>VZQC01004333.1:1242190-1374690 GCA_009823505.1 Rhizomys pruinosus
CAGCCCGCACCAAGGTGCAGGCCACTAGCACCGGCCCCTCTGGTCCCAGCACAAAAGAGACTAGGACTGTCCCACCCACGGCCCCCTACCTGCGGCAGAGGCAGCAGATGCCTGCCCAGGTAACTACTCCCGCCCGCACCAAGGTGCAGGCCACTAGCACCGGCCCCTCTGGTCCCAGCACAAAAGAGACTTACTTCAGGGGTTTTAATGTACAGCCTGGTGCCTTTACAACATTGTATCAGCCAAGCATGGTGGCACATACCCTTAATCCTAAGCACTTGGGAGGCAGAGGCAGGCAGATCTCAAGGCTAGACTTATCTACATAGTGAGTTCTAGGCCAGCCTGGGCTACAGGGAGACACAAACAAAAAATTACATTAAAGTTGATCCAAGTTAGACTGAAATCTGCAGGGGAGAAGAGTTTATGTCTGGAATTGTTTAAGTGAATTCACTAGACACAGCCATCGGCGCTCTGCAGCCTAAACTAATTTGAGCCCCAATGTTTGATTATATAGGCAAAAATAACCAGGAAGGAATGTCGTAAGATGTTGGAGTCGGCAATTTGTTTTTGTTTTTCTCTAGAAGGTTTGACAAAACCACAGCTTGTTCTCAGGTCACAGTTTTGCTGGGCTGCGGACCACACTTGGATGGAGGTGGAGGGAATAGACAGGGTGTCAAACTGCTATCAGCCAGTAACATGAAGTCCTGTTGTATGTCAAGTTTAGAAGTCTCCAAATTCATACAAGAAAGGGTGATTGGAGCCTATACAACCTACAAAGCAGACGCACATGGATGTTGGAAAGCCCTGGGAGACTGTGAGTGGGAAAACAGCTTTAACTGTCAGCCTGACGCAGCCTGAGCAGGGAGTCTCCACTGAGAGATCACCCAGATCCTGCTGGTTTGTGAGCGCATCTGCAGGGGTTATCTTGATTACTAAGTGGTGCAGAAGGACACATTCTCTGATTAGGTGATCGTGGGCTATAAGAAAGCTAGCAGATATGAGCTTGGGCAGGCCAGCAAGCAGCATTCCTTCATGGTTTCTGCTTCAAGTTTGGCCTTGAATTCCTGCCCTAACCTCCGTCAGAGGGCTGTGACCTGCAAGTGTAAGCCAAATAAACCCTTCTTCCCTAAGTCACTATTGACCAGGATGTTTTATCACAGCAACAGAAAAGGATTGAGATCAACTGTGGAGAAAGGAGGTAGAGACAGGTCAGGGAGGAGGTACCTCAGTGTGTGTGCTGATTGCTCCCCTAGAGACTTTGAGCTGTTCCCCAAAAAACAGCCTTAATGGGTACTTCACGACTACTTCCCTCACTCAACTACCAAAGCCACACAGAATTACCTATGAGACACAGTGAGAGCCCTGGGGAGGGCAGAGCCTGCCTGGAAGGGGCGGCCTCGCGTGCCTGCATACCACATGCTTCACTGGATCCTAGCAGGATCTGCCTCTCAGCAAGGCAAGTACCTCACTGCCAGCCTGTGCACCCCAGGCAGGGGCTTATGCACAGCCCCTGAAAATGTTTAAAACTACCAGCTGCCTTGGAGCTGAAGAAGCGGCTCGTCAATTAAGAGCGTTGGCTGCTCTTGCAGAAGACCCAGGTTCAGTTCCCTGCACCCACATGGTGGCTAACAGCCATCTGCACCTCCAGGTCCAGGTGATCCGATGCCCTCTTCTGGCTTCTGCAGGCACTGGTGCCCTTACATACATGCAGGCAAAACACTTAAATGCATAAAATAAAAATAAATTAAAAAAAAAAAACCTATCAGTTGCCTAAACGTGGAGCTCAGTCCATTTGGGGAGTCTTGTTGTTTTCATAGGCTTCAAAATGTGCCTAGTAGAAGGAGAGTTTGGATGAAAGATGGATTATTGTGAGGGAAAGACCTGAATGCATGTAACTGCTTGCCTGGTGAGAGAGCCATCTGGTTGACCCCTCAGACTTCAGTGCTAAGTTATAAAACAGGGAGCAGCCAGCTGTCTCGTCGTGCCCAGCAAGGTCCTCCCACACCATCTATGTGGGGCCTGTGCACACCTGCCACCTGCCACCTCGCTGGTCACAGCCCCCCCCCACCATGGTATTCTGCCACAGAGCTCTCTGCTTGCTGGGAGCTCGCCTCCCCTCACCTCTACCAGGCACTGCTCCAGTGTCCTTCCTGTGAAGCAAGCATGTCCTATTGTACTGTGTATCTGAAACATTCACAGGGTGTTCGCAGCTACCTTATTGCACAATCTATTGTGGAACTTAGGGTACAATGGAAAGCAGGCGAAAGCTAAACCATTGTTCCAGAATCTCCAGTGTCTTTATATACTTTGAAGTCCTTCCCATTGTGTATCAGATGACACTGAAGTGTCGTTATTTAACAGTGACAGCCTCGTGTTTCTATTATTTTCTTACGTTACAGTGCACTCTCAGAACACAGTTATGCTGCATCCCTACACCGCCTAAACCGTCAGATCCTGCCATGTCCCCCTGGTGATTCCATGCTTTTGGCTTTCATTTTATCTAAATTTAAAATCATTTAGCTGGCCCGTTTTTCAGTTGGATCTTATTCCTCATCTATTATTACCAGACTCAATGTTTGAAAGGGGAGTGAGGGAAATTAATGACAATGATGGAGCTGAGGCAAGAGAGATGGGTCAGGTTTTAACAGAGAAGAAAGCGCAAGTGCATGTGCGCCCCCAGCCGGGATTGCATGTGCGCCCCCAGCCGGGAGTGAGGCCCCCAGCCGGGAGCGCGTGTACACCCCCTGCCGGAAGCGTGTGTGCCCCTAGTGGCATTTTCAGGCTGTGAGCCTGGGAGAAAAGCAAACAGCATGCAGTGGTGTCCTTCCTGAATCAACTCCCAGAGCACTCTGGTGGCCTCAATTATAGTTTAATCTGTGCTCCTTCCATTTCAGATGCGCAAGTAGCACACGAAACATCAAATACCAATGGGAAATTACTAAAGTGATCATGTTCTGTAAAGTCGAATTCTGTTTTTAGAACAGGCAAACCATTTGGGGAACAATAAAGCTTGTTGCTCACTCACCACCACCGTGACCATCATCATTTACTGTTGTTGCCTGAGTTAAAATTAAGTATCAACCACAGTGAAGTAACAAAGCTTGGGTGTCAGCAGCTATGCACCTCAGTTTGCATTTCTTATCTGGGGATCCATTGCTAACTATGGACTTACACTAGTAAGTCTTATTTATTGACTTACATTAGTGCAGCTGGGCTTGTATTATACCATTGTATTCTGTGTCAATCAGTTCTTTCTCTGCCAGACATACCAGCAAATACGGGCTGCTTTTTATAAAGGTATTCATCCCTCTGTCCAACATGGGATCCTTGCACACCAGGTCATTATGTCATCCGAATTATTAAACTTGTAACTTAGTGCAATGACATCACAGCAGAACATTTGAAGAGTTGTCACTGTGCACAGATGGGAGGACAGCACCACACCCAGACAAGACTTCCCAACACATCGAAGGAGGCATTTTAGCAGATAACTGTGGGATACAAAGGCTCTGCCCACAAATCTCCTCCACTCAGTCAGTGGTGAGCTAAAGCCTCATGTATAGATGAAATGTATAGACCTGCAGGCCCTCCGACCTGTCCCACTCTGTCCTCTCAGCTCAGTCACCTCATCCTCACTGCCTGGGCTCTGGCTTCGCCATCCTCCTCACTGGTCTGTATTCTCACAGACTCTGTCTGTCCCTCTCCTCTCCTGGATAGTCTTCTTTCAGCTTCTTCTCTTTGTGGGTTGATCTGCTTATTATTTGTCTTACCCAATAATGGAAAATTAAAATAGGAAAGTCATTCAGTCTGGGTTAAAAACAGCATCACTCTGCTTTAGTCACCACTGTATCTAGGGTTCACAAAGAGTAAGACCTAGATGAACATAGGACAGATGCTTGAATATGTAAGTGGATGGACAGATGGATGGATGAGTAGATGGTGGATAGCTAGATGAGTTAGCCAATGGGTGGATGGATGGATGCATGGTTGGATAGTTAGGTGGATGGAGGGAGGGAAGGATGGATGGAGGTATGGATGGGTAGATAGATGGATGGTTAGGTGGATGAGTTAGTCAGTGGGTGGTGTTCTAGTCTGTCTTCCATTGCTGTTTGCTGTGACAAAACACTCTGACCGACACCAACTTGGGGAGGAAAGGGTTTATTCAGCTTACATCTCCTGGGTCACAGTTCATCACCCAGGGAACCCAAGGCAGGAACTCAGGGCAGGAACCTGGAGGCAGGAGCTGAAGTACAGGCCATAGAAGAATGCTGTTCACTGCCTTGCTCCCCTGGCTCATGCCCAGCCTGCCTTCTTATACAGTACCCAACAACCTGCCCAAGGTGGCACTACTCATTGGTGGGCTGGGTCCTCCCACATTGTCTGACAGTCAAGACAATACTCCACAGATGTGGCCACAGGCCAATCCAATGGAGCCAATTCCCCAATTGAGGCTCCCTCAACCCAGGTGTGTCAAGTTGACACTAAAGCTATCCAGCACAGGTGGATACACACATAAATGAGTGAATGAATGAATAGATGGATGGATGAATAGATGATGGGTAGACAGATGGCTGCATGGATGGATGGATAGATGGATAGATGGTTGAATGAATGGATGGCTAGTTGAATGGATAGATGGATGGGTAGATGGATGGATGGATGGATGAACAGATGGATAGTTGAATGGATGGATAGTTGGATGGATGTGTAGATGGGTGGTTGGGTGGATGAGTTAGTCAGTGGGTGGATACACAAATGAATGCATAGATTAATGAACAGATGGATAAATAGATAAATGAATTAATGAATGAATAGATGAATGGATGGGGGGTTGACTGGATGGATGGATGGGTGGGTGGAGGGATGATTGAATGGGTGGCTGTATATATTAGTAGATGGGTGGTTAAGTGGATGAGATAGTGAGTGGATGGATACACACATGAATGAGTAGATGGATGAATAGATGAATAGATGGATTGATGAATGGATGACTAGGTGAATTAATTAATGAATGAATAAATAGATGAATGAATAAATTAATGGATGGATGGATGGATAGACAATGGATGCATGGAGTGTGGAATATTTATTCTTCATAGGAAAAATAGTAATTATAAACAAAACTTTCTATTTTAGGACCTCCAAGTTACTCATATGGTGTCAAACAAAATAGGGAGAGTATTGTAGCCTCGCTTATACTAGAAAGCCAACAAAACAATGACCACTGTAACCAGTGAGAAATATACCACCAATGTCAGTATGTTGGGGGATAATTTATTGACCTCTCTTGCCCTTTGTAGGAAGGAAAGTGTGTTCTTTAAATTGTGGGTAATTGAATTGCTATAAGCTAATTGAGGAAGTTCTGAATTTTGAAGACCAAGTTAGAGAGTAAGATGTTCAAAAAAGCAATTATTAATCTTTGCTCTAATATAAAAGCCAAATCTATGTCCTAGGTGTGTACAAAATAAACACATAGACCATGACTACAAGGGAAGGTGGAAAGGCTGAGCATTTTTCATCTCATATATTGGCTAGATTATTCATTTTTCCTTCTCATTCTGTTTCCCTGCTACTATTGCTACAATGTTGTTTGCAGAGTGAAATAAAATTACCTGTAGACGGAAAAGGATACTTGGCAAATGAAAATGGGATTTAATGAAGAATGTCTTCATTCCTCTGGATAAAATTATCCTATTTTTAATATTTAAGAACAAGGTCTGAAAGATATCATGAACACATCTGTTCTCACGAAATGTCTCCTGTGATGCAGAATCACTTCACTTCAGTGGAACATGCTGTCAATGCCTCTGTGCTGCTTCCTGCATGCTTTCAGAGAGAGAGAGAGAGAGAGAGAGAGAGAGAGAGAGAGAGAGAGAGAGATTCAGTTGAGAATCTTCATGGACCATTCAGTGGTTATGGAAGAAAGTCCGTTTGTGTTCTCCTTCAAGCAATGTCCTGATTTCCATGTCTATACCTCCTGAAGGAGTATCCACAGTTATGTGTTAGGAATGTCAAGATCAGGGGCTGGAGAGATGGCCTAACGGTTAAGAGCACTGACTGCTCTTGCAGAAGACCCGGGTTCAATCCCCAGCACCCACATGGTGGCTAAGAACCGTCTGTAACTCCAATTCCAGGAGAACTCCAGTTTCAGGGGAATCCGAGACCCTATTCTGACCTCCGCAGCATTGCACGACACGGATGCACAAACCTGCATGCAGACAGTACATTCATATACATACAAAAATTAAAAAAAAAAAAGGAATGTCAAGATCAGCCATCTCCACTTCCTTCCTGAGGGACCACACTTCCCCTAACACCCGTGTTCATATGTCCCACTGTCTTCTGGAGGAGTCTGTCCATCCCATCGTTGCCCAGTATTAACAGTCTGACATTTTATCAGTACATCCTTCTGCCTCTGCGAATCTCCCTGTGCGTCTGACGCCTTCTGAAGCTACCTAGAGCAAGTCTTCCCCCTCCCCCATGGGATCCATCTTCAGGCGATGAAACTTTGGTACCTGAGGCTGAGTGCTCCATCCTCATCCTCACTCCATATTTCAGTCTGCAGGCATGTTTGTCTTCTGGTCATCTTTCTTGACACACTCTGTGTACATTTCTGTGTGCCAAGGTTCAGCCTTGACCTGAATACCAACCACATCATGGGTGTGTCGGAACCAGGAAGGGCACATGATTAACCAAGTATTGTCTTCATTTTTTTTTTGTCACCATTAGATACCTTCTAATGTGCATCTGGTCAGGGATGAAATGCATTTATGTATTGCATAATCTATTTTTGGAGCCATCTTTATCCTGCTTTCTCTTGGCTTGTTTCCTGTGAGTTGTAGTACCAGACACTGCATGTAAAAGGCAATGTTCTCAGACCTATGAACTATCCAATTTCATTGAGACCAAATACCCTTATTGGTTTCTCTTGTATAATGAAAAATAATCAATATAGGACTGTTTATATGCAGTTCTGATTATTAGTTATTAGTACTGCTCCATTTGTTTTTCAAAGATTCCAAATGGGGACTATATGATATACTATATAACATAAATTATATGATCCCTCTAATCCTTTTGATCTTTTCAAGACAGGGTCCCCCTGTAGCCCCAGCTGTCTTGGAACTCCCTATGTAGACCAGGCTGGCCTTGAACTCACAGAGATCTGCCTGCCTCTGCCTCCTGAGTGCTGGGATTAAGGGTGTGCACCACTATACCTGGCTTGATCCCTCTAATTTTAAAGGACAGGAAAGTTTGTTCTCAGGATCATGTAAGTCCAATTACGTTCGTAGATTGATTTACCTGTTGGCAAACTTTAGTGATGTTTCCAGATGCCCCTGCCACACTCTGCCCCGGCAACAACACACATGTGGTTCCATGGAGGGTTCTAAAAGAATGGGGATAGGTGAGCCACCTGGGAAGAGACACCTGGGAATGGTGAGGTTTGTTCACAGAGCTGTGGAAGGAGACAAAGCTCACACGAAGCGGCCCGTAAAGCTGACTGGAGTCTGTGCGTGGTGCACAGTATGGTCTAAATATTTAAACCTGGCAGCTACTGAAGGAGTTAACAGGATGATCATAAAGAAAGGAGCAGACAAGAAAAGAAGGGGCTGGGAAATTCTGTCATACATTAGCGTGATTCTGTGGAGGCCTCCTGAAGACAAATAGGTGGCATTGACAAGACAGTTCAAGGTTGCCCTGTGCTGTCTTCTGGTTTATTGGGTGGGAGGCATTGTGTTTACACAGAGATCTATGCATGGCATGATGTCAGATGTGTTGTGAAGACGAGGTCTCTTCCTGGCCCTGGGAGGGACTGAGTGGTACCTAAAGGCACAGTGGGAGAAAGCTGGGGCTAGCCCGTGGCCGTTTCTGGGGTGGGAGAGGCATTGGTTGGATTGGCAGCAAGGGGTCTGGCTGGGTTTCCTCCATTGCTGTGCTCACAGCATTCTCTTCCTGTGGTTGTTTCTAGGAACTGGTGGGGAGCAATCCTCCGCAGAGAAACTGGAAAGGAATCGCCATCGCACTGCTGGTCATCCTGGTGATCTGCTCTCTGATCGTCACCTCCGTCATCCTGCTGACACCAGGTACAGATGACGGCGCCTCAGAAAGCCAGGGACTAGCAGGGCGGAAAGAGCAGGCTCGCGGGGCCTGTTTCTGAGTAGCTACTGGTTGTGCAGCTTGCTCTTCCCAGGCTCATTTCTCCCTGCTCCCTGAAAAATGGTACAGTGTGCTTTCAATGAAAACACAAATATTTTATAGGCTTCAATTTTTTATGTAGTTAGTAAGTAGGTGGAACCAGTTGACATATATTAAAATTCATAGTTGCTCATTCATCTTCATGAACTTAAAGGTAGTGGCATTATAAATAATTTTAGATAGCCTGTGCTATTCCTGGATGTTTTATCAAGGATGAATTAAGAAAATATTCAAGCAATATATATTGATTGTGGACTAAAGGCGAGGTACTTATTAGGCCATACTGAAGGAGCCAGAGGTAAAATTCTCTCAGGTAAGAAAGAACACACTAGAACCTAAGGCAGAGCCCACAGTGCCTGACACCACGTAATGCCCTGTGGAGTGGCAGTGGCAGAAGTGCTTAGGAGCCTCAATGACAGGGAAGTCTTTTATGAAGACATCCCCGATAAAGGTGGGGTGTGAACTGGGCTTCAAAGAGTAGTGCAGGTCAGACACAGAAAATATACATCTGAAAGATGCCCAAACCTAGGAGACACATCTACGGTTGAACCTCTACAACTAAGACTCGTGGAACATAACAGAATAAGGGTCAGAGAGAAAGTGAGTGTGTCCCTCAGTTCTCACCAGTGAGGCTTCCTTACACAATAGAGTGCACTGCATGCAGAAGGTCACACTGGCCAACTTTCAAAGAATGGAGCCTCCAGAGTGAGTGTCCCTGGATAGAACTCCTATATTAAACCTCACCCACCCACGGCTGAGGAATCCTTGTGGAAGAGGGGGCAGAACCATTAGAAGAGCTAGGACTGGTTCATAAATGCAGAGACACAGAGGCTTTCAGACGTGGAAGCTTTTTTGTATGAGCTCTCTCATGTGAACTTGTGGGGATGCTGGCATCAGACATTTGACACATGCCAACTCAGACAAGGTCCCAGAGTGGAGCAAGAGAAATGGGTGGTGGGCTGGCCCTGGACTGAGAACTACTGCAGTCTGATTACTTCTGGGTGAGGGAGAGTACACCTTACTTAATATCTCTAGATGTGCTGACTAGACTCCAGTGGATGAATTTGCACAGAAAGACGCCTGGGTTCAAAAGCTTGAATGGATGGTGTAATACATGAGTTCTGATGGGGGCTGGGGCATGGAGGAGGCAGTAATTTGATTAAGAACCATTGTATGAAATGTACAAATGCCCAATAAAGTTTTTTTTTAAATCTATTCCAAAAAAAGAGAAAAGAGTGGTGGGAATTCAGGCTCCACCAGATACTCTTCACCTGGAAAGATAGCCGAGGCAGTGGTGGGGCGGGGCAGTCTTAGGATAACACCAGGGTCACAGGCAGCAGTACACACCCATTCAATCCATTCTTGGGATCACATCAGAGTCAAAGTTCTAGTCTTCAGTAAGCAGGCTGTATAAGCTTTAGATTTTAAGATACAAAAATAAGTAGAAACTACAATATGAAAAAAATGATAGCTATAAAAGGCAAATGATTACACCAACAGATAAAGAAATAAATGGGAAATGGTATCTTTATTAACAATTTGGTAGATACTACCAAAAAAAATAATCCCTACAGACTAAAATTCCTTGTGAAGATGGATGATAAAGAAATTTTTACTGGCCTGTTTAAGGCAGTGCAGATTAGGACTACATTTCCCAGACTGCCTTGTGCCCAAGGAGTCGGCTTCATCAGAACAGGAATCAGGAAGAAGCCTGATCACGCCAAGGAGCTTGAAATCATGGCCCCCATGATGACATTCAGGGATGAGGCTGTAGATTTCTCTCCGGAGGAATGGAAGTGCCGAACCCTGGAGCAGAGGAACTTACACAGAGATGTGATGCTGAGAACTACAGCCACCTGTCTCAGTGGGACTTTGCATTTATCAACCACATGTTTTCCCCATGTTGGAAAAGGAGCAAGATACCTGGATGGATTTGGGCAGTGAGATAAGAGGGTTCCGCCCAGATACAGATTCCTTGTGGCAGACAAAGAAGTTACTACGGAAACATAGCACATTTGCAAGAGAATTATCCCAGTGGGAAATAATGGAAGTTGATGGTTCATGTCTTAGAGGTGATTGGGACAACAAAGTTGAGGGTCAGACACAAAATGAAAATCAAGAGGAATGTTTTAAGCAGATGACACACATTCACGAAAAACAGCCCATTTTGAATCAGGCCACAGCTTTTAATCAATGCCCACGACTGAATACAGAAGGGGAATCAAATGAATTTAAATATGGAATACCCTTAAGTTTTGGCCCAGACCACAGTCAACATCAGTTAATTCACACTGGTGGGAAATTTAGGGACAATGTGGAATGTTAAAAAAAAAATCTTCAAAAAGCTAATAGCAAACTGAATGACAGAATATAAAGATATTGTGGGAGGCTGGAGACGTGGCTCAGCAGTTACCAGTGCATGCTGCTCTTAAAGAAAACCAGAGTTCAGTCCCCACCGCCCATTGGGGCAGCTCACGACTCCCTGTAACTCCAGCTCCAGGGGATCCAATGTGGGAAGTCACAGGCACACGTGCACACTCAGATACACACACATATACACATAATAAAATAAAATAAAAATCTTAAAAAACACTATGACACACCGTGGTCAAATGGGTCTTAACCTAAAAGGTAAAAACGAGGTTAACATATAAAAAGTCAGTGTAATATACCTATACTAACAGAATAAAGTGCACACACAGATCATATAAACAGACACATAACTGTGTAACAAAAATCCAAAGATCGTTTCACAATAGAGCCAACAGCTAGAAGTGCACATCAAACCTTGTGGAGAGCATCTGGAAGGTCTACACAGACAACATCCCACTTAATGGGAGTCAAGAAGGCAGCTCTGAGCCCAGGTGTCCTGGAGGCTTACCTCCAAGATAAAGCCTTCCATCTTGGAAGGAAGTGAAGAGAGGTAAACATTCCAACACTGCAGGGAAGCTCCTTAAACTCAGGAAATAAACAACTCAGTAGCTTCAGGAAGTCCCTGAAATTGATCAGATTCACTAGACTCCTCCCTTCTCAAGCTTGCATAAGCAGTAAGGACTGCTGAGACTTCACCTGATAGCTGACCAATCTAATGTATATTTCAGTATCTGCCAACAATGCAGGGAAATCAAATGTTGAGAAAGAGCAATTAGAAGACATGGACCTCATGATTTCTAAAACAGTATAAAGACTCAGAAATTAACATAATGGGACACTGGCACATCTGTAGATCAGTGCATTCAAATGGGAGTTCTGAAATGAACTCACACATCAACAGTCAGCTGAGCCGTGGCAAGGGCACTGGGATTACACAATGAGAACAGTGTAGTCTTTAACACAAATCCTGCTCACATACTGCAAGTTCACACAGCAGAAAACCAAGTTGGATCCTTACCGCACAGGAGGAAGAAAAATCACTTAATATAGATCAAGGGTCTAAATGCAAAAGCTAAAACTATACAATTCTCTGAAAGTCAATATGTAAATAAAACTTTGTGATCTTGGACTAAACAACTCTTCTTTAGATGTGACCCCAAAAGTATTTTAAAAAAAGGATAGCAGGAAAATTATATTTTTTAAGTTAAAATCTTTTATGTATCAACAGATAATATCAAGAGAGTGAAAAGAGGACTGTAGAGATGAGGGACCCAAGTTCACATCCCAGAACCCATGTCACCATGTCAGGTGGCTCACAACCACCTGAAACTCCAGCTCAGGGACCTCCCACTCTCTCTTCTGAGTTCTTCAAGCACACACACACACACACACACACACACACACACACATTTTTTAATAAAATGAAAAGTTAGCCCACAGAATTGGAGAAAATATTTGCAAGACACATAATCAATAAAGGCCCAGTGCCCAGAGTAGATAAAGAACTCACAACTCAAGATTAAAGAAGAAATATAGAACTCAGTTAAAACTAGACCAAAAGTCCAGAGATGCTGCCACACATTTGGATCCTGCGCTCAGGAGACAAAGGCCGGCATTTTTCTGTGAATTCAAGGCCAGCCTGGTCTATACGGTGAAGTCCAGGCCAACTGGAGCTACAGGGAGACCTTGTATTAAAAAACTATCAAAAGACTGTACCAAATATTTAAATTTAACTTTCTCCAAAGAAATGCAGGAGGCCATTGTGGCAATGAGAAGACAGTATCAGGAGGATGAGCAGACTCCCTGTGGACTCCCACCTCACACTCAGTAGGATGAATGTAAAGCCCAAAGATACAGAAATGTGTATGAGGCTACAATGGACATTATAACTGTGACTTCTCCGTGTTGTTTGAGCTCACTGAGAAGCCAGCTCTGGAAACAAGGTTGCTGCGCCCACTTCAGACCTAAGCGGGTTTAAATCAAGCACGCAGGCCTCGTCCTGAGTCACAGTGTCCCTCTGCCTCTGTAACGGAGAGAGGAAAACACCAAGTAACTATGGGCATTGAAATCATCATGCCCTTGCAAACACCCAGAAGGTGTATCATTTCTAACGGAGGTCACTCATGTTTATACATGATGTAAAAGGCCTGGCAGTGGGAAGGAGAAACCGGAAGCTCGTCCTTGGAGACACTGCTCTTCTCTGTCAGAACTCTCCATCAGGAAGTCTGGCATGGCTGGCTGCTCAGGGTGCCACTGGTCGGTGTCTTCTGGATGATGAAGGTTTTGATGGTATCCTTCTGCCACCGTTTGGTCTTTTACCCGAAACCTCACCCCACCACACACACACACACACACACACACACACACACACACACACACACACACACACAAAGGATATGAGACTCTCCAGCTGCCTGCCTCAACAGAGCTTCCCAGTCCATTTCTGCTGGCTGCTTCGAAGCTTTGATTCGCTGACGTCATGCTCTGCTTGCTCCAGCACTGAGCTGATGCCTGCAGGATCTTGCAGCCTCCTGATCTATCACGTTTCCTTTCTAGCTGCTACTTGGTATTTATTCTTTTACTGTTGATTGCTACATCTTAATAAGCTCATTCACTCAAAAGCAAAAGTACAGCTATCCTAAGTCATTCTCTGGCTCATATGGAACAGATATTCATAATAGGATTATCAAAGTAACCCAAAACTTCAAACATTCACCTGGTGAATGAACAAATGTGGTATGTCCATGAACTAGAATATTGCTTAGCTGTAGGAAGGAGGAAGTACTTTTACATGAGACGGAATGGAGGAACCTTGAAGACATTGTGCTCTGTGAAGAGCCAGTTCTTCCCAAGCTACACACTAGATGACTTCAGAATCAGCAAATCCACAAACATGAAAGAGAATATCAACAGGTGCCAGGGGTAAAAACTTGGGAGAAATTAAATGACTGTGAAAAAATGGGACACTTAGGACTTTTCTGAGTCTACCTTCCCTAGAATCAAGGGCTCCCTGGGCCATAAGTGATGAAGTTGTGAGGACCCCAAGCCTGAGAAGTGCCTCGTGGACCCTGCCCTAGCCCTCTGAGGTGGGTCCTCCCAGGAAAGCAGCTAAGCCTGGCAATCCTTTGCATCAGTTCCTGTGAAGCAGGAGCAAACGGCACAGCATGGCTCTGATCTCAGCTGACAACAGCCTCAGCCAGGGTCCTGGAGGGATGGGACACCACCTGTCAGGGCAGAGGTGCAAGGAGGCCGGCTCCAGGGCTTGAGGGGGTGTGTGTGGCAAGTCTCTGAATTTTAGGAAGGGATTGAAGGAAGCAATTTCCCCTTATTCTTCTGTTATCAGAAGTTTGCAGTGGAGGCTCACTTACCCTTTGTGTTCTGGGGACAGCTATGGGTGGTGTCTCTTTCTAAGAGTGTGCTGTCGAGGGACCATGTATCCTGGGCTTAGGAGGACCAGGTAGGCAGGCCTGGCACAGAAGCTTCTCACTCTAGGACCATTCTGTGTCCCATCTCCCTGTAGCAGGGTAGAGGCTTTTGTTTTGACATTCAGTATTATGCCATGAAGAGTCAGAGGTCCAATCATTCTACTTGCAGAAGCCCCTCAAATCGCCTCAGATGCAGTGTCTTCACTTGAGCTCATGCAGCCAAGAGACCCCTCCACTCAGCATTAAGGACCCCCTGCTCTACACCAAGTGCTGAGCAGATGTGGGAAAAGTAGAGGTTTGTGTTCTCAGTAGAGCTTAGAGCAAGGAAGCTCCCCAAATAAGCGTGGTGGGACTGAGGCGTATGCAGGTGTGACAGAAGCTCTGATCTGGCCAGGGGAATATCAGCACAGGCCGAGTGGCCTGCAGCAGGACTTGTGCAGTGCAGAGACCTTGCAGCAGCACCTGAGTATATGTGCACACAGGTTTGGGCATGTTCCTGCTGCATTGTGTTTCCCCCCAGTGACTGTTTCTTAATGTTCTGTGACCAGTGCTCGGCCCATGACCAGTTCCTACTGATCTGCCTGGGACCAGTGGTCCACCCATGACCAATTCCCACCAATCTTCCTGGGACCAGTGGTCCACCCATGGCCAGTTCCTACTGATCTGCCTGGGACCAGTGGTCCACCCATGACCAGTTCCCACTGATCTGCCTGGGACCAGTGGTCCACCCATGGCCATTTTTCAGTGTTCACTCATCTCTCAGTGGTCCACTGTGAGCAGTTCTCCACCCAGGACCATTTCCTGGTGCCCAGGTGGCAAGCAGAATCTACAGAGTTCCATGGGATATGCTTTGGAAGACTGGGATCTAGAAGGTTCTCTCAGCAGTTCCAACAATCAAAGCTCCTTGTTCTGTGGCAGTCTGATTGTCATCCCCTGTGCACAATTTATGTCTCAGAAATCACATGACTCATTTAAGGCAATCCCAGCTCTGAAGGGATCCACCAACTAGGATGTGGACTTTCGTCTCTGCTGCATTTCTTCCTCGCTGGGCTGTGCTCTTTTCTAAATTTCTTTTTGGAACAATAGACTCAATGTTTACTTTTTTCTGATATTAAACATGAATCTGCAGTAGGTCACACATGGTGATTGCCATTTTGGCCAGCTGCGGTTCTGGTATTCAGATGAATCTGACTCCACTCTTCTGAGTGACAAGTAGTCCGAAGACCCACAGGAACACTGTCATATTAAAAACGTCCCTGGCCTTGGCCTCAAACAGACCTCTGACCAAAGCTGAACAGGTAAACACACTAAACACACACACCAGGTATATAATCACAAAGCCAGGGACATTTGTATTATACCTGTGACTAACCCTTGGCTTATATTTTTAAATACTGAAATAAATGATTTTAAAACTTGTAGTGGAAGAATAGCATTCATATGCAATGTACATTTTAAATTATATAAATCAAAGTGTATGTTGTGCATGGATACTGCATTCCTGAAGGAACTGTTTGTAGTTTTTACATTTACCTAGTGAAATGTAATTACTTAATATTTACACATTCATGCCTGTAGGAAGCTTTCTTTTTATGCTGAACAGAACCATGTGGCCCTGCTAAGGGAAGGGGAACACAGTGCTCGCTTTGCGGACACTGTGGGGAGCTGACCCCTCAACACAGAGGCCAGCTGGCTGCTTCCTGTAGCCCAGCCTAAGTGGTACTTCCAACTCAGCCCTTTAGCCTGGACCCACGAGACACGTATTCCACTCTTGGCCATGGCTTCCCACCTGCCCAAGACTGCTGAACCCCAGACAGGAATTTCAGGCTGATGGCTATTGGCCTATCTTCAGCCAATGTCCACTCACAACACCAGCTACCCAGATTGGTGGTCCACAAGGGGAACCTTTTTCCAACCCACTGGCCACCTGAATGAAATGCAGGCCTACCTCAGCTTGTATGCACACAATAATTAATAAAAAATAATGGCTGGGAATTCCATGATTATGTTACTATGAAATTCAAATTTACTCCTCGCCACAGCTTGCTTTTATAAACCAAATGATGTCAGTTCCCAGGGCCAATCACAAGTCCTCCAACTCTGCACCACTGCACACCATTGCCCCACCCAGGATCACGCACCTAGGCCATGTTGCTTGCTCCTCCTTGGGGCGGGGCCAGACCCTCGGTCACTCGGTGCCCTGAGGTGTGCTGGCTGGAAGCTAGCCTGCAATTCAAGCTGGATTTTCCCACACATGCCTGGCTCTTTTCTTTAGTATGTTTGTTCCTTGCTGCTCAATTGCTTTGAAATTTTTATGGCATTCATTTATATATTTGTGTAGTACGCCATGACACATGTGTGGAGGTCTGAGGACAACTTAATGGGAGTCAGGTCTCTCCTTCCACCATGTGGATCCCAGGGGATGGTAACACAGTATGTCAGGCTTACAGGCAATTGTCTTTTCCACCTGAGCCATCTCACCAGCCCTCGACTTTTTTTATTTTTATTTTTATTTATTTTTTTATGTGTATGAATGTACTATCTGCATGAAGGTCTGTGCACCTGTGTCATGCAATGCCGCGGAGGTCAGAAGAGGGCATCAGTTTCCCCTGGAACTGGAGTCAAAGACAGTTCTCAGCCGCTATGTGGGTGCTGGGGATCGAACCCGGGTCCTCTGCAAGAGCAGTCGGTGCTCTTAACCACTAGGCCATCTCTTCAACCCCAAGCCCTCGACATTTAACCTAATCCATATACAGCCCCACCAAACCGTTGTGGAAAAAAAACACCTCAGCCTTAACAATAGCATTGCGTATGCCATAACAAGCAAGCTGTTTCTTACACAAGTTAATCGTGGAAACAGTCAACTTTCCCCACACTTTCTGGGCAATTTCCCTTAGACCTTCCTGCCTCCAATAGGACCACAAATCCCATCTTTTAACATTTCATGTTGTCAATGATGGTGGTACATGTGTCCTATGAAGACAAGTGAGGCTGGCTCAGTGTATCTCTGGGATTGGTCCTTTCCAAGTGGGCACCTGTGGTGTGCTGCCAGAGAGCAAATCGCAGCATGTGGCTTATACTCTGCCTAAGGGCCAGAGATTTGTTTTGGCTGTGCTTGCTGCAGCTTGCATTGTTTCTGCTCACAGTTCATGTCCGATAATGAGACAGAGCTGTGAGTGTCCTAAGCATTATTCACTATGTCAGTCTGGAAAAAGGGAGAGGCTGGGAACATGAACCATTCACATAGATGCTACGTAGATAATGGAGAATGGAAGATGCTGAGCCAGATCCACTGGAGACAGGAAGAAATATCCAGAAGATCACCCCGAGCCATCCTAGGAAGGCTTCTCCGATAAAAAGAGTCTGACAGGGAAGACAAGGAGGCCATGGCAAGTGTCCCATGTTACAGATGATGAGAGGAGGAGGACATGGTGAGTGTCACATGTTACAGATGATGAGAGGAGGAGAATATGGTCAGTGTCCCATGTTACCCATGATGAGAGGAGGAGGACATAGTGAGTGTCCAATGTTACATCTGATGAGAGGAGGAGGACATGAGTGTCCCATGTTACATCTGATGAGAGGAGGGGGACATAGTAAGTGTCCTATGTTACATCTGATGAGAGGAGGACATGGTCATTGTCCCATGTTACAGATGATGAGGGAGGAGGACATAGTGAGTGTCCCATGTTACATCTGATGAGAGAAGGAGGACATGGTGAGTGTCCCATGTTACAGATGTTGAGAGGAAGAGGACATGGTGAGTGTCCCATGTTACAGATGATGAGAGAAGGAGGACATGGTGAGTGTCCCATGTTATAGATGATAAGAGGAGGAGGATATGGTGAGTGTCCCATATTACAGATGATGAGAGTAGAAGGACATGGTCAGTGTCCCATGTTACATCTGATGAGAGGAGGAGGTCATGGTCATTGTCCCATGTTACAGATGATGAGAGGAGGAAGACATAGTCAGTGTCGCATGTTACCCATGATGAGAGTAAGAGGACATGGTCAGTGTCCCATGTTACAGATGTCGAGAGGAGGAAGACATGGTGAGTGTCCCATGTTACATCTGATGAGAGTAGAACATGGTCATTGTCCCATGTTACAGATGATGAGAGGAGGAAGACATGGTGAGTGTCCCATGTTACAGATGATAAGAGGAGGAGGACATGGTGACTGTCTCATGTTACAGATGATGAGAGGAGGAGGACATGATCAGTGTCCCATGTTACATCTGATGAGAGGCAGAGGACATGGTGAGTTTCCCATTTTATAGATGATGAGAGGAGGAGGACTTGGTTAGTGTCCCATGTTACATCTGATGAGAGGAGGACATGGTTAGTGTCCCCTGTTATAGATGATAAGAGGAAGAGAACATGATGAGTGTCCCATGTTACATCTGATGAGAGGAGGAGGATATAGTCAGTGTCCCATGTTATCGATGATGAGAGAAGGAGGACATGGTGAGTGTCCCATGTTACATCTGATGAGAGGAGGAGGATATGGTCAGTGTCCCATGTTATCGATGATGAGAGAAGGAGGACATGGTGAGTCTCCCATGTTACATCTGATGAGAGGAGGACATGGTGAGTGTCCCATGTTACAGATGATGAGAGGAGGAGGACATGGTGAGTGTCCCATGTTACATCTGATGAGAGGAGGGGGACATAGTAAGTGTCCTATGTTACATCTGATGAGAGGAGGACATGGTCATTGTCCCATGTTACAGATGATGAGGGAGGTGGACATAGTGAGTGTCCCATGTTACATCTGATGAGAGGAGGAGGACATGGTGAGTGTCCCATGTTACAGATGATGAGAGGAAGAGGACATGGTGAGTGTCCCATGTTACAGATGATGAGAGAAGGAGGACTTGGTGAGTGTCCCATGTTACAGATGATAAGAGGAGGAGGATATGGTGAGTGTCCCATGTTACAGATGATGAGAGTAGAAGGACATGATCAGTGTCCCATGTTACATCTGATGAGAGGAGAAGGTCATGGTCATTGTCCCATGTTACAGAGGATGAGAGTAGGAAGACATGGTCAGTGTCCCATGTTACCCACGATGAGAGTAGGAGGACATGGTCACTGTCCCATGTTACAGATGTCGAGAGGAGGAAGACATGGTGAGGGTCCCATGTTACATCTGATGAGAGTAGGACATGGTCATTGTCCCATGTTACAGATGATGAGAGGAGGAAGACATGGTGAGTATCCCATGTTACATCTGATGAGAGGAGAAGGACATGGTGAATGTCCCATGTTACATCTGATGAGAGGTGGAGGACATTATGAGTGTCCCATGTTACATATGATGAGAGGAGGGGGACATAGTAAGCGTCCTATGTTACATCTGATGAGAGGAGTACATGGTCAATGTTCCATGTTACAGATGAAGAGAGGAGGAGGACATGGTGAGTGTCCCACGTTACGTCTGATTAGAGGAGGACATGGTGAGTGTCCCATGTTACAGATGATGAGAGGGGGAGGACATGGTGAGTGTCCCATGTTACATTTGATGAGAGGAGGAGGATATGGTCAGTGTTCCATGTTACATCTGATGAGAGAAGGAGGACATGGTGAGTGTCCCATGTTACAGATGATAAGAGGAGGACATGGTGACTGTCCCATGTTACAGATGATGAGAGGAGGAGGACATGATCAATGTCCCATGTTACATCTGATGAGAGGCAGAGGACATGGTGAGTTTCCCATGTTATAGATGATGAGAGGAGGAGGACTTGGTTAGTGTCCCATGTTACATCTGATGAGAGGAGGACATGGTTAGTGTCCCATGTTATAGATGATGAGAGGAAGAGGACATGGTGAGTGTCCCATGTTACATCTGATGAGAGGAGGAGGACATGGTCATTGTCCCATGTTACAGATGATGAGAGGAGGAGGACATGGTGAGTGTCCCATGTTACAGATGATGAGAGGAGGAGGACATGGTGAGTGTCCCATGTTACAGATGATGAGAGGAGGAGGACATGGTGAGTGTCCCATGTTACAGATGATGAGAGGAGGAGGACATGGTGAGTGTCCCATGTTACAGATGATGAGAGGAGGAGGACATGGTGAGTGTCCCATGTTACAGATGATGAGAGGAGGAGGACATGGTGAGTGTCCCATGTTACAGATGATGAGAGGAGGAGGACATGGTGAGTGTCCCATGTTACAGATGATGAGAGGAGGAGGACATGGTGAGTGTCCCATGTTACAGATGATGAGAGGAGGAGGACACGGTGAGTGTCCCATGTTACAGATGATGAGAGGAGGAGGACACGGTGAGTGTCCCATATTACAGATGATGAGAGGAGGAGGACATGGTGAGTGTCCCATGTTACAGATGATGAGAGGAGGAGGACATGGTGAGTGTCCCATGTTACAGATGATGAGAGGAGGAGGACATGGTGAGTGTCCCATGTTACAGATGATGAGAGGAGGAGGACATGGTGAGTGTCCCATGTTACAGATGATGAGAGGAGGAGGACATGGTGAGTGTCCCATGTTACAGATGATGAGAGGAGGAGGACACGGTGAGTGTCCCATATTACAGATGATGAGAGGAGGAGGACATGGTGAGTGTCCCATGTTACAGATGATGAGAGGAGGAGGACATGGTGAGTGTCCCATGTTACAGATGATGAGAGGAGGAGGACATGGTGAGTGTCCCATGTTACATCTGATGATAGGAGGAGGACATGGTCAGTCTCACATGTTACAGATGATGAGAGGAGGATTATATGGTGAGTGTCCCATGTTATAGATGATGAGAGTAGGAGGACTTGGTTAGTGTCCCATGTTACATCTGATGAGAGGAGGACATTGTTATTATCCCATGTTATAGATGATGAGAGGAAGAGGACATGGTGAGTGTCCCATGTTACATCTGATGATAGGAGGAGGACATGGTCAGTGTCCCATGTTACCAATGATGAGAGGAGTAGGACATGGTGAGTGTCCCATGTTACCGATGATGAGAGGAGTAGGACATGATGAGTGTTCCATGTTACATCTGATGAGAGGTGGAGGACATGGTGAGTGTCCCATGTTACAGATGATGAGAGGAGGAGGACATGGTGAGTGTCCCATGTTATAGATGATGACAAGAGGAGGACATAGTGAGTGGCCCATGTTATAGATGATGAGAGGAAGAGGACATGGTGAGTGTCCCATGTTACATCTGATGATAGGAGGAGGACATGCTCAGTCTCCCATATTACCAATGATGAGAGGAGGAGGACATGGTGAGTGATCCATGTTACATCTGATGAGAGGAGCAGGACATGTTGAGTGTACCATATTACAGATGATGAGAGGAGGAGGACATGGTGAGTGTGCCATGTTACAGATGATGAGAGCAGGAGGATATGGTCAGTGTCCCATGTTATAGATGATGAGAGAAGGAGGACATGGTGAGTGTCCCATGTTACACATGATGAGAGGAGGAGGACATGATCAGTGTCCCATGTTACATCTGATGAGAGGCAGAGGACATGGTGAGTTTCCCATGTTACATCTGAGGAGAGGAGGAGGACATGGTGATTGTCCCATGTTACAGATGATGAGAGGAGGAGGACATGATCAGTGTCCCATGTTACAGTTGATGAGAGGCGGAGGACATGGTGAGTTTCCCATGTTATAGATGATGAGAGGAAGAGGACATGGTGAGTGTCCCATGTTACAGATAATGAGAGGAGGAGGACATGTTCAGTGTCCCATATTACTGATGATGAGAGGAGGAGGATATGGTGAGTGTCCCATGTTACAGATGATGAGAGGAGGAGGATATGGTCAGTGTCCCATGTTATAGATGATGAGAGAAGGAGCATATGGTGAGTGTCCCATGTTACAGATGATGAGAGGAGGAGGACATGGTGAGTGTCCCATGTTACATCTGATGAGAGGAGGAGGACATGGTGATTGTCCCATGTTACAGATGATGAGAGGAAGAGGACATGGTGAGTGTCCCATGTTACAGATGATGAGAGGAGGAGGACATGGTGAGTGTCCCATGTTACAGATGATGAGAGGAGGAGGACATGGTGAGTGTCCCATGTTACAGATGATGAGAGGAGGAGGACATGGTGAGTGTCCCATGTTACAGATGATGAGAGGAGGAGGACATGGTGAGTGTCCCATGTTACAGATGATGAGAGGAGGAGGACATGGTGAGTGTCCCATGTTACAGATGATGAGAGGAGGAGGACATGGTGAGTGTCCCATGTTACAGATGATGAGAGGAGGAGGACATGGTGAGTGTCCCATGTTACAGATGATGAGAGGAGGAGGACATGGTGAGTGTCCCATGTTACAGATGATGAGAGGAGGAGGACATGGTGAGTGTCCCATGTTACAGATGATGAGAGGAGGAGGACATGGTGAGTGTCCCATGTTACAGATGATGAGAGGAGGAGGACATGGTGAGTGTCCCATGTTACAGATGATGAGAGGAGGAGGACATGGTGAGTGTCCCATGTTACAGATGATGAGAGGAGGAGGACATGGTGAGTGTCCCATGTTACAGATGATGAGAGGAGGAGGACATGGTGAGTGTCCCATGTTACAGATGATGAGAGGAGGAGGACATGGTGAGTGTCCCATGTTACAGATGATGAGAGGAGGAGGACATGGTGAGTGTCCCATGTTACAGATGATGAGAGGAGGAGGACATGGTGAGTGTCCCATGTTACAGATGATGAGAGGAGGAGGACATGGTGAGTGTCCCATGTTACAGATGATGAGAGGAGGAGGACATGGTGAGTGTCCCATGTTACAGATGATGAGAGGAGGAGGACATGGTGAGTGTCCCATGTTACAGATGATGAGAGGAGGAGGACATGGTGAGTGTCCCATGTTACAGATGATGAGAGGAGGAGGACATGGTGAGTGTCCCATGTTACAGATGATGAGAGGAGGAGGACATGGTGAGTGTCCCATGTTACAGATGATGAGAGGAGGAGGACATGGTGAGTGTCCCATGTTACAGATGATGAGAGGAGGAGGACATGGTGAGTGTCCCATGTTACAGATGATGAGAGGAGGAGGACATGGTGAGTGTCCCATGTTACAGATGATGAGAGGAGGAGGACATGGTGAGTGTCCCATGTTACAGATGATGAGAGGAGGAGGACATGGTGAGTGTCCCATGTTACAGATGATGAGAGGAGGAGGACATGGTGAGTGTCCCATGTTACAGATGATGAGAGGAGGAGGACATGGTGAGTGTCCCATGTTACAGATGATGAGAGGAGGAGGACATGGTGAGTGTCCCATGTTACAGATGATGAGAGGAGGAGGACATGGTGAGTGTCCCATGTTACAGATGATGAGAGGAGGAGGACATGGTGAGTGTCCCATGTTACAGATGATGAGAGGAGGAGGACATGGTGAGTGTCCCATGTTACAGATGATGAGAGGAGGAGGACATTTTGAGTGTCCCATGTTACAGATGATGAGAAGAGGAGGACACGGTGAGCGTCCCATATTACAGATGATGAGAGGAGGAGGACATGGTGAGTGTCCCATGTTACAGATGATAAGAGGAGGAGGATATGGTGAGTGTTCCATGTTATAGATGATGAGAGGAGGAGACATGGTGAGTGTCCCATGTTACATCTGATGATAGGAGGAGGACATGGTTAGTCTCCCATGTTACAGATGATGAGAGGAGGAGGACATGGTGAGTGTCCCATGTTACAGATGATGAGAGGGGGAGGACATGGTGAGTGTCCCATGTTACATTTGATGAGAGGAGGAGGATATGGTCAGTGTCCCATGCTACATCTGATGAGAGAAGGAGGACATGGTGAGTGTCCCATGTTACAGATGATAAGAGGAGGAGGACATGGTGATTGTCCCATGTTACAGATGATGAGAGGAGGAGGACACGGTGAGTGTCCCATGTTACATCTGATGAGAGGCAGAGGACATGGTGAGTTTCCCATGTTATAGATGATGAGAGGAGGAGGACTTGGTTAGTGTCCCATGTTACATCTGATGAGAGGAGGACATGGTTACTGTCCCATGTTGTACATGTTGAGAGGAAGAGGACATGGTGAGTGTCCCATGTTACATCTCATGAGAGGAGGAGGATATAGTCAGTGTCCCATGTTATCGATGATGAGAGAAGGAGAACATGGTGAGTGTCCCATGTTACATCTGATGAGAGGAGGACATGGTGAGTGTCCCATGTTACAGATGATGAGAGGCAGAGGACATGGTGAGTGTCCCATGTTACATTTGATGAGAGGAGGAGGATATGGTCAGTGTCCCATGGTACATCTGATGAGAGAAGGAGGACATGGTGAGTGTCCCTTGTTACAGATGATAAGAGGAGGAGGACATGGTGATTGTCCCATGTTACAGATGATGAGAGGAGGAGGACTTGGTTAGTGTCCCATGTTACATCTGATGAGAGGAGTACATGGTTACTGTCCCATGTTATACATGATGAGAGGAAGAGGACATGGTGAGTGTCCCATGTTACATCTCATGAGAGGAGGAGGATAAAGTCACTGTCCCATGTTATCGATGATGAGAGAAGGAGAACATGGTGAGTGTCCCATGTTACATCTGATGAGAGGAGGACATGGTGAGTGTCCCATGTTACAGATGATGAGAGAAGGAGGACATGGTGAGTGTCCCATGTTACAAATGATGAGAGGCGGAGGACAAGGTGAGTGTCCCATGTTACATCTGATGAGAGGAGGTGGACATGGTGAGTGTCCCATGTTACAGATGATAAGAGGAGGAGGATATGTTCAGTGTCCCATGTTACATCTGATGAGAGGCAGGGGACATGGTGAGTGTCCCATTTTACATCTGATGAGAGGAGGACATGGTGAGTGTCCCATGTTACAGATGATGAGAGAAGGAGGACATGGTGAGTGTCCCATGTTACAGATGATGAGAGGAGGAGGACATGGTGAGTGTCCCATGTTACAGATGATGAGAGGAGGAGGACATGGTGAGTGTCCCATGTTACAGATGATGAGAGGAGGAGGACATGGTGAGTGTCCCATGTTACAGATGATGAGAGGAGGAGGACATGGTGAGTGTCCCATGTTACAGATGATGAGAGGAGGAGGACACGGTGAGTGTCCCATGTTACAGATGATGAGAGGAGGAGGACATGGTGAGTGTCCCATGTTACAGATGATGAGAGGAGGAGGACATGGTGAGTGTCCCATGTTACAGATGATGAGAGGAGGAGGACACGGTGAGTGTCCCATGTTACAGATGATGAGAGGAGGAGGACATGGTGAGTGTCCCATGTTACAGATGATGAGAGGAGGAGGACATGGTGAGTGTCCCATGTTACAGATGATGAGAGGAGGAGGACACGGTGAGTGTCCCATGTTACAGATGATGAGAGGAGGAGGACATGGTGAGTGTCCCATGTTACAGATGATGAGAGGAGGAGGACATGGTGAGTGTCCCATGTTACAGATGATGAGAGGAGGAGGACATGGTGAGTGTCCCATGTTACAGATGATGAGAGGAGGAGGACATGGTGAGTGTCCCATGTTATAGATGATGAGAGGAGGAGGATATCGTACGTGTCCCATGTTATAGACAATGAGAAGAGGAGGACATGGTGATTGTCCCATGTTTCAGATGATGAGACGTGGAGTACTTGGTGAGTTTCCCATGTTATAGATGATGAGAGGCGGAGGACATAGTGAGTGTCCCATGTTACATCTGATGATAGAAGGAGGACATGGTGAGTGTCCCATGTTACAGATGATGAGAGGAGGAGGACATAGTGAGTGTCCCATGTTATAGATGATGATAGGAGGAGGACATGTCAGTCTCCCATGTTATAGATGATGAGAGTAGGAGGACATGGTGAGTGTCCCATGTTAGATATGATGAGAGAAGGAGGACATGGTGAGTGTCCCATATTACAGATGATGAAAGGAGGAGGACATGGTGAGTTTCCCATGTTACAGATGATGAGAGGAGGACATGGTCAGTCTCCCATATTACCGATGATGAGAGGAGTAGGACATGGTGAGTGTCCCATGTTACATCTGATGAGAGGAGGAGGACATGGTGAGTTTCCCATGTTATATATGATGAGAGGAGGAGGACATGGTGAGTGTCCCATGTTACAGATGATGAGAAGAGGAGGACATGGTCAGTGTCCCATGTTATCGATGATGACAGAAGGAGGACATGATGACTGTCCCATGTTACAGAAGATGAGAGGAGGAGGACATGGTGAGTGTCCCATGTTACATCTGATGAGAGGAGGAGGACATGGTGAGTGTCCTATGTTACATCTGATGAGAGGAGGAGTATATGATCAGTGTCCCATGTTATAGATGATGAGAGAAGGAGGACATGGTGAGTGTCCCATGTTACAGATGATGAGAGGAGGAGGACATGATCAGTGTCCCATGTTATTTCTGATGAAAGGCAAAGGACATGGTGAGTTTCCCATGTTACATCTGATGAGAGGAGGAGGACATGGTGATTGTCCCATATTACAGATGATGAGAGGAGGAGGACATGATCAGTGTCCCATGTTACGTCTGATGAGACGCAGAGGACATGGTGAGTTTCCCATGTTATACCTGATGAGAGGAGGAGGACATGATGAGTGTCCCATGTTACAGATGATGAGAGCAGGAGGACATGGTCAGTGTCCCATATTACAGATGTTGAGAGGAGGAGGTTATGGTGAGTGTCCCATGTTACAGATGATGAGAGGAGGAGATGGTCAGTGTCCCATGTTATAGATGATGAGAGAAGGAGGACATGGTGAGTGTCCCATGTTACAGATGATGAGAGGAGGAGGACATGGTGAGTGTCCCATGTTACATCTGATGATAGAAGGAGGACATGGTCAGTCTCCCATGTTACAGATGATGAGAGGAGGAGGACATGGTGAGTGTCCCATGTTACAGATGATGAGAGGAGGAGGACATGGTGAGTGCCTCCATGTTAGATATGATGAGAGGAGGAGGACATGGTGAGTGTCCCATGTTACAGATTATGAGAGGTGGAAGACATGGTGAGTGTCCCGTGTTACAGATGATGAGATTAGGAGGACATGATCAGTTTCCCATGTTACAGATGATGAAAGGAGGAGGACATGTTGAGTGTCCCATGTTATAGATGATGAGAGTAAGAGGACTTGGTTAGTGTCCCATGTTACATCTGATGAGAGGAGGATGACATGGTTAGTGTCCCATATTACAGATGATGAGAATAGGAAGACATGGTCAGTGTCCCATGTTACACATGATGAGAGGAGGAGGACATGGTCAGTCTCCCATGTTACATCTGATGAGAGGCTTAGGACATGGTGAGTTTCCCATGTTATAGATGATGAGAGGAGGAGGACATAGTGAGTGTCCCATGTTACATCTGATGATTGGAAGAGGACATGGTCAGTCTCCCATGTTACAGATGATGAGAGGAGGAGGACATGGTGAGTGTCCCATGTTACATCTGATGAGAGGAAGATGACATGGTGAGTGTCCCATGTTTCATCTGATGATAGCAGGAGGACATGATCAGTCTCCCATGTTACCAATGATGAGAGCATGAGGACATGGTGAGTGTCCCATGTTACAGATTATGAGAGGTGGAGGACATGGTGAGTGTCCCGTGTTACTGATGATGAGAGGAGGAGGACATAGTGAGTGTCCCATGTTACAGATGATGAGAGGAGGAGCACATGGTCAGTGTCCCATATTGCATCTGATGATGTCAAATATAGAAGTGCCACTACTGCACCCATACAGGTGGATTTCTGGACCAGCCACTGTCGTAGTGGTTTTCAGGCTTCTCATCTGGGTAGCAGCCCCGATTGCTCTTCTCTCTTGGCAGCTTCCATGGTATCTACTGATGTTATGAGAGCTCATCTCAGGGAGATGGCTTGCAGGTCAGGTCCAGCTCAATTCTTCTGACTTCTGTGTCCAAAATATGTCATGTCTTCTGCAAGATGTTCTTACCTTCAAGCTCATGTGCCAGGGCAATAGTCTGTGCTATTTTAGGAGTCTCTTCAACTACCCTGACTGGCCACTTAGAAGGTTTTCTTTGCCTGGTACTGTGACCCTATTAAAAAGTGGGCTATAGATCTGAGTAGAGTTTTCTCAGTTCTCCAAAGAAGAAATAAATTTTGCTGGGAAATATCTTTTAAAATGTTCAACATCCTTAGCAATCAGGGAAATGAAATTTAAAACTACTTTAAGATTTCTTTTTTATCTATTGATGCTTTGTGTATTTCATACATCATTTTCCAATTCAGTTCAGGCATATATCCCTTTCGCTTCCCCCCACCCCACCCCTACCCATCCCAGATCATGCATTCTGCCGTAACTTTTCTGCATCTTTCTCTGTTTTTTTGTTTTGTTTTGTTTTGTTTTCNAGTCCTAGGGCAGCCTGGTCTACACTGAAAGATCCAGCCCAGTCCAAAGCTATATAGTGCGATTCTATCTCAAGCAAATGAAAGGCAGAAAAGAGTCTATATAGCTATCTATCTATAATCTACCTAACACCTATCAATCATCTATTAATATTCATCTATATCCTTATCTATTATTGTATCTATATCTGTCTATATCTATCACCTATTAATCATCTATTATTGATCTATCATCTATCGTTATCTAGCTATATTTATCATCTTCTATCATCTAAACTAGATACAGATAATCAATTTATTCTATCATCTTATAAAATTATTTATCTATCATCTATCTATATCTTATACATCATTTTTCTATCATCATAGATTACACTATCTACTATCTATATAAGTCATTTATCTATCATCAATCATTGATCTATCATCTAACTATCAATCATTTTCTTCTCCATCAATCACCATCTATCATATATCTATCATCTATCTATTACTTATCTACCGTCTATCTGTGTATATACAGTTCCTACATACACATGCACAGAGAAAGAGAGAGGGAGAGGGAAAAAGAGAGGGAGAGAGAGACGTAGGGACAAAAGAGATGGAGGGAAGGGGTGCGAGCGGTGCGCACGGGAGGACAACAGCAGAGCTGCAGACAATGCGGAGAGCACAGGCTGCTGCCCCTGCTCCTTGGCCCCCAGAACTGGAGGAAACCAGTCGCCACCCACTTCCCCATCCTGTGTTTAGGGATTCTGCGATGGGCAGCGGGAATCTACTCATGAGCAGTGTGTGTATTGAGGTGCCATGTGTCTACTGTGTGTTTGTGTGTAGGTACTGTGTGTTCGTGTGTAGATTCTGTGTGTTTAAATGGAGGTGCTGTGTGTTTGAGCCTCTTAGCTTACCTGTGTAAGCATGCACTCTGTGTGTCACACATCCCGTGTAAGCATGCACTGTCTGTCTGTCACACATCCCAATAAGCATGCACTCTGTGTGTCACACATCCCTTGTAAACATGCACTGTCTGTCTGTCACACATCCCATGTAAGAATGCACTGTCTGTCTGTCACACATCCCGAGTAAGCATTCACTCTGTCTCTCACACATCCTGTGTAAGCATTCACTCTGTCTCTCACACATCCAGTGTAAGCATTCACCATGGAGGCTCTTGGTGGATTTACAGTAATGGATATAAACTGTCCTGAGTACTCCGTGATGCTTCATGGCCTTTCTCCACACAGCTTTCCCCACACTTTCAGATTTGACTAAGAAGTATTTAAGCATAAAATTGAACATGTTGTTAATATGTTTTCCATTTAACAAATGAGCTTACCATGTTATGGGAGATTTTATTAAATCAAGACAAGAGACTTTAAACATTTGCTACAGAGAGAGAAACCTGAGAGGCAGGACCCAAGGGGGAGGGATTTATTGAGACATGCGAGTTTCCAAAAGTAAGAGACACATTCAAATGGATGGAGTAGAGCTTACACAGGACTGCTCAGTCAAGCCACTCCCAGCTCATCAGCTGGGGCCTTGGAATGCATGGTCCTGGGTGTGCTTGGCAGGCTTTTGAAACACAAGAGGCTTTCTTCTAAGCTAGGCAATGGGCCCCAGAGAAAACAGGGTGCCATGATAAGATTTACTCCTTTTCATGGGTCCTGTGTCTTTAAAATTGGAGCATAATGGAGCAAAGCCTGAAAGTGCTCTTTATGGACAGACATGCAGCTGTGTCCACCTTGGCGTATGGTTGGGATGTCTATGTGAATAATCAGCATGTATTGTCATCTTTTAGGAAAATGTTCCTTTGGTGCAAGGATTTCATAAATAAGCAAGCTCTACTAAGCAATCCTTCTAGAATTAATAAAGGAAAGGGAAGTCAAAAGAGAGAGGCCAAGGGACTCCCAGGGATGGATGGCTCGGCCCTTTAGAAGCTAGCAACTCACTTTAAGGTGAGCTGCTGAGAAACCAATCCTTCTTTTATGAGTTTGTCAGAACTCCTCCTTCTCAGATCTGATTCAAATGAAAGAATGGTCAGAAAGCTCTGTTCAAGCTCAAGGGAAATAGTAGCATTTCTTGAGTAGTTCACAAATCTGAGATCTCCTTATATGGTGGGCACTGTGAGGGACATATCCCCTGGAACCTCCGCCTCTGCTTTGTCCCCTCCACAGAGCCGGATTCTTGGGTTTCTAGGAGACACAGTTTCACTGGGTGATTTGTCTCCTGACTGGTCCCTGGGATGTAGCTTGTTCTATGATGGAAGTCAAGACATGAATCCAGTGTTGTTCCCCAGCTGTGTGGGCCACATAAATATGAGGCTGCTGGTTCTCCAACCAGTGTGCTGAGAGTGACAGCAGGGATAGCTGTGGATGCCTCAAGCCACCCAAACAGCTGAGGAGTTGTGGCGGGAACAGTGCAGACACTGCTGCTTGGACAAGATTAGTGCTTGCCTAATACTCCACACATATATATTTTCACAAGAAAGTGGCTCCTGTGTTGACAGATGGTCCACAAAATTTCAGAACCACACCTGGAGTGCAGGTGTCCTTGTATGGCCTTCTCTTTCTACCCCAGGAATATGATGGCACAGTCAGTCTCAGGGCTGGAGAGACACTTGCGTTTAAAAGTACTTACTGCCTTGCCAGAGGACCTAAGGTCAATTCCTAGCACCATATGAGACAGCTCACATTTGCCTCTAACTCCAGCTCCACGGGATCTAGTGCCCTCTTCTGGCCTCTGAGGGCTTACACACCCACAGAATACATGCACATATACACAATAAGTGAAAACAAAAGGTCTTTAGCTCCACACACGCATTCACAGTTATTATGTGCAATTTTCAGTAGGCTTAATAAAGATCACATTTCTCTTTGTTTTTATACCATCTAAGCCTTACTCATATCTCTTTCCTCTCTTTCCCCTTGTATGACCCTCCCTGAACCCTCCCCAGTTAAAGCACCCCCAGGCCCCCTTCATAATCCTTGTCTCCTGTAATCCCCTCTTGAGCTCTTTCTTCCTCTTTCTCCAATGGATCCTTTCCATGTTCTTGGCTCCTGGTTTATATCAGGATACATTCTACATCTAAGGGTCTGGAACTATGATCTGCAAATGAGCACGAACAAGTGCCCCTGCTTTGTGAGACGGGTTACCTCACTCAGCATGACAGCTTCTGGTTCCATCCATTTACCTGAAAGTTTCATGATTTCATTTTTCTTTACCATGAATAGAACTCCATTGTGTAAAATGTACCATGTTCATTATCCATCCATTATTTAGGGGATATTTCCATTTCTTAGCTGTTACGAAAAGACCTATAGTGAACATGGCTGTGCTAGTATCTCTGTGGTAGGAAATCAGTCTGTTGCCTATATGTCATGGAGTGGGGTAGCTGGATCGTGATGTTTATTTTTTAAAGAGTTTTCCACCACAGTGATTTCCACAGTGTATGCCAGTTTCACTCCTGCCAGCAGTGATGAGGATCAATATATTATATATATAAATATATATATATATGCATATATCTGCCATTGGTTCTCTTGGTCTTAGCCATTGTGACGGGGTAATATGAAATCTTTATCCACTTGTCAGTTGAGGGACATTTGGGTTTGGTTCCAGTTTTTTGCTATTGTGACAGAGCAGCAATAAATATAGCGTGCATGTATCTCTGCAGTAAGATGGAGTCTTGTGGGTGATATACCCAGGAGTGGTATGACTGGATCAAATGGCAGGCTCATTTGGAGTCTCTAAGGTTCTCACACTGTTTTCCAAGTGGGCTGCACAATTTACATTCCCACCAGCAATGGATGAGTGTTCTCTTTCCCCAACACCTCTCCAGCACTTGCATCATTGTTTTCTGATCCTAGCCGAGTCTTACTGGAGTAGATGGTACTTTTTTTTAATTTTTTTATTTATTTATTATTTATTTATTTATTTATTTATTTTATTTATGTGTATGAATTATGTGTCTGCATGCAGTCTGCGCCCCGGTCGTGCGATGCCGCAGAGGTGCAGAAACGGTCTTGGATTGCCCCTGGAACTGGGTTCTCCTGGAACCGGAGTCACAGACGGTTCCAGCCGCCATGTGGGTGCTGGGGATCGACCCGGGTCCCCGCAAGAGCGGTCTCGCTCTAACGCTAGGCCATCCCCCAGCCCCAAGATGGTATCTTACAGGTGGTTTTAATTTGCATTTCCTTAATTATTAGTGATGTTGAACACTTTTTAAGGTTTTTCTCAGCCATCTCTAATCTCCTCTGTGAAGTCGCTGTTCAGATCTTTGCTCCTCTTCTAGTGATCACTTGTTGTCTTTCTTCTTTGTTTTTTTGAAATAGCTCGATAACTCTGGAAATTAATGCTTTGTCAGATGTATCTGCTGTGAAAGTTTTCTCCCATTCTGTGGGTTTTCTCTTCACTTCCTTATTGTTCCCTTTGATGTACAGAAGCTTTGAGTTTAATGAGGTCCCATTTGCCTTGCTGGATGGTGGGACCCATGAGCTGTGTTGGTTGGGCACAACTGCTTGCAAATGGTTTTTACATGAAGGATTGCTGGTACTCACAAATTATCACTTATTGTTAAAAAATGAGGGCGCTGCCCTTATAGCTCACCCCCCACCCTGGCCTGATTTATGTGCTGTGTCATATATGCTAAGGGCTATGGAGCCGAGTGTGTATCCCCAAATGTCCTACGGTGTGTGTCTATCCACTGGAGCCTGGCTACCTATTTAGTGTTATACCCTTAAAGGAAATTAACTCTCTATCTCCCAAAGTTAATCAGTTGCTAATAGTTTCTCAGTGAGTTTCGGCCTTCTTACCCACTTTCCACTTCTATGCTGAGATTTTTGTCTGGCTTGAGCTTGCCTGAGTCTTGTGTCTGCTGTGACCATTGCTATAAGTTCACATGAGTAGCCTCTCAGCTGTCGGGACAACTCTGTTTCCTTGTGGTCATCTACCACCTCTGGCTCTTTCTGCCTCTCTCTTCTGAAATGGTCCCCTGAACCTTAGGTGGCAGAGATTTGATATTGGTGTCCTATTTAGGGATAAGCACTCTGCAATCTCTTACTCTCTGTACTTTTGAGCCCTAAAATTTTTTTAATTAATTAATTTATTTTTTAAGGGATTCACAATATAAGAGCACAGTTGTTTTCAGATCACATTAACGTTGCTTAGTTTGACACACAATTAGGTAATTGGTGCTATCATCCACAGATGAGGGGTACCATTCGTCGTTTGTTTTTTCTGGGACTGTGTTACTTCACTTAACATTGAGCCCTAAAATTTTTAATGAACTTCAGGAAAGTTCAGAAGTCTGAAGTCTATCACGGCTCCTAAAGTTTTGGATAGAGGATTGCAGACATAAAAACTGTGCACAAGCTACACATGGTAGTTCAAGTCCATAATTCCAACACCCTGGAAGCTGAGGCAGGAGACTCGTGAGTTCAAGGGCAGCCTGAGGAAGGAAACACTGCTGGGAGAGAGGAGAGAGAGAGAGATTGAGAGAGAAAGAGAGAGAGAGAGAGAGGAGAGAATGAGAATGAATGCATATGAAAATGTCCAACAAGTACATGAAAGGATGCTGAATAATTAGCTCCCAGGGAAACGAAATGCAAACCAAACCACAATGACTTATCTTATCATTTCATTCCCACTTGAGCCACAAAAATAAAAAGTAACAAGTGACAAGGATGTAGAGAACGTGGGACCCTCATTCACTGCTGGCAGGAGTGGAAACTGGCATAGCCACTGTGGAAATCACTGTGGTGGAAAACTCTTTAAAAAATAAACATACGATCCAGCTACCCCACTCCATGACATATAGGCAACAGACTTGATTTCCTACCACAGAGATACTAGCACAGCCATGTTCACTATAGGTCTTTTCGTAACAGCTAAGAAATGGAAATATCCCCTAAATAATGGATGGATAATGAACATGCAGTACATTTACACAATGGAGTTCTATTCAGTGGTAAAGAAAAATGAAATCATGAAACTTTCAGGTAAATGGATGGAACCAGAAGCTGTCATGCTGAGTGAGGTAACCCAGTCTCACAAAGCAGGGGCACTTGTTCGTGCTCATTTGCAGATCATAGTTCCAGACCCTTAGATGTAGAATGTATCCTGATATAAACACAGGAGCCAAGAACATGGAAAGGATCCATTGGAGAAAGAGGAAGAAAGAGCTCAAGAGAGGAGGATTACAGGAGACAAGGATTATGAAGGGGGCCTGGGGGTGCTTTAACTGGGGAGGGTTCAGGGAGGGTCATACAAGGGGAAAGAGAGGAAAGAGATATGAGTAAGGCTTAGATGGTATAAAAACAAAGAGAAATGTGATCTTTATTAAGCCTACTGAAAATTGCACATAATAACTGTGAATGCGTGTGTGGAGCTAAAGACCTTTTGTTTTCACTTATGTGTATATGTGCATGTATCTCTGTGGGTGTAGAGCCCTCAGAGGCCAGAAGAGGGCACTAGATCCCGTGGAGCTGGAGTTAGAGGCAAATGTGAGCTGTCTCATATAGGTGCTAGGAATTGACCTTAGGTCCTCTGCAAGAGCAGTAAGTACTTTTAAGCAGCAAGCTGTCTCTCCAGCCCTGAGACTGACTGTGCCATCATATTCCTGGGGTAGAAAGAGAAGGCCATACAAGGACACCTGCACTCCAGGTGTGGTTCTGAAATTTTGTGGACCATCTGTCAACACAGGAGCCACTTTCTTGTGAAAATATATATGTGTGGAGTATTAGGCAAGCACTAATCTTGTCCAAGCAGCAGTGTCTGCACTGTTCCCGCCACAACTCCTCAGCTGTTTGGGTGGCTTGAGGCATCCACAGCTATCCCTGCTGTCACTCTCAGCACACTGGTTGGAGAACCAGCAGCCTCATATTTATGTGGCCCACACAGCTGGGGAACAACACTGGATTCATGTCTTGACTTCCATCATAGAACAAGCTACATCCCAGGGACCAGTCAGGAGACAAATCACCCAGTGAAACTGTGTCTCCTAGAAACCCAAGAATCCGGCTCTGTGGAGGGGACAAAGCAGAGGCGGAGGTTCCAGGGGATATGTCCCTCAGTGCCCACCATATAAGGAGATCTCAGATTTGTGAACTACTCAAGAAATGCTACTATTTCCCTTGAGCTTGAACAGAGCTTTCTGACCATTCTTTCATTTGAATCAGATCTGAGAAGGAGGAGTTCTGACAAACTCATAAAAGAAGGATTGGTTTCTCAGCAGCTCACCTTAAAGTGAGTTGCTAGCTTCTAAAGGGCCGAGCCATCCATCCCTGGGAGTCCCTTGGCCTCTCTCTTTTGACTTCCCTTTCCTTTATTAATTCTAGAAGGATTGCTTAGTAGAGCTTGCTTATTTATGAAATCCTTGCACCAAAGGAACATTTTCCTAAAAGATGACAATACATGCTGATTATTCACATAGACATCCCAACCATACGCCAAGGTGGACACAGCTGCATGTCTGTCCATAAAGAGCACTTTCAGGCTTTGCTCCATTATGCTCCAATTTTAAAGACACAGGACCCATGAAAAGGAGTAAATCTTATCATGGCACCCTGTTTTCTCTGGGGCCCATTGCCTAGCTTAGAAGAAAGCCTCTTGTGTTTCAAAAGCCTGCCAAGCACACCCAGGACCATGCATTCCAAGGCCCCAGCTGATGAGCTGGGAGTGGCTTGACTGAGCAGTCCTGTGTAAGCTCTACTCCATCCATTTGAATGTGTCTCTTACTTTTGGAAACTCGCATGTCTCAATAAATCCCTCCCCCTTGGGTCCTGCCTCTCAGGCTTTCTCTCTCTGTAGCAAATGTTTAAAGTCTCTTGTCTTGATTTAATAAAATCTCCCATAACATGGTAAGCTCATTTGTTAAATGGAAAACATATTAACAACATGTTCAATTTTATGCTTAAATACTTCTATAGTCAAATCTGAAAGTGTGGGGAAAGCTGTGTGGAGAAAGGCCATGAAGCATCACGGAGTACTCAGGACAGTTTATATCCATTACTGTAAATCCACCAAGAGCCTCCATGGTGAATGCTTACACTGGATGTGTGAGAGACAGAGTGAATGCTTACACAGGATGTGTGAGAGACAGAGTGAATGCTTACTCGGGATGTGTGACAGACAGACAGTGCATTCTTACATGGGATGTGTGACAGACAGACAGTGCATGTTTACAAGGGATGTGTGACACACAGAGTGCATGCTTATTGGGATGTGTGACAGACAGACAGTGCATGCTTACACGGGATGTGTGACACACAGAGTGCATGCTTACACAGGTAAGCTAAGAGGCTCAAACACACAGCACCTCCATTTAAACACACAGAATCTACACACGAACACACAGTACCTACACACAAACACACAGTAAGACACATGGCACCTCAATACACACACTGCTCATGAGTAGATTCCCGCTGCCATCGCAGAATCCCTAAACACAGGATGGGGAAGTGGGTGGCGACTGGTTTCCTCCAGTTCTGGGGGCCAAGGAGCAGGGGCAGCAGCCTGTGCTCTCCGCATTGTCTGCAGCTCTGCTGTTGTCCTCCCGTGCGCACCGCTCGCACCCCTTCCCTCCATCTCTTTTGTCCCTACGTCTCTCTCTCCCTCTCTTTTTCCTCTCCCTCTCTCTTTCTCTGTGCATGTGTATGTAGGAACTGTATATACACAGATAGACGGTAGATAAGTAATAGATAGATGATAGATATATGATAGATTGGTGATTGATGGACAGAAGAAAATGATTGATAGTTAGATGATAGATCAATGATTGATGATAGATAAATGACTTATATAGATAGTAGATAGATGATAATCTATAGATGATAGATAAATGACTTATATAGATAGTAGATAGATGATAGATAAATAATCTGTAGATGGATAGATGATAGATAAATTGATTATCTGTATATAGTTAGATGATAGACAGATGATAAATAATAGCTAGATAACAGATAGATGATAGATCAATAATAGATGATTAATAGGTGATAGATATAGACAGATAGCTGATACATAGATAAACAGATGGATAGATAGATGACAAATTGATAATAGATGATTGATAGGTGTTAGGTAGATTATAGATAGATAGATTATAGACTGCTTTTCTGCCTCTTCATTTCTTGAGATAGGATCTCACTATATAGCTTTGGCTGGGCTGGATCTTTCAGTGTAGACCAGGCTGGCCTAGGACTCACAGAGTTCTGCCTGCCTTTCCCAGGAGCTGGGATTAAAGGTGTATACCACCATAGCTGGCCTCTTCCTCTCATCCTGTGAAATGGGAGTCTTACCCTCTGGCATCATGTGACTTTAGTTTCTTCTTGAAAGGCTCTATTTCCAAATATGGTCACTGTGGTGGTTAGAGTCCCAACATGGACTCTAACCTTCCGAGCCTGGCGGGGGCATGACTCAGAAGAGCAGTGCGCATGAACCTCCTTGACGGCCTTGGGAACTAGCACATTCTGCCTCCACCTCAGCATCACCCCCACCCTACTTGCAAGGCATGTTCACTTCATTCCATGAGAACTTGTGTTCAAGCCCTGAAACCCACAAAAGAAAAAGCCAGGCCTTGTGGTATATGCACTCAGAATCCCAAGTGTCCCTAGGGGGACATGGAGACAGGTGGACATCGGGGCTCACTGGCCCACCAGCCTAGCCTCATTGAGAGACCCTGTTCCAGAGGAAGTTCCAGAGGAAGTTGGCCAGAGGATGACATCAAGGTTCTTCTCTGGTCTCCACATGTCCTTGCACACATATACACCCCACACATGAACCATGAATTCATACATCCTCCCACATACATATGCATTCACACAAAAAAAGAAGGGGAGGGGAGGAAGCTGAAGGAATCCTCAGTTTGGTGGAGAAGTGCTCTAGGAGTGGTGTGCTGGAGTCAGTTCTGTAACTCATCCGTGGAGCTGCCTGGCCCAGGGGTGCCCCCTCCGGCTGCTTCCTGTGGCTGTCCTGCCCCATAGGTGCCCCCCATGGCTGTCCCACACGACTACCTTCCTCCTTCCTGGAAGGTAAAGTGTGCGTGTGGCTGAGTGTGTCTCTGCCTGCTTCTGCCTGGTGTCTCGGGGACTTGGCAGCTGCTTTCACTTCAACTCTTTCTGTCCCAGCTAGCAGAGTTCCTGCTGAGAGCAGTTCTTGGGAGCTATGGGTCTGCTGCGTGTGTCAGGGCTGTGTTCCTCTGCACAGGGGCTGCCCTGCAGGGCTTGGTAGATGTTACCAGCTCTGCTTGGTTCTGTGGAGCTGGCTGAGGGCACCTGTGTCACACACGCACGCGCGCACGCGCACACACACACACACACACACACACACGTTCTTCACAGAGCCTTCTGTGTGGATGAATGTGCTGGTCTTTTGATCTTTCTGAGGTTTGAGCAGGTTTTGTCTCTAAACAGTGAATCTCTTATCTCACATTTCACAATTAAAAGAACATTAGAAATTTTTTCTGAATAAGATCGGAATAGCTTAGGCAGATTGTCCATCTACTAAGAAGAATGAAGGGGGTTACAGAGATAACTTGGTGCTTAAAGAGCTTGCTATGCAGAACCCATGTAAATGCCTAGTAAGTGGTGCATGTCTGTAAACTCGGTGCTCAGGGTAGGGCAGAGACAGAAGGCCCCCAGACCTCACTGGCTGGACAGTCTGATAAGTCCCAGGCTCAGTAAGAGAGATTATGTTTCAAAGATGAGAAAGAAAGGGGGAAAAAGACCCCAGATCCTCTGGCCTACACACACACACACACACACACACACACACACACGAATAACGTAGTAAGCATGGCTGTGTGCTACAATACTGATAAACATGAAAACATGTTTATCACATGTGGTCCTGAATGGAAAGATCCAGTCATGAAAGAACGTGCATCATCTGATTCTGTTTCTGAAACTGTTCAGAGTGGCCACTCGTGCAGACTGAGGAAGCGGGCATCTGTTGTAGGGCCGAGGTGAGAAGGGCGGAATGAAGGGGCATGTTGGGCTTAGAGTGCATTTTGGGAGAAAGATTTTAAATCAAGTTGGCCAACCCTCTAGCTAGAGGAGCAGGGCAAGGGCATGAAGAGGCTCGGATACCTTTGATGTACTGAACTTGGAAGCTTTGTAGATGTCAAATGGAAATTTCTTATTTTTGAAAGTATGTATAATACCACTGATGACCTAATTGCCAGCATTTCAACTTAAATACTGTGGCTTCTGCAAGCATTTGGATGCATGGTTGCACTTACATACCTGCAGACAAAACATTCATACACATAAAATAAAAATTTTAAAGTATGACATGGGCTGGAGAGATGGCCTAGCGGTTAAGAGCACCGACTGCTCTTACAGAGGACTTGGGTTCGATCCCCAGCACCCACATGGTGGCCGAGAACCATCTGAAACTCCAATTCCAGGAGAACTCCAGTTCCAGGGGAATCCGACACCCTCTTCTGACCTCCGCGGCATTGCACGACATGGGTGCACAAACTTGCATGCAGACAGTACATTCATACACATACAGAAATAAATAAAATTAATAAAAAAATAAAAAATAAATTAAAAAGTATGGCATAACTTTCCCATTAAAATGTTAGCTTCCACATGTGGTTTTGAAGGGTCTAACTTATAAGGAAAAGCTTTTAGGATAAATGAACATTGTGGAACTTTTCATAAACTGTGGACACAGCCATAAGCCATACATGGCAACAGCTTCAGGACTTCTTATAATAAAATAAGCAAAAACTAAAGCAAAAGCACAGAGTGTTTTAAAAAAAAGTGATGCACACCTTTAACCCCAGCACTCAGGAGGCAGAAGCAGGCAGATCTCTGTGAGATCTAGCCTAGTCTGGTCTACTTAAAGAATTCCAGGCCAGCTGTAGCTACAGTAAGACCCTATCTGAAAAAAAACAAAGCAGAACTAAAGGAAGGAAGGAAGGAAGGAAGGAAGGAAGGAAGGAAGGAAGGAAGGAAGGAAGGAAGGAAGGAAAGGAGGGAGGGAGGGAGGGGAAGAGAAGAAGGGAGAAAAGCTTTCTTCACTGTAATGAAATTGAGCATCTACAATGTCTCGGCCCCTTGAAAATTCCTATCTGAAAAAGGAAAGGCGAGAAGTATGAAATTAAAAGTTAAAGACAAAATCAGTTCAGTGACAGTGGAAGAAAAGGCATGGCAAGCTAAGCAAGTCACATGTATGGAAGAACTACATCCTAGTGCAGGCTTAGGGGTAGCTTTTCTTTTAAAAATACGCCTTTAATCCTAGCACTTAGGAGGCAGAGGCAGGCGTATCTTCGTGAGTTCAAAACCAGCCTGGTCTACAGAGTGAGTTCCAGGACAGCTGGGGCTTCAGGTAGACCCTGTCTTGAAAAGGCCAAAAAAAAAAATATTCATATGTACATCAGGGTTTTGCCTGCATGGGCATAAGTGCACCTGGGTCATGCAGTGCCCCTGGAGGCCAGAAGAGGGCGTCTGATCCCCTGGAACTGGAGTGTCTGATGATTATCAGTGCCCATGTGACACTAGGTACCACACAGGACTCCTGAAAGAACACCCAGTGCTCTTAACTGCTGAGCCATCTCTCAGACCCCAGAGATCACTTCTCTGATGCTCCTCTGCGGTCACCCAGGTGAAGTAGATTATGGTCCTTCTCACCCCAACCATAGCTATTTAGTTTTTTACATCCAGGATTGGAACATTCTGGAACAGTTCTCCAGAGCAATACATTCTGATGTGTATGGGAGTTAGTCTATGTGTGAAAGGAGAGAGGCCCCCCTCCCTACCCAGCTGCCCCCTTGTCTGTGGATGAGATGCTGTCCTCTTGGGAGCAGAGCTTGCATTTTGTGAACAGGCCCCAGCAGTTGGTCACTTTAGCCCAGGATGAAACCCAAAGTCCCTAGGGTCCACGCTGTAGTTTACAGAGCTGTTATCTGTCCTGGCTCATTGCTGCTGCTGTGATGGCACTCAGCTTGTTACAAATGTTCTTCCACTGTGATAAGGATCTACCAAGAAGCCTGAGCCGCATCTATAGCAGGCAGCTCTGAGAGCTCTTCTTGTCCTTTAAATATAACTGTCCAAACAAAAGAAAGAGCAATTCCAAATCAACAAAATTAGAGATAAAAGGGAATCATCACAACAGATAACAAAAAGATCCAGACAATTATACGAGAATACTTTAAAAACCTATACTATATTAAATTTGAAAACCTAAGAGAAATGGATGAATATCTGAAAACACAGAAAGCACCTAGCCTAACCAAGAAGAGACCAACATCTTGAACAGACCCATAACAAATGAGGAAATTGAAACTGTAATATAAAACCTCCCAACTAAAAAAAGCCCAGGCCCAGATATATTTATGGCAGAATTCTATAAGACAAGAAGACTACAACCATTATTACTCAAATTATTCAAAAGGATAGAAACAGAGGGAAATCTCCCAAATACCTTCTATGAAGCCAAAATCACTCTAGCCAAAACCAGGCAAAGATACAACCAAAAAGGAAAACTATAGACCCATTTCATTAATGAACATAGATGCAAAAATTCTCAACAAAATACTCGCAAACCGCATACAGGCACACATCAAAAAGATCATCCACCATGACCAAGTTGGATTCATACCAGAGATGCAGGGATGGTTCAACATATGTAAATCAATAAATGCATAAAGCACATAAACATGCTGAAAGACAAAATCCACACAGTCATCTCAATCGATGTGGAAAAGGCCTTTGATAAAATTCAACATGCCTTCATGTTTAAAGTCCTAGAAGGAATTAGACTAGAGGAAGCATTCCTCAACATAATTAAAGCCATATACGACAAACCCACAGACAACATCATTTTAAATGGGAAAAATTAGAAGCATTTCCCTTAAACTCAGGAACCCACCAAGGCTGCCCCCTATCTCCACTTTTCTTTTCTTTTTTTAATTTTATTTATTTCCGTATGTGTATGAATGTACTGTCTGCATGCAAGTTTGTGCACCCGTGTCGTGCAATGCTGCAGAGGTCAGAAGAGGGTCTCGGATTCCCCTGGAACTGGAGTTCTCCTGGAATTGGAGTTTCAGACGGTTCTCCGCCGCCATGTGGGTGCTGGGGATCCAACCTGGGTCCTCTGTAAGAGCGGTCGGTGCTCTTAACCGCTAGGCCATCTCTCCAGCCCTCCACTGCTTTTCAATGTAGTGCTTGAAACTCTTGCTAGAGCATAAGACAAGAGAAGGAAATTAAAGGAGTACTAATAGGAAAAGAGGTGGTCAAACTATCCCTTTTTGCATATGACATGACTCTATACCTAAGGGATGCCAAAAAATTCCACCAGAAAACTCCTAGAAATGATTAACAATTTCAGTAAAGTGGCAAGTTACAAAATTAATCTAGAGGGGCTGGAGAGATGGCCTAGCAGTTAAGAGTGCTGACCGCTCTTACAGAGGACCCGGGTTCGATCCCCAGCACCCACATGGCGGCCGAGAAAATTCCATGGATGCGTGGTGCTTTGACCGGGCAGCTTAGACGGGAAGTCAACTTGCCAGTCTGTGCTGGAGGACTGAGGTTAGGACCCAGTGTTCCAGGGGAATCCGACGCCCTCTTCTGACCTCCGTGGCATTGCACGATACGGGTGCACACACTTGCATGCAGACAGTACATTCATACACATAAAAAAAAATTAATCTAGAAAAATCAATAGCCTTTCTTTATACCAACAACAAAGAGTAAATTGAGAAGAATATAGGAGACTTTTCCATTCACAAAGCCGCAAAAAAAAAAAAACAAAAAAAAAAAAAAAAAAAAAAAAAAAAAAAAAAAACCTAACAAAAGACCGAAAGATCTCTACAATGAAAATTTTAAGTCCTTGAAGAAGATTGAAGAAGATTCCAGAAAATGGAAGGACCTCCCATGCTCATGGATTAGAAGAATTAATTTAATAAAAATGAACATCCTACCCAAACTAATGTATAGATTCAGTGCAATCCCAATAAAAAAAATTCCCATGAGTTTCTTCATAGATTTAGAAAAAAAATCTTGAAATTCATATGGGAAAACAAAAGACCCTGAATAGCCAAAGCAACCCTGAGCAAAATGAACAATGCGGGGGGGGGATTACTATGCCAGACTTCAAACTACTTACAGAGCTATAGTCATAAAAACAGCCTGGTATCAGGACAAAAACAGACCTGAAGATCAAAATTGAAGATCCACACTTGGGCAAATGCAATTTCAGCCACCTCATATTCAACAAAGGGGCTAAGAAAAGTCAATAGTGGAAAGTCAGCATCTTCAGTAAATGGTAAAACTGGATCACCACTTGTAGAAGAATAAAACTAAACCCCTACTTCTTGCCATGTACAAAAATCAACTCCAAATAAATCAAAGACCTCAATGTGAAACCTGAAACTATGAAAACAATAAAACAGTGGAGGTAACCTACAAAATATAGGGGTAGGCAAAGACTTTCTAAATCGGACAACGGTTTCACAGGAAATAAGGTCAACAATCAACAAGTGGGACCTAATTAAACTAAAAAGTTTCTGTACAGCAAAAGAAACAAAGAAGTAAAGAGAAAACCCACAGAATGGGAGGAAACCTTCACTAGTGACATATCTGACAGAGGTTTAACATCCAGAGTATATAAATTACTAAAAAAAAAAACAAAGGATCAAGAAAACAAATGACCCAATCAAAAGATGGAGCAAAGAGTTGAACAGAGACTCCACAAATGAAGAAGTAATGATGGCTGAGAAACATCTTTAAAACTGTTTAACATTGCTACTAATTAAGGAAATGCAAATTAAAACCACTTTAAGATTTTATCTTACCCCATAAGACTAGCTATGATCAAGAAAACAAATGATACCAAATGCTGGAGAGGTTGTGGGGAAAGGGGAACACTCATCCACTGCTGGTGGGAATGCAAACTCATACAACCCCTATGGAAAGCAATGTGGAGAACTCTTAAGAAACTGAAAATGAGCCTACCACCTGACCCAGTCATACCACTCCTGGGTATATAACCACAAGACTCATACTATCACAGAGATACATCCACATCTATGTTTATTGTATCTCTCTTCACAATAGCAAAGAGCTGAAAGCAACCCAAGTGTCTCTCAACTGATGAGTGGACACAGATATTGCAGACTCCCCTGTCCAAGGGCAGCAGGACTTCTAATTTAAAAGTCAGTCCCTATAGAGAAGATGTTCCAAACTGTTCTCCAGTAGTTTTACTATTTAACAAGATGATTATTTGAGAAACATTTTGGGAAAAGAAGGGTATCTAGGCAACTTAGCCTATTGCTGACCTGTATAAAGAAAACTACATAAATGCAGATCACTGAAGGACCTGGAATGCAATTGACCAGGACCACGTGTTCCTGGGAGTGGTTTGGTTGTCTATGATTTGCCAAGCCAAAACACTGAAATTTGACTGTTCAATGAGCCTGGATTCCCTTCGTGGGTAAATCCTAGGTGTAAAAGACCCTAGCCATTCTCATATCCCCAGCCTGAGGCAGAGTGCCCTTTAATCAGGTTGCTCAGACATATACATTGTCCCCATCTAAATATTATAGACATAACAGAAGAACACATAGTGAGCCCACAGCTGCCCGAAGATGCGGTAATGGGAATTCTTTACAACTCTGGAATGGAAAGGAAGCCTTGAAGGAAGGGCCAGGAGGAAATCCTCAGGGTCTGAAGTTCCCACAGCAGAGAAGCTGCAGGCCAGAGGGTGCTCACCCTTAAATGGGAGTCACCTTGAGAGGAGACAGGACCACCCCTGTTCAAGCAGGGGTCACATGAGAGCAGGTTGGGAGCTGGGACACTCCCATGTGGCAGAAGCTGGGTCACAGTCCTCGCCCCCATTGTAGCAGAATGCCTGCTCAGCGCACGTGAGCACCGATGCCCAAGGAATCCAAACCAGGAAGGAGAGCAGCAACTTGGGCTTTGCTTTGTAAGAAACGTCAATGAGAAAGAGGAGGAATTCTAGAAGAAGGGATGGTGATCTTGGAGAAGTCCATCAGGAATTTTAGAAACTGAAACATACCTACTTTAAACCTAAGGGCTTAGAAGCTGGATGGAATGCGGTTCAGAGAACTGAAAACAACAGAAGCATCGATGTGGAAGAGGAAACACAAGGATCTGCAAATGTTCCCATGGAAAAAAGCATCCAGGTTGTGGAGACCGCCAGAGGGGCTGCCCAGCCCGGGAGGCCATCAGGGAGGGCCCGGAAGGTGGAGGGGCAAGTTGAATGAGGTCATTACTGGTCATTTCAGGTGTGAAGATCTGCCGGTTTTCGGACTGCAGAGCGCCGGCTATTGCACCACAGCTGAAAAGGAAATCCCAAGGGAACATTATCTAGCAGCACTTCGGAACATGAGGAGTCCATCTCCATCCCTAGCTGTTCCCGTCCATGCTGTCTGCTCTGTCCTCACAGTCTTCTGAAAATACTGCCCACACGACAACCCTCGCCCCTGCAATCCTTCCTAGACTGAGCAAGCTTTATCTCCTATATCTTAGCTAAACACTTTTCTTCCTTTAAAAAGCCTTCCCAGAATCATTCCTTCATTCCTTTACCAGTATTCCTCCTCATTCCCTTCCAGAAACCCTGCCTCAGTCTCATTCCTGTTGAAAGTGATGACAGCATGGCTGTCACCTCTGGAGCTGTTGCTGTTGTATGCTGGCTGTGTGACTTGGGCTCCCTTGATTCCATGACATTCCTGCAGTTGGGTAGAAGGCCTTTCAGCCTGGTTCTCTGGGGCTTATCAGGGTTCATGGGACATGTCAGTCATTCATGTTTGTCACTTAGAGAGCCAATCAAGCTATAAGCCTGTAATTACACAGTCACAGTAATGGGGGTCATGGGAGCCCAGGTCGGAGAAGTGAGGGCTTCAGGAGTCAGAGCTGTCTACTAACCGAGTAAAGTTTCTTGCTTTGGATGGGGCACTTTAGACTGTGGGGGCAGGGTATATATGTGTGGTGTGTATGCGTGTATGGTATGCATGTGTGTTTATGTGGTATGTATGTATGTATGTATGTATGTGTCTATACATGTGGTGATTTGTGTGTATATGAGGTGTGTGTGTGCGTGTGTGTATCTTGCAGTGTTGCTACCACAAACTGTCACTATATACATGCCTGTCCTATATTTTTTTTTTATCTTAAAAGCCAAATAAGTAACAGGGTTTTTTTCAAATAAAACACATTTTGGAAATGAAGAAACAGCAAATAAATGAATAGTTTTGCATCTCTCATTTTCATTGTTTGTTTAAATGTCAGACTTAGGGCCGGGTAAGGTAGCTCAGTGGAAATGGAGCGGGTTTAAGCATCTTCTCCTTAAGAGAACAGGGAAGCATGCAAAACCTGTAGGTAGACAAAGCATCTGAAGTGGTCAGTTTAAAGTACAGTCTCTTGTTAGTGTTTAATGAGAAGAAGTCAACCGAATGGCCTGGCTTTGGGCATTCCTAGGCGGTCTGACGCACCTTGCATCTTTCCACAGCAGAGAGGTGGATTTATGGCTCTCAGAGGGAGAGCGTCTTCTAGGAGTGTCTTGTCGTCTGAAAATAGGATCAAAGCTGGCAGGTTTGAAGCGTCCGCCAGAGGGACTGTCAGCTCGGTGTTCTCTTGGGATGGATGTCAGTCCAGTGGCTGTCTGAGCTTCTTCCCAGGGGCTTCCAAGCTGGGAAGTCAAGAGAGGGCAGGGCTGGAATCCGCATACTACATGCAGATATTTGTGGTTGTCATCCCATCTGAACAAGAACTGACCTTCAGTCCAAAGGCAGCCAGGGACCAGCCACACAGCCAGAGGAACCTCATCCAAGGGGCACACTTTCTGTGTCTTTGAACTCCAGCACTGTGCACACTACCTGTGCCTACTACCCCTGCTTGGTGAAGGTGGGTGTGAACAGTACCAGTGAGCTTCCTTCTGGATACATGTATCTTCTCTTCTTGATTATCTTGACCTGATCCATAAATTGGTCTTCAGACAGTTGTTCATTTCTGTATCTAAGGAAGAAGGCCATGCATGTGCCACTGGTGTGTGAGGTAGGAATGAGGTGATTCACTGGCACCTCTCCTCCTTGCCATAGTTTTGGATAGTGTCCTTGGAGAGCAAAGCAAGACTTACTTTCGTTCACCATCCATAATTCCTGTGTTGGGGATTTACCATTTATGCTGTTGCTGAATAGTTATCACAATGCTTCACAGCCTTCTTTTATCCATTACAATGTTTAATTTTTAACTATCCATCCTTTCTTCCCAGCGGAAGATACAAGTCTGTCTCAAAAGAAGAAGGTGACAGTAGAAGATCTGTTCAGTGATGACTTCAAAATCCATGACCCCGAGGCGAAGTGGGTCAGCGGTAAGTGCACAGTCCCCAGAGCCTTAGGGAGGACCCTCCTGCCCCAGCTGCCGCGCCATCATCTCTGTGTATGGCAGTTTGCCTTCTCCTTCTCTTACTGGCTGTGAAGGTCTGCAGCCCCTCTGACCTCTGGCTGGGATTGTTACCACATTGTCATTCTGAGACCATGTGACGGGGCATTCCTTCCTCACTGTAGAGGGTACCCACAGACATCAGCACAGCGTGAGCTTCCTGAGAAATGGGTCTGCTGAGGCCCGCCCTCCATCCTCCTGTGTGCCCCCCTCCCTCCTGGGGCCATTACTTCTCTCTGAGATGAGACACGTTGCCAAGCAACAGGGCTTGTGGTAAGGCTGGGCTGAGCCAGCCTGCCTTCTCCGGGGCCCTGATAGTCCCTCCCTGCCCTACTTACACTTTTGCTAGAAGGGGAACTGGAGGGATCCAATGGCTGCTCTAGGTCACTGCCAGATACGACACAGGGGAGGGGTGCTGATGTGCACATTCTGAGACACTTACCTTCCCTCTCCACTTCAACCTGGGTGCAATCCCATTTTCTAATTTGGGGGACTTTTTTCTTAAAAAAAAAACGGGGTACAGATGGCAATCTCTTCATGATTATTTTGATGAGCAGAATAATGAATTTGCTCTAATGAGGTCTGAATTTCTGAACATCTTCTGGAAGCAAGGTATGGATTTGATGCCTGCCGTCTGGCATCCACTGCTCTCTGATACCTCAACCCCTTGCGTTGGAGAACTGTTACAGGGTAGTACCTCAGACCCAGTCAAATCCTTGCTTTTATAATAGGGAGGTCCCGAGGATGACCCCCTTTCCTGAGGTGGCAGAGCGGGTCCACACCATTGCACGCTGGTGCCCACCCTGATCCTTGGGCTGTGCTCTGCCCATCGTATCTAGTAACTTAATGTTGTTAAATTTGCCAAACTGCCTCAGGAATGCTTTCTGTGCTTCAAGGGCTTTCTCTCGTTCTCTACTCTAAATGCAGTATTCCTCCCTGGCTTCCTCCCCAAGGAAGCAGAGAACAGATGTTCTGGAGAATGTGTTTGGTAAAGTCTGCAGGGAAGTGGTGTGTGAGTACCTGTCAGGGACAAGGGGTCCAGGAGAGCACAGGAGAGAACTCAGCAGAGCGAGGAGAGAGCACAGGAGAGCAGGGGAGGTCTCCCTGCTGAGAGCCTTATGCCAAGCATAGGGCAGCCTTAACATCCTCCCTTCCCCCTCCCCAACCCCCACCTCTACTGTGTCTGTGCGAGTATGTGTGTGTATGTGTGTATATTTGCATACATGCACACCTGTGTGTTTTGACCCAGTGCTCAGCCATATCTAAGAACTCATGGAATGTTCTCTGCCAGATATCGGGTCTAAAACAGACTCCTTAGGAGCTCAGGGATGCGTCTGGAGGCACAGCATTGATCGTAATGCAGCAGATGCTGAGAAATGCAATCTGACTTTCTCATTTTCTGTAGAAAGGCATTTTGGAGACTGTCAGCAGTCTTAAAGGGATGGTGAGGGTGTGTTAGACAAAAGAGAACAGACCTCTGGGAAAATGTATGTCTAAAACATTAGTCTACACCAAACTCTGATGGGGAGAGCCAACGGGGAGCTGAGAGGCAGTAAGCAGCAATGAAAAAGAAAAAACAGATCCAAACAGAAGCGGGCAGAGGCCAGTTCCAGGGCACATCAGAAGCCCAGAACGGGTGGGGACCAGACCTGAGCTCTGGTTTAGAGTCCACCAGAGGAGGTTCTGGGCAGAGTCCAGGAAAGGCCAAATAGCTGAGCTCGGTTCTATATTACATGATTTGGTTTCAAACAGCTGAGCCCTAAATCAACAGTCTAAACAGAATGCAGAGAGGCGGGCAGGGAAAGAGGAGAGGAAAGCAGATATAAGCCAAGGAATGGAGCTGCAGATTGCATGAGACGCTAAAAGCCAGGGCCAGGCCCCAGCCCTCCCCTCTCTGCTCCTCTCTCCTAAGAGCAGAGATGGGCTAAGTCTCCACACATGGGAACCTCGGCGTCCCAGCGGCTCTTCCTGCCCAGCCCAGACTCTCCTCTGTGTTCACAACCATTTTCTCCAATTCTGCCACTTGTCAGCAGAGAGCCCTTGGGGCCTCGGACGCAGGACTGGAGAGACTGGAAAATTGGAGGAAATTGCTTCCTTTGAATGTAGGAAAATATCAGCTGGATGGCTGATACTGGAAAAGTATACGTTTGAGAAGATGAAATTGGCCTTGGTGCTCAGAGTTCCAAGCTATTTGATGTCCACGTGTGCTTCATCCTTTGTTATTCTGATAAAACAGATTTCTTTTTAAATAAAGCTCACAGGGTTCAGTAAAAAGGAAATTCACATTTTAAATGGTTCCCATTTTCCTGTTGCTTTTGGAAGACCACAATTTCCAACCAGAATTACGAACCTTCGAGTGGAAAGTGCGAAGAGTTCCTCGGGCATCTTTGACAGTGACCATGGAAGCACCGAGGAAGGACAGGTGCCAAGGGGCGAAGCGTTCTTCACCACCCCTGTTAGTTCCTTACCCTTGCTGTGGCAAATGCACGACTAAAGCCACTCAAGGAGGAAGGCTTTATTTGGCTCACGTGCTTCTCCTCAGAGCAGGGATGGGAGCTGAGCACATCCCAGCCACAGTCAGGAAGAAGAGAGAGGACTGCTGCAGCCCAGCCGCTTTCTCCTTTCCTGCAGTCTGGGGTGCCGTCCACAGTAACCCTGGGTCTTCCACGTCAGCTAGCCTTATCTAGATAATCTCTCACACACGTGCACAGGATCTTATCTTGGAGGTGATTCTCCATCCTATCAAGGTGACAGTCAATAGTAACCATCAGAAGAGGGTGACAGCCTGTTGGCCCAGATGCATCTGATACGATCCTCTTCTGATGGTTACTATTGACTGTCACCTTGATAGGATGGAGAATCACCTCCAAGATAAGATCCTGTGCATGTGTGAGAGATTATCTAGATAAGGCTAGCTGACGTGGAAGATCCAGGGTTACTGTGGACGGCACCCCAGGCTGTCACCCAGAAGAAATGCATTCTGACTCTTTAACCTTGGCAAGTGTTACTTCCCTGGGAAACTTGGATACAATTTGTTAAAACCCATACAGACTGACCAATTTATCTTTCTTTTTTGTATCACAAAGGCCTTTTTTGGTCTAGGGAAATAACCTTGTGAATATGTATCTGTAGTCATGTGTATATATGTTTTTGTCTTGAGAAAAGGAATCTCAAGTGAAATTTCAGTATCATTTTCCTCCTTCTTGAGTGAGGAGGAGATTTTTATAGGATATCAGTTATCTCCAGAGCACTGAGGTTCTTTAGGGCTGTTCCTCATGCCTGTAACTGCCCCCATGAGCCCCCATCCACCCTCTTACTGGAGATGAGCAGATAGACCCACAGGTAAGAGACACGGGGATGCTGGTCATTCTTCAAAGTAATCTCCACATCCTGAACAGGTGCCTTCCATATGATAATGATGCCACCCTCATAATAACTAGAATGTTTTTAACCCAACATTGCTTGGACTGGGATTCACATTTCCTTCAATTTCAATTCCACCCAAATTAGGATTCTGAGAACTCAGACGAGCCCTAATATTCTGTGCCCATTTGGCCCAAGAGTGGGACACTGCAGTTCTCTGAAGGGACGCCAGAAAGCCCCATTAATGAGAGACGCTGCATGCTTCACATGGCGACCTCACTGCTAGCATTTTTCTCTCAATTCAATTAGCTCACGAAGTCCTTAGCCACAGCAACCTGCTGGAACCTAATTAATTATCACTGACATCTTTCCAAATGTGGATCACCTTCTTAATTAATAAGAAAGAGTCACTTGATTTCTCCATGGCTGAGCACAAACCCTGGAGGCACTGGGTCTCGTACCTGCAGTGCACCTATGTTCATAATCAAGTTGAATTTCTAGCTTGACCCTGCCCTTGACAGTGAGCTTCTTGGGGGGCTTTAAATGCATCATGGTAATTATATTTCACTCATAGGTCAGACTTCCTAGCTTGTAATAAAGTTTTTCATAAGCATTAATTGATTGAATGACTGAGTTGGCAAGCGGGAAGTTACTGGCTTAGTTTCATTTCCGGTTACTGTGAAAAAATTCCCTAAGAAAAGCAACTTAGGAGATAAAGGGTTTATTTAACTTACAGTTCCGGGTTACACTCCATCATAGTAAGGACGTCAAAACTGTAGGAGCTTGAGAGAGCTGGCTTCATCATGCCCACAGCTAGGAACAGAGAGGGCCTCCGCTCCACTCACTTTCCCCTTCTAGGGGACGGTCGCCCTCACAGTGGGCATGCCTGCCCACCTCCCTTAGCACGATCAAAACAATCCCCACAGACATACCCAGGGGGCAACCTGACCCGGATACCCCCTCTTGGAGACTTTCTTCCCAGGTGATTTGAGACTGAGTCAAGATGACAGTTAAAGCCATCACTTTAGGGTAGCTTAATTTCTGATTCACTGGGATCTGTGGTGGTTGAATGAGGAATGCCCTCGGGGGGTTACAGGTATGTGAATGTTCCACTCCCAGTTGCTGCTGCTCTCCAGGAAGGGTCACCAGAACCTTTAGGCTGTGGCCTTGTTGGAAGAAGCACATCATGGGGCAGCCTCTTAGCCTCACCCCACTTGAAGTTCCTTTGTTTCCTGTGCTTGCTCGCTGGCTGAAGACCAGTCTGGCCTATGTAGCCTGTCTCAAAACTCAGCCTCGAGAAAAACAAACACAAACAGGGCTAGAGATGTAGGTCCAGATCTCAGTGTGTCTGTCTCTGCGGTCTTCACCTTTGGAAAGGCAGGACCCAGCAAGTAGGTTACTTTTCTTTTTCATCTTTTTCTTTCTTTTTGAGACAGGGTTTCCCTGTAGCCCCAACTTACCTGGAACCCACTATGTAGACAAGGCTGGCCTCGATCTCACAGAAATCTGCCTGCCTCTGCCTCTCAAGTGCTAGGATTAAAGGCATGCACAACCACACTGCACACAGCTGTTAGTTTTTCATCTCATGTTTTTAGGCAGGGCTTTCTTCTAGTGAATGCCAGAACCAGTTTGCCATGGTTTGTAACCATGTCCCTAGAGGTCCATGTATAAAAGGTCCGGTAGCCAGCTTGTGGAAGCTTGTGGGACCTTTAAGAATATGAAGAGATGCCTCAGCAGTTAAGAGCACTTGCAGCTCTTCTGAAGGACTTGAGTTTGGTTCTCAGCACCCTTATCAGGCAGCTTAGAACCACACAGTTCTAGGAGATCCAACACCCTTTTCTGACCACAAGAGGAACTCACACTATATTCACATACTTCTACTACTACTACTACTACTACACACACACACACACACACACACACACACACACACACACATAAAATAAATCTTAAGAGAAGTAGGACCTTCTAAAAGGCCTTCTGGTCATTGGGAGTATTAGGGTTTGCTTTCTATTGCTGTGACTTTTATTTTTAGTTTATGCGTATGAGTGTATTGCCTGCATGTGTAAGTGCACCCATGACATACAATGCCCACAGAGGACAGAAGAGGGCATCAGATCTCCTGGAACTACAATTATGGATGCTTGTTAGCCACCATGCATGTGCTGGAATTCAAACCCAGGTCTTCTGCAAGAACAGCCAGTGCTCTTAACCGCTGAGCTGCTCTCCAGCCCTTCTATTGCTGTGATTAAATACTCTGACCCAAAGCAACTAGGGGAGGAAGGTTTTATTTGGCTGACACTTGCACAGTCTATCATAAGGGAAGTCAGGGCAGGGCCTCAAGCAGAAACTGAAGCAGAGACCATGAAGGAACTTGCCTCCTGCCTCACTCCCAGCTCACACTCATCTTCCTTTTTTGCACAGCCCAAACCCAACTGCCTAGGGATGGCATTACCCATACTGGGCCAAGTCCTGCTACACTAGTTAACAATCTAGAAAATGCCCCACGGACATGTGCACAGGCCAATCTGGTGGAGGAAATTCTTCAGGTGGGGCTCCCACCTCCCAGGTGATCAAGTTGATGATGGAGATTAGCCATCACAGGAGGGTATGCCCTTGGTGGAGACCATGGGGACTCGGCCCTTTCTTGGTCCTGTTGTTCTGTGTTCCAGATATGAGGTTGGCTAGACTTGCTCTACTGACACACTGTGACCCAGCCTGCACCAGACACCAGAAGCTTGAACACTGTGACCTGAAACCTCCAATACCATGAGCCAAATAGGGGTCCCTCTTTGCAAGTTCCCTTGGGGGTTTGTCACAGACAAGGAAAGCTTCAAGCATGCCCTTTTCATGAGCGTCTGTCCCATGGACTCTGCAGAAGTCTCCAGAAGAATCTAGACACTGGCTCAGTAGAAAGTTCTGTTGTGGTTGGCACATTAATCAGTGTAGTGCTAGGTTCATTTTCTCAGCCAATTAACAAATTAAAAAAAAATGAGAAAAACTCTGAGACCAGCAGAGAGCAACAATCAAACGGACTTTTACTGAGCAGTAAAGTATCACATCCATACACATAATCCCGCATACATGCATCTCTTAACACAGACAGATGAAGTGCTCACAACTGGAGAGGGGGTGTGGAGTCCAACGTTCCCTGGGAAGAGCCTGAGTTGTAAGGGTTTGCGCGGTTTCCTCTCTCCTTCGCCCGAAGGTCACACACTGTCTAAAGGTGAGGGGTGCATCTGTCAGCAGTGCTCAGCCTCCTGAGGCCCTGGGCAGTCAGGTGGAGTGTGAGCTCAGCTTTTTCTAGCACATCTTACTTGCCGATTTCTGCTAAGGCTTATTTTTATGTTAACTTCAGAGATCCCGCCTAAACAGCCCTGACAACCAAATACTGCCTTTATTCCAGTTGTAAGCTACAAAGACTGTATTAGTCACTTTTCTGTTGCTGTGATAAAACACCATGACCAAAGGAACTTATAAAAGGAAGAGTTTATTTGAGCTGACGATTGACGGTTCCAGGGAATTAGAGTCCATTGTGGTGGGAGGCATGGTGGCTGGGGCTGGAGCAGCAAGCCGAGGGTCACATCTCACAATGAGCACAGGAAGCAGAGAGAGCGACTAGAGACCACAAGGCTCGTTAAACTCACTAAGCCTGCCCCCAGTGACATACTTCCTCTAGCACGGCCACACCTTCTAAGACCTCCAAGAACAGTGCCACCAACTGGAGACAAAATGTCTGAATACTTAAAGCCTATGGGGGACACTCATTCAAACCACCACAAAGACCAATCCGTAAAGAATAAATGAATGGAGAGGCTGAATGGGACACTCTTTGGATAATTATCCTAGATAATTTCTAGGAGACTTAGAAGAGTTTGGCTGTGTTTTTTCCAAAGGTTGATTTTCATGATTTTTGTGGATATTTATGTGTCCATGTGACTGCATGCAGTTAGTGCTGGTGCCCACAGAGGGCAGAGAGGGTGTTGGATCTCCTGAAGCTGGAGTTACAGGTGGTTGTGAGCCAGCACCTTCTTCTGGCCCCTTGGTACTCACCTACACATGCAGGGACACAAACACACACATATCACATAAGTAAAAATAAAAATTGTTTTAAAAATCTTAATTTGTGTTTAAGATCTCATAGCAAGCCAGGATAAACAAACAAACAAACAAAACCAAATACATTGAAAATAAGATGGCAGCCTGCTAATTCACTGGCCAGTGAGCATTGGAAACAATGTCCATATTAGCATCCCTTAAAGCCTTTCTATAAACTATTAAAAGCCTTTCTGCCAGGCATGGTGGTGCATGCCTTTAATCCTAGCACTTGGGAGGCAGAGGCAGGTGGATCTCTGTGAGTTCAAGGCCACCCTGGACTACACAGTGAGTTCCAGGACAGTCAGAGTTACAGGGAGACCCTGTCTCCAAAAGACCAAAAAAATAATAAATAAAAATCTTTCTTTCTGATTACCAGATCCCAAGGCAGGTCTAAAAGAAACCGTGAGGTGCTTAAGAAGAAACACGGTTACTAAAAGCTAAAAGGAGTCCAGTTTCGCCGGTGACTCAGGCAATTCTGTCTTCCCTTTGACTTCCATCTCCTTCCTCCATCATTGGTTCCTGTGCAGAGGAGCCAAACTGTGCAGAGATGAAAAGAAAGACAAGTCAGCTCCAGCTTGAAAGGATGGGACACAGCACAAGGTCCTGTCTCATTTTTCTAGAATACCTCAAATTCTAAACCTGCACTATTGAATATGATCGTATCCTATTTCTTTGAGGTAAGGAGAAATGCCTAAGAACATTATTGAAGAGCTGGAGAGATGGCTCAACAGTTAAGAGCACTGGTTGCTCTTGCAGAGGACCTGAGTTCAATTCCCAGCACCCACATGGTGGCTAACAACTGTCTAGAACTCCAGCTCCAGGGGATTCGATGCCCTCTTCTGACCTCCTCAGGCATTGCACTTACATGCAGGCAATACACTCATAAACATAAAATAAAAATAATAAATAAAATATTTTTCAAAAGAAATAGGATGTAATCTGAGACATCTGAACAGACAGCTCTTTTCCTCTCTTGCTCGTGGCCCTTAAAAACCTTCTGTAGTGGATGTTCTCAGGGCTTCCCCTCTGCACAGTAACCTCATTGCTTCGGCTGTTCCCAGGCCTGCTAACTCAATGATTCCGTTACGGCACCAAGGAAGACAAAGTTTCCCATGGGTCTAGCTACATAAAACAATGTCATTAGTGAAAATGATATCCTTAGAGTATCTTTCATTTATTTTTATTTTATGTGTATGAGTGTTTCTCCTGCATGTCTATAAGTACTCCCACCACAGAGGCCAGAAGAGAGTATAGGATCTCCTGGAACTGGAGTTATGGACAGTTGTCAGCCGCTATGGGTTCTGGGAACCAAACCCAGGTCCTATGCAAGAGCAGCCAGTGCTCTGAACCACTGTGCCATCTCTCCAGCCCCTAGAGTATCCTCTATTTGAGTCATAAAGACTATTGAGGCTCTACTAGAGACATAGACTGTGAGAGACATAGACTGTGATTTGCTGAATGACTTTGGATGGCAAAGACAAAAACTGTGGTCAGCACCTTGTAGGTTGGGTATAGCATAAGGCATGTTTTAAATCATTTAATTTCAAAGACATCTGTTTATTTCTATTTGTGGATCATATCAGGACTGTCTCTAAACATGGAGTGCACATCCCGGACGTGTCAGTGAGATGGACATACGAATGAGTGTTGCTTTGCTCCAGAAAGCATTTGGCAAGTCAGCGCAAGCACGAGGTAACAGTATGTCCTGCTTAGCTTCCTGGTGCTGTGATAAACACTCTGACTGAAAGCAAGTTAGGACAGCCAAGGGTTTATTCCATCTTACAACTCCTGGGTCACAGTCCATCATTGAGGGAAGTCAAGGCAGGAACAGACTGTGACTTGTGCTCAGCTGGCTTCCGTGAACAGCTCAGGCCCACCCACTAGGGACGGTGCTGCCTGCAGTAGGCTGTGCCTTCTCACTGCAGTTATCAATCAAGACAGTCTCACAGACATGGCTAGATGATCCGATCTGGGAAATTCTGCAGCTGAGATTCCTTCTTCCCAGGGGAAGAGTTGAGCCAAGTTGACAGTAAAAGCTAATCAGCACACAGTATAAGAACCTCCAACTACAACACGAAGAACATTCTGCCTTGTGCTCCACACTGGGGTCTTCCCTTGCGATGGTCACCAAATGAGGTCCAGTAAGCACCACGTCTTGTCTTGATCTTCCTGTACTGATCTCCGTGATACAGCCTGGGTAGTCCAACAATGGCAGTCTATACTCTGAGGAGGCTAAAACCTCAGTAGTAGCTCAGTCCACAAGCAGAATGTCTTAGCAGTCCCCATCTGGCACTGAAGGTTTGGGGGATTCTTGGAGAGACATGAGTCTCCAGTCCATATTGGAAGGTTGAAAAGCTGTGTCTCATGTCTTTGAAGGATGGCAAAAGCAGTGGCAGCCTCAGGGTAGCTGCACTTGCCAGTAAGACGGCCAAACAACTGTGCTCTTTTTTATTTTTTTTTACTTTTTGTCTTTTTACTAAGATCTCAAGTTTTATACCTGAAGTATAATTTCTCAGGCCTTACCAATAATTTATTTCTGGTTATGCTTTCCTTTTGGATGTTTAGCCACACAGTTAGCCCAAGGTTTTTATTTTCTCAAAGTCAGTTGAGGATCTGGTCCTCAGGCATCACTCAGGTTTTTTTTTTTTGGGGGGGGGACCCTGGCTCCTTTTGGCTTTTCATTTACCAGTTCCATCCACTCAAGGGCAAAGTCAGGTCTTGCTAGACCAGGCTTCCACTTTTTTTGAAGCATGAGCATACTTTCCTCTTTATAGATTAGACACTGACTGAAGTCCCATTAGGATCCATCATTTCATTTAAGTATGTAGACCACAGAACTGAAATATTCAGATTTATTTTATTCTGAAAGAGAACTACTCTGCTGGACAGCTTCTATTGTCAGCTTGACAACAAAACCTCAACTGAGGAATTTCCTCCATTGAACTGTCCTGTGGCCATGTCTGTGGGTCATTTTCTTGATTGTCGAGTGATGTGGGAGGGTCCAGCCCATTGTGGGCGGTGCCACCCCTGGGTGGGTGATTGTGTATTGTTTAAGAAAGCAGGCTGAGCATGGGTCAGGGGAGCAAGCCAGTAAGCAGCATTCCTCCATGGCCTGTGCTTCAGCTCCTGCCTCCAGGTTCCTGCCCTGAGTTCCTACCTTGGCTTTTCTTGATGATGGACTCTAAGCTGTAAGCCAACAAAACCCTTTCCTCTCCAAGTTGGTTTGGTTGGTCGTGGTATTTATCACAGCAGTGGAAAGCAACTACAATGGTCTTTGCTTCTATTTTGAATGCAGAGAGATAAAAGAATTAAGCACAACTAGAAAGCACAGTCTCTACATGCTTGGAGTCCATGTATGCAGTTATTTGGCTTCCTTTTATTTCTACTAATTCTGTGAGAATTTCACACATGCATACCGACCCTGTATCCTAAGGGTCTCAGAATCTGAAAGATTCTCTTATATTGCAGAGGAGACCCACATGTCTACATTTCAAAACCGTTCCAAGAAAAATGAAAGATATTCTGTTATTCCATAAGCCACATGGCAAGTTATATCGCTGCCCTGTTAACAGGATTCTTTCCGGGCGGTTTCCTTACGGGTTCTGAGTCCAGTGCCCTCCCCGCTTCCTGCCTCCTCCAAGGCAGTCAGCCTCCTACAAGGCAGTCAGCCTCATTCTCATATGCTCACGCCTACTCCACCAATAGCTGGAAGAAAAATGTGAAGATGGCGAGATTAGTCTGCCTTTCGGCCCTTCAGACTGGAGAGAAATTCTAGTACTAAGTTAACATGGTGCACCAGAAGGACGTCCTGAAAGAGGATGGAGAGTTCAAAGAAAGGGCAGCTTGTTCCCCTGGGAGCTCACAGTCCCACAGAGGTGACATTTGTATCAAAATGGCATTGGAGCATAGCTAAGAAAATGATTAGTGGCCCACGTAGGAGGAAGGAATCTTTTTTAAATGAAACAAGGATTGGAAAAACAGCTGTGGCTTATCTGAAACCCATCAGCACATTGGTTTGGCTTAAGGCTAGAACATTCCAGAGAATGGAGGAAGCTATGTGGTCCTCTCTCCCAGTGACAGGGCACCAGTGCTCCGGTGTCTGAGTGGTGAGACTTGCCTGCTTCTTCCTTTGGGTAATAAGAGTGGACTGCACTGGGTTGTGGTTTGAAGGTGAAATTACCCATAGGTGTATGCGTTCAAGCACTTGGTCCCCAGCTGTTTTGGAAAGTGGTGGACCCTTTAAGAGGTAGCACCTTGCTGGAGGAAGAGGGCACTGGGCTAGACTTTAAGGCTCCATCGTCCAGCCCCACTTCCTGTCTGCTCTGCTTCCTGGCTGTGGATATGTGTCCCACCATCTCACGTTCCTGGCACTGTTCCTTTCCTGCCACGATGGACTGTGTCTCCTCCAACTGTGAACCAAAATGAGCTCCTCCTCCCTTAAAGTTTCTTCTGGTATTTGATGACAGCAAAGAGAAAAATAACCAAGACCAGCTGGGAAAAAACTTGCATTATGTCTTCACAGATTGCTTCCTGCTGGAAAGTTCTCTGAGGATAGTAAGGGAAATGAATGATACAAGCTGTTCCTTCTAACACTCTGGGGCTTTCTGTGTCCTGGGCACCAACAGCAATGTAAATATTTGTGTACAGAAAGGGGCCAGGAGGCCTGGGCCCATGGAGCTGTTCTGGCAGGGTTGGCTAATGAGCATTAGAAATATATCCAGTGCAGAAGAGCAAGTCCCTCTACAGGGACCTTACCACAGGGAGCCCAAGCCAGAGCACATCGAGCACACACTGGTAATGAACACTTTGCAAGACATAGTCTTATATCTTCAAACAGAAGATTCTCTTAAGAGTTGGCAATTTCACAGCTAGTCTATATCTTAATTTTTAATGAGATACCCATGATCTGTTAAGATTTTTTTCTCTGTGGAATAAACATTATAAAATTAATTTCAGGAGAAATACAAAGGTAAATGGGCCTCTGAAATGCACTAAATATAATCCTTTGTCTCATTATCCAAGCTCACAAATCTCCTGTCTAAAAGGAATGAATTAACTTTTGAAGAGCGCGATGAAGCCCTTATGGACATGAAAGCTGTAAGGATTCACTTAATGTGACTAACTTGACCCAAAGGGGACTGTGTGAGCCCGGGGTTTTTGCTAGATGAGAATCGCCATATGGCAGAGGACCTCTCTGTAGGCCGTGATTCTCAGCAACTGTCCTGGAGGGCAACTTCAGCAGCGTAGTCTACTGAGCACTGGGGAGGGAGCCAGCCAGTGGGAAAGTCAACCCATGTAATCCCGTGTAGGAACAGAGCCCTCCTTCACTGTAAACTCCATTATTAAAAAGGAAGAAAGCCTGCTCAGAGCTAAGCACATTTCAGAAGTGCTCTGAAGCGAAGCGGACAGGCCCAGTGTCCCCTGCTTCCACTCAAAACTGTGCAGTGTAATGGGCTGGAAGCAGCCTTTACTATCACTTCGATGAGCTGGGAAGATGGCTGAGTCAGTAAAGGAACTGCTGTGTAAGCGCAAGGACCTGAGTTCAGATCATAGGGAGATGGAGATGGGAGGGTCCCTAGGCCGGCCAGGCAGCTTGTCCAGCCTCATCAGTGGGCTCCAGCTTCAAAAGTAGATGGAAGAAGACGCCCAATATTGACCTCTGGCCTCCACACATATGTGTACCCTTACATGTGAACACCTGTATACACATACACACAAAATAAATATCACTTGAAAATTAAAGGAGTATGCCTGACCATAGCCAAAGAGCTTGGAGTGCTTTTATGGTTTAGCTTCTGTTACACTCAAAGAACATAAAAACACGAACGACTTCCCGGAAGCCTGTCCCAGAAACTACAAAATGGAATGCAGTCTCCTGACATGAAACTCAATAGAATGCAGTTTGGCCCGCAAACTGACTCACAAGCTTTCTCTCACAAGTCCCTTCTACAGTGGCAGGTGGGATGTGTCATTTTCATTAAAATTCACATAACAAAAGCTTCCTCTATTTTAGCACATACAAGCCATTGTGTTTTGGTTTACTCCCAGGACTGTCTGGTTCTAGAACATTGTCCTCGTAACCCAGCGGAGGATCAGAGTGTCTCTCTGCCGACAACTACCTGTGCTGTGTGGTTCATGCTGATGGGCAGTTTTCCTTCTCAGTGTCAAAGCACTTTGAGGCACCCCGGGCATGTGACTGTGACCCGAGTGTGACCAGCAGCAGGCAGGAACCCAGGGTATACAGTCTCTCAGGGCCCTGGCAGGCAGCATTTCCCCCATCCTTGCTCTGTGATTTGCTGGGGGTTATGCACAGCCTGTGGGCAGCACTCAGAGGACAGAGTTCCTGCTCAGACAGCTATACACCTTTGCTCCTGGATAATTCTGCCTGGTGCTTTTGCCTTAAAGAGCCAGAGCTATGGGTACATCTTGAATCCCACCCCACCCCCACCTCACACACACACAGCTCTCCATCACCACACTTGCAAGGACATGGGGAGCCCAGACACACACCTCATGATTCTGCAGATGAAATGATTCAGCCTGTGGAGCCTTTTGTTTAAATCATTGAGTAGGGAAATGTTTTTATCTGGAAGAAAGTCTTGCTTCCCCATACTGAGTGTCATGGCACCCAGGGAGGAGGAGAGCCACGTGCAGGGGGAAGAGGTTGGACTCCTGGGACATTTTTATCACATTCTATTAAAGTTTGAGAGTTACTGAACTTTGATGCCCCAAATCAAGAAGCTTGAACTTGTCTTTTTTTTAAATGTATAAGTGTTTTGCCCACAGGGGTGTATTGCCCACAGAGACCAAAAGAGAGTTGTAAGGAGCCCTGGAACTGGCATTGTTACAAGTGGTTTTGAGCTGCCATGTAGGTGCTGGGAACCAAACCCAGGTCCTCTGCAGGAGCAACAGCACCATCTCCCCAGCCCCCGAACTTGTCCTTGGAGGCCTGTGTCTCCAAAGTGATGAGAGGCCGTGATGATCTGGATGTCTCTCTGAGTACCCTATGAGGGCCCTCCCTCTTCTCTGTGTCCCTTCTGTCATGGAGAATGGCGAGAACTGAGCTGAAGGCAGGCATCTGCATACAGCCCAGCCCTTAGTTACAGGACAGAAGTCTGTCAGCCAAGGACGAAACCATGGCAGTGCGCTTCTGTCACACCTTGTTTTTGCTTCTTTGTCTATTCAACAAATACTCACTGGGAACTTTCTACATGCCAGGGGGTGGGGGGCGCTCAGAAAGGAACAACAGGCACATTCTTAGAGGTCTGTCAGTAAGACACCGGCCTGGTTCTGGACTTACTGCGTAAGCCTTACTTCGTCCTCCCTCATCAATACCTTTGTTTCTTTAAGTTCTGGTTATTAGGCCCAGAGCCTTGTTCGGCTTAGGCAGGCACTCTACTGCTGAGCTCTAGCCCCAGCCTTCTTTTATTTTTTATTTTGAGACAAGCTCTTGCTTGGTTGTCAAGGCTGACCTTGAACTTGCTCTGTAGGCCAGGCCAGCCGTGCTCTGGACACCCTCCCACACCAGCCTCCTGGAGGTCCCGGCTGTCAGGCCTGTATGGTCATGCCTGGCCCCAGTCCTCAGTCCGTTCATTTACCAAACTCTTGCCTTCCATCACATAAGGAAAGGTATCCTCACCTGGCCAGAGCACGTGGTGAACACTCACCCTCAGTCACTGTGAGTCACAATCAAAGAACACATCTCTGGCTTTGAGATCTGGAGGAACTGTCTGAATCTAGCTAAGCATTTGTTTAAAATGAACAAGAATGGGGCTTGGAGAGATGGCCTGGCGGTTAAGAGCGCCGGCCGCTCTTGCAGACGACCCGGGTTCTATCCCCGGCGCCCGCGTGGCGGCCAAGAACCGTCTGAAGCTCCAGTTCCGGGAGGACTCCAGTTTCGGGGGAATCCAATACCCTCTTCTGACCTCCGCGGTGTTGCACAACACGGGTGCACGGACTTGCATGCAGACAGTGCATTCGTACACATACAGAATTGAATAAAATTAATACAAATAAATAAATAAATAAAATGAACAAGAATGTCTCCAGAAAGGGTCATTTCTAGACCAGGGCGGTCTGACAGCCACAACATTTAAAGAGCACAATCGTGCGTTTTGTGAGAAAATTCCACGGATGCGTGGTGCTTTGACCGGGAAGCTTAGACAGGAAGTCAACCTGCCAGTCTGTGCTGGAGGACTGAGGTTAAGACCCAGTGTTCTCCATTTATGAGCAAATAATATAAATAAGAAAATGTCGTTTTAGGTGAACCATCCGCTTACTACTTTGATAAACCGAGCTAAGTTCCTGTTTCTCAGCACCCTCTGCAGGCCCGGAGCATTTTAGGGAGCAGTGCCCTCTAGTGGCTAAGGACGCACTTGTCAGCATCAACAGTGCGTTTTCCTTCTGGCTGGAGAATTGACTGTGAGGCCAGTGTTTAAAAAGATTTATGGCCTTTCTGAAGATGTAGATATTTAATATGTTGCGAAAATAATCATGAAGGCAGATTCTATCCGGCTTGCCGAGTCAGTACATGATTTCTTGGTCACTGACCTATTAATTCTCTTATTAATATATAATGTTTCCCTGGGTATAAATTTAGCTGCTTGTCATTTATAATAATGTTAATGATGTGACATGCTGTCATTTGAGCAAGAACTCTGCCTTATGCCAAAGCTGAGAGCTCTAATAACTATTTTCTGAAATATACTTAGGTGGGTTTGGGTAGAGACACTCATGTAGGAACAGCTAGGTCGGGGACCCTCTGGTGGGACCTGGCTTTTATGAAAAATGACTTGTCCTACATTCTTCTGTCTGATAAGTCATGACAGCCTAAAATCTCAAAACGCAGATTAAATACTGCTTCCCAACATTGCCTTCCTTAACTAAAAATAAGAAATTAGGTGGATTTTTAGTCTCAAACACAAAAGAGAATCAAGTAAATGGAAGTTAAGAACTCTTTCCTTTTCCTTTGATCATTTTGTCTTGGAAATACTTAATAGTAAATGGTTTGGATCTAGTTTGCGGTTTTAAGTCTCAGTTGCGTGTTACAGAGCACCCAGGCCATGCAGTTGGATGGATGGTACTTGAAAGACTTGAGCAAAGATTGTCTCTTAACTGTCAGGCATGTCCTTTCCTGGTGGGAGCTGTGAAAGCAACCTGGATCATCTCCCCAGGCTTCTGCATGACACCTTCTCTCCTCAGACACTTTTATTAATATGATGCATTTCAGTGATTGATCTCCTCTTCAAGCCATCCTTGCATTATTGGGATGAATTCCATTTGGTTATGCTGCATAATTTTCTTTAGGTTCCTGGGTTTGGCTTATTAATGGAAATTTTTGGAGTTATATTCATAAGAGATGTTGATTGGTCCATAGTTTTCTTTTGATGCTCTGTCCATTCTGTTACTCTTACTGGGAGAGTTCTTTAACCAACAAAGTCTATTCTTATCTGACAATGTCTTGTTTTATTTGGGGGGGGGTGGTATTTGGATAGATATATCTTTGTTGGTTATTAATCTTCTTTTCTGACCCCTTAGGGACTCCCAGTGATTGTGTTAAGGCACTTGATGCACCTCTCTGGAACTCTGAGGTGCACACTTCTTCATTCTTGTTTTGTTTCTCAAATTGAATAATTCAATTTATTATCCTATTCACTATTTCTTTCTTGTGAATTTTTCAATTCAGTTACTGCAGTTTTGACCCCAAACTTTCTGTTTGGCTTTTCAAGTGATTTGTGTATCTTCATCACGCCTCTTTACTTGATGAGACAGTTCCTTACATTTCTATGGCACTTCAGGCACTGTTTCCTTTAATTCATTTGCCATACTCACAATTGCTAGCATTAGGTGTATTTTTCTAGCATGCCCAATGTCTATACTTCTTTGAGGACTATGAGCTGGATTGTGAATCTTTTGATTCCAAAGATTTATACAGCAGTTTCTTAGCAGGATGCCAGGTGTGGTGGTACACACCTTTAATCCCAGCACTCAGAGGCAGGCAGATCTTTGTGAGTTGGAGGCTAGTCTAGTCTATATCAAAACTTCCAGGCCAGTTAGGGCTTCATAGTAAGATCCTGTCTCAAAAATAATAATAGTAAAAGAAATAATAACATACTGCAGCAGTTCTGGAGATCAATTCACCTCTCACTATATCTATGTTTATCCCTGTTATTTTCATTACTAGTTATTTTAATGTCTTTATGAACAAAGTCAATTATGTCTGCATTCTTTTGTGTGGCTACTAAAAGTCTATGAGTTTAGCTTAGTGATCATACATGACTGGACAAAGATTTCTTCAAACGCCTTGGCCCAATAAGCTCTGCTTGCTGATTGGAGCCACGCATTCAGCCAGGTAGTTTATACCCCTGCACACCTTCGCATTTCTGGTTTCTGGGTCTCAAGATCAGACAAAGGTGAAGCTTTTGTCTCAGATCCTCCAGCCCATTACAACTCTGGGTGTGCATGCAACTGGCACTCTAGATCTATAGCACCAGGATCCAGATTTTTCTAAGCCCTCCGAGCCCTGTCATTCATTCTTTTCCTTTTAAGGGGTTTTGGCTTGGTCCTATTACTTTGGCTATTACCATCACTTCAGGCAATGCTTTGTTAAACAATTCCCACTGCTTGTCACCAAATTCCCTGGGAAAGAGCCATTGGCGGCCAAGTCTGAGCCAGCTCACATAAACATAACTCTGCACGTGGTTTTCTACAGACATGCCAGTCAGATCAAACAATAACAATCAACCAGCGGTGGGCTTTGGGGGGGGGGGGCTCCTCATCTGCTGTTCCCCTCCTGCCAATTCAAGCTTCCTGGTTTTTATAATGCACACGTTACGAAGCTGGAGGTTCTAAGCCTTCCAGAGAACTGGGAAGAAGCAGAAGGAAAAACACAACTTAAAATGCCACAGCCTCTCCCATGACTGACATTCAGTGGTTCTTTCAGAAGAAACATTCCTAAGATTGATGTAGAAGCATCGTTTAATTGCTAAGGTTTAGAAAGGTCGACCTCGATGCTGTTTATGATCTCGCTGCTTCTGTGCAGAGCAGACTTCCCAGGTCCATTCGCCATTCCACACATGGCTCTCCTCAGGCCCTGACAGGCTCTTCTTTTCACAACTTGATGCATCTGGTATTGAATGGTACTCAGAAAGATGCTCTATTCACTGTCCACAGTGAATAGATTTTTACAAAACTTTGTGGAATATTTTAAAATTTTACAAATCTGTGTGCTTCATTAAAGAGATCCACTGCTACAGTCTGTACCAGCTCCCGGAAGAAGCTCCCAAGGCGTATCCACTGGCCCGTGCTGGGGGAGGGCCTCGGGATCGTGAACTATTTGCAGTCTTGTTTGGCTAACCGTCATGGGGAGCATTTAGCTGAATTCCTCTAAATCGCCTCTTTAAAACAAATTTCTCCTCATTCTTTTCTGTATGAAATACTGAAGGTGTAAAAAAGATGAAGTCTTTGCCAAGAGTCACCGGTGGTGTATACGTTTAGTCCCAGCACAGAGGCAGGCACATCACTGTGAATTTGAGCCCAGCCTGGTCTACATAGTGAGTTCCAGTCCAACTGGGACTACAGAATGAGACCTGTCTTTAAAATATATATGAAGACTCTCAATATCTAGAAAAGAAAGCATCTGCTTTTCCTTTCTCTGTTGAAGTTAAGGTTTGTACTTAGGAGAGCCAGAGTACGCCATAGGGCACTCCACCCCCACCCCAGTACACACCCCTGTGCTCAGAGATCCCAGGGAGAAGAATCATCAGAACTCTCTGTCAGTTGGGAGGACAGTGAACATGAATTCCTGGTATCATTTTCCAGTAACAGGGAGAAGCATCACTGAAATGTTCTGTGTGAGATCACAAGTCCCACGCCTCACTCCACAAGGCTGGATCACTCTGAGTTCAGCAGAGTCTCCAGCAAACATAGAAATTGGTTTCCAAGGGAACAAATGTATTAGCACATCTCCTGAGGCTTTTCCCTCAGATGGCCACTCTGGGTGTGAGGCCGCCACTGCGTGCTCGTCATTACTAGAAGGGCTTTAAGCTGAGTGATTGAAGGTTCTTACCACTAAGGGAATGGTGGGGGTTTCATTGAATGGAACTTTGTAAAACTAGAAAATATTTAGAATGCATACTCAAATAACGAGGCCAAGAACACTCAATAAAGTCTAAAGGCAGGGCTGGAGAGATGGCCTAGCGGTTAAGAGCGCCGACCGCTCTTACAGAGGACCCGGGTTCGATCCCCAGCACCCACATGGCGGCCAAGAGCCGTCTGAAACTCCAATTCCAGGAGAACTCCAGTTCCAGGGGAATCTGAAACCCTCTTCTGACCTCCGCGGCATTGCACGACACGGGTGCACAGACTTGCATGCAGACAGTACATCATACACATACAGAAATAAAAAAAAAAAAGTCTAAAGGCAGAGGGAGCTCAGTGTTTGAAGACCGTACAGCTTTAGTTTTAAAGGCTAGATCAGAGAGGGTCCTTGGGCAATCGGAGCCAAGGCTCTGGGGCAGCATAGGTCAGTCCTACAATACTAGAAGACAGGAAGGAGAATCAGACCTGGTAGCACTCAGTCTCATCTCTCTAATTATCCACCATCAAGACATCTCAGGGGTCGGTGGCCTGGGGTTGGTCAGTTTGTGACTGCACAGCTCCCTTTGGCAGCTTCCCCTCAGGGGGAGCCATGGTGGTCCTTAGACGGTTTGTTACACTAGACTGTGACACACCTCTGGAGTGTTCTACTATTGGGCCCAGTTACTTATTTTGGAGCAACTTGGACTCAATCTGGTAATTTTTGTGACTCTTTATCAATCTGTGGAGGACGTAGCTATGTGTCATCTCCTCCCTATGCTCTGAAGGTCTCACTGCAGTTGAAGGAGCCCAGGGAATCTGCCTCGGTGATATTTTGTTAGGTGATGAAATATTCTGTTCCTACCTCATGCCAGCTGCTCACCAGTGAAATCTCAACACCATTGTGAGTAATCATAAGGCAAATGAAAGAGCATCAAAAGACCTGGGAAAATTCAATTATTATATTAATTCTCAAAGCTGTGTAGAATCTACAAGACTAGTATCAACTGGCGAAACTCTGAAGCAAACACAAATCCTCTCTAGCATGTGTCAACCTGCCTCAGGGTAGTTTCGAGCCACACAAACATTTCATTTTTCTAAGTTTCACGGAGTTTAGCCATTGTGTTGTCTTAATGGCTTTTGTAGTTTCAAATTAAATTTATTTGAACCCTCATTGACAATATCACTTTGCCATCCTATGAATGATCCTAACGGAGCTATCAAAATGTTCAAACCATTAAGCGAACCTAGTCTTCTAGCTGTGGCTACCTTAGCATCAGTCATAAACAGCTCCTAGTTTCTGCAGTAAGGAAGGATGGAGAGTGAGGGTCCCCAGGCCACTGGCAGCTGTAGTTCCTTCTGACATCGTAGCAGTCACAAACAAGATCTTCTTGTTCATGAGTAGTTTCAAACATAATTTAAAAATATATCTTTATTGAGTCAATGAGAATTTCATACAATGTATTTTGATCATATTCAGACCCCTGCCCATCTCCACCCCACCTTACTACCCCACCCCAAATTCATGCCCTTCACTAGAGTCTAATTTGTGTCCCCAAATGCTCTTGGATGTGAGTCCATCCCCCAGAGCCTGGTCAGCCATGATACTAGAAAAGAATCATCACCCTTAGCCAGCTGTGAACACTATGAACTACAATAACAAGGGGCCTGGCAAGATGTGGCCAGTGATATGGTAGTGGCAGGGCTGGCACAGAGTAACCAACTACCTTCTGAGTGGACTGGATTCAAGACCCACTTCACAATATGGAGCCCATAACTGGCACTGTTATCAGACCAAGAACCTGTGGCCAGACAGGTCCCAAGCCAGTCACACAGGGAAGTGTGTTTCCATGGCGATTCTGAATCCAGTCAGATTAACAATGAGGATTAATCACCTGATAATGTCCCTGACTATCCTAATTTTTTTTTCTTCAAACTTGGCAGCTTCCTGGTATAAGGACGTATCACCAAAGTCTTGAGTATCCACTGGTGGAGAAAACCAGAATCGCACAATATGAGCTGTAATTTAACATTCACATACATTTCAATGAGTTTTATCTAGCACCGTGGCTTTGGGGCCCAAGGTAAATTAGGAAGATCATGGTAGGAACATGTGATAGGACAGAGCTGCTTTCCTCAGGGTGACAGGGACACAGAGTGAGGGCAGGAAGGAGGAAGTGGGGGAGAGAGAGAGGGAGACAGAGAGAGAATACATTTTATCTTTCCTAGCCAGTGACCCTCAGATTCCTACAAAGACCACCTCATACCATCTCTGACAATAATGCCATAAAGTTACAGAGGCCTCATGAGCCAATTGGAACCAACTAGGGAGCAGGACTTTAACACATGAGCCTTTGGGAGAACACTTCACATCCAAGAAGTAAGAGACTCAACGGGCCCAATCATTGTCCCCAAAAAGGCCCCTCACATCACACACTACAGAACAGAAATGGAGCTTGACAGAGGAGAATGAGAGCGCCTTCTCTGGCAAAGACAGATTCTTGGTAAGGTCCTGAATCATCTGGTTTTACCCACACGTCTAGCCTTAGAGCAAAATTTATCAGGAGTATTTGTTATGTGTTCACTGCACTCAAATACATCAAAACCTATAGATGGCAGATGTCACAGAAAGAGAGGGGCCACCCTGGAGGCTGATGTGGGAAGTGTTTAATGGTGGACAGGTCTTCCTCTGCCTTCTTCCTTTCTCCAGCAGCTTAATGCGTAGGAGCCCCATGCCCCCAAGGAAAGATCTGATGTTCTAAGCTGCTGTTCTGGTGTGGACCCTGCAAAGCTGGGGCAGGCAGTGAACAGCAGAGCCTAGACAGGGAAGGAAAGCTCCTACAGTGAGTGGCCTGTGAACCAGATACTGGCCAGGGAGGTGAGTGTGCGTGCGCATCTGGATTTAGTAGTGTGAGTGTGCATGAGCATCTGGATCTAGTAGTGTGAGTGTGCATGTGCATCTGGATCTAGTAGTGTGAGTGTGCATGCGCATCTGGATCTAGTAGTGTGAGTGTGCGTGCGCATCTGGATCTAGTGATGAGAGTGTGGACAGGAGCAAGTCACTCTGGAGAAGAAATGGGTTCTCCAGACGGGAGTGTGTGCAGACAGGAGTGTGTGCAGACAGCAGTGTGTGCAGACAGGAGTGTGTGCAGACAGCAGTGTGTGCAGACAGGAATATGTGCAGACAGCAGTGTGTGCAGACAGGAGTGTGTGCAGACAGCAGTGTGTGCAGACAGGAGTGTGTGCAGACAGGAGTGTGTGCAGACAGCAGTGTGTGGAGACAGGAGTGTGTGTAGACATCAGTGTGTGGAGACAGGAGTGTGTGCAGACAGCAGTGTGTGCAGACAGCAGTGTGTGCAGACATCAGTGTGTGGAGACAGGAGTGTGTGCAGACAGCAGTGTGTGCAGACAGCAGTGTGTGCAGACATCAGTGTGTGGAGACAGGAGTGTGTGCAGACAGCAGTGTGTGCAGACAGCAGTGTGTGCAGTTAGCAGTGTGTGCAGATAGCAGTGTGTGCAGACAGCAGTGTGTGCAGTCAGCAGTGTGTGCAGACAGCAGTGTGGGGAAGGTAACAGTTCCGTCACCTCAGGAGCCATGAGGAAGGCGAGTTCTGGTGCCCACTGCTCTTTCTCTTCCATGCAGTCCCATGTGGAGGTGCTGCCCAACTCAGGACAGGTCCTCCCTCCTCAGGTCAAGGTCAACCTCTGTGGGAGCTGCCCAGAGGTATCCCCTAGCATGAGCTTAAATCCTGTCAAGTTCACAATTAACACAAACCTCTACACCACCTAATAGTGGAAACCCATCCTGGCTCTAGTCCACAGGAGAGGTGTTATTAATCACTCCATTTCCCATAACAGAATATCAAGGTGCAGAGAAGTCAGTAGCCTGACAAAGCTTGCAAAGTTGCTGGTAAGTGTAGGAATGTTCTAGGACCTCAGAGTAAGGATCTGCTCAGACAAGCACTCTGCCCAACTGAGAAACGAATACAAGTGGAATACAAGTGATTTCTTTCCCTCTGTGATCTCAGTGTGGAATGGGTTGATCTTCCTCCCTGATGAAACTACAATTCAGGAATCCTGGCAGAGGCTGAGCAGGCCCAGGAGAGGGGAGAGAGGTGGTTAGACCCAGAGCCCAGGAGAGGACAGCTGCATCATTCTCCAGCATGCCGCCCACCCAAGCTGCAGCTGACAGATGGGGCCTGTGGCTGGGGGCACAGACACCCAGGGCCCACTCAGAGTCCACATTCTGATAAAGCAGGTGGCAGACAGTTAAGCCAGGCACTGCAGGAGAGATCTGCCCGACAATGTCTTCTGTGTGTGTCACCTGCCAACTCCCTGCCCAAAGGGCACAGTCCGCATGGCCCACCATGCCATCAAGGCTTCACAGACACAAAGGAAAGAACCAGGAGGAAAGAATGTTCCTCTCACAGGAGTCTGTGCCCTCCATGGAGGAAGAGCCACTAGAGCGCAGTCTGTTGGTTTTCCACCCCAATGCCGAAGCCCGCAGTGTTGCAGGCAATGATCCCCACATCCTGCAGAGACACTAGGCTTCTGCCTATATTTAGGATTGTTTTGTTTGTGTTTAGGTCGGAAGGGTACAAGGTGTGCTTAGGCAAGCTCCCTCACAGCAGCCACTCTTTGCTTTCAAAATGCCTCCACAGGGCTGATGTCAGCCCTTGTCCCTGGTTGCCATACTAGGATTCTCTAAAGGAACAGAACAGATAGAATGCAGATATAGATGAGATAGAGATAGAGAGACAGAAAGAGAGATAGAGATAGAGACAGAGACAGAGACAGAGACATAGACAGAGATAGAGATAGAGACAGAGCTAGAGATAGAGATAGAGATATGGGATTTACTAGGCTGGCTTACAGGTAGAGTCCAGGTACTAGACAGAGTCCAGGTAGAGTCCAGGTACTCTCCAAGCTCTCCCAGCTACCAACTTTTCTGCACCTTGAAATTCTTTTAGGGCTCTCAGGTGCCACCCACATTTAGGGTGGGTCTTCCAGCCTCAAAATAAATAATCTAATGAAGCAATCCCCTCACAGGTGTGCCTAGTGCATTTCCTTCTAGTTGATTCTGGATCCAGTCGGGTTGCCAGCCAAGACTTGCCATCACCCTCGAGTTACCTTCAAGAAAAATACTGTTATTATGAAAGCCCAACATGTTAAGTTAACAGCCCCATAAGATTCGGGATTCCAGCCCATTGCCACCAGATGCCGAGAGGGAAGTCAGAGCCACCCCATCTTTTTAATTCTGGGGAATGCAGCTCTGAACAGCAGGAAAATATAAACAGTACCGGCTTAGAGAAATCTGTTGGATTTGTTTCTCTCTCCTGAAGGTCAGGAGGTAGGATCCATGTTGGATTTATTTCTCTCTCCTGAAGGTCAGGAGGTAGGATCCATGTTGGATTTGTTTCTCTCTCCTGAAGGTCGGGAGGTAGGATCCATGTTGGATTTGTTTCTCTCTAGGATCCAGGCTTTCAGTCTTTGTGCTCCATCCCCAGGGTCTTGGGGGGGGGGGCAGGTGCCAGTGGGCAAGGGAGAGGCCTGCATACTCCTTTGGGGAGGCTGCTTTGCAAGTTTTACCGCCTGGTTACCACAGAGCCAGCCTGTGGCAGGGCCTGGGAGGAAGTGGCCAGAGGCAGTGACTCAAATCCCGGACCTGGAGAGCTGGGTCCCGCTCGCCTTCCCACCTGAGGCGAGGTGAACATTGAGGATAATCCTGCTGACTCGTCCACCTCTGATCCCACAGGAAGTCGGGACAGGAAGTCGGGACAGGGCTTTCCCTCCAGCTCTCCCAACGTCGTGTTGGAGTTTGGGGGCCTTGGGGGCCCTGGAGTCCCAGGAAGCTCTTGACCAGGGCTGCCTTGCCTTAGCAGCACCCTCTGTGATGGCGAGGCTGCGGGGGCCAGGTCTCAGCTGCACCCTCTGAGGCCGGGTTTCCAGGCTCTGCAGGGGACAGGAAGCTAGTGCTCCTCAGTCAGAATCTGGTGAGAACCGGGCTATTGGTTCTGAAAGGCTGTGTCGCTCACTCCTTCTGAGCCGGCATTGGCTTCTTCAGCCATTTCTTGCAATGTTAATTAATTAATTAATTAAGAAAGCCCAGAAAATGAAAGGGAAGGGGGGTTTCAAAAATTACTTTAGAAAGCCCTGCCTGACCCAGAGTGAGGGCTGCAGAACGGCCAGTCCTCCGCCTGAAGAATCATCATCCCCAAAGGCTTCCCATGAGGACCAGCGGGCAGGTCCTGGCCATCGCCCCATGGATGCACCCCCCCCCCGGTGCTCACTTGCCTCAGCAGGACACCAAGGCTGACCAATAAGCGTCTCCACTCACTTCCACGTCCCCCCAAAGCATCTTCCCTTCTAAATTCTGCTCTCTCCAAAGTCTTCTGACCTCTGCCTAAGGATCATCCTGCTCAGGCCAAGGATTTCCACCATCTGTCCTCAAAGCCCACCTCTGCACACAGCCCAACCTGCACACAGCCCAACCTGCACACAGCCCACCCCTGCACACAGCTCAACCTGCACACAGCCCACCTCTGCACACAGCTCAACCTGCACACAGCCCAACCTGCACACAGCCCAACCTGCACACAGCCCATTCCTGTACACAGCCCACCCCTGAACACAGTCCACCTCTGCACACAGCCCATCCCTGCACACAGCTCAACCTGCACACAGCCCACCTCTGCACACAGCAAAACCTGCACACAGCCCACCTCTGCACACAGCCCAACCTGCACACAGCCCAACCTGCACACAGCCCAACCTGCGCACAGCCCAACCTGCGCACAGCCCACCCCTGAACACAGCCCACCCCTGAACACAGCCCACCCCTGAACTCAGCCCACCTCTGGACAGAGCCCAACCTGCACACAACCCACCCCTGCACACAGCCCACCTCTGCACACAGCCTGTCCCTGAACACAGCCCACCTCTGCACACAGCCCAACCTGCACACAACCCACCCTGCACACAGCCCACCTCTGCACACAGCCTGCCCCTGAACACAGCCCACTTCTGCAAACAGCCCCACCTGCACACAGCCCACCTCTGCACACAGCCCACCCCTGCACACAGCCCACCTCTGCACACAGCCCAACCTGCACACAGCCCACCCCTGCACACAGCCCACCTCTGCACACAGCCCACCCCTGCACACAGCTCAACCTGCACACAGCCCAACCTGCACACAGCCCACCCCTGCACACAGCCCAACCCGCACACAGCCCACCCCTGCACACAGCCCAACCTGCACACAGCCCACCTCTGCACACAGCCCAACCTGCACACAGCCCACCTCTGCACACAGCCCACCTCTGCACACAGCCCAACCTGCACACAGCCCACCTCTGCACACAGCCCAACCTGCACACAGCCCACCTCTGCATACAGCCCAACTGCACACAGCCACCTCTGCACACAGCCCAACCTGCCCAGCCCCCTAACACAGCCCACCCTGCACACAGCCCACCCCTGAACACAGCCCACCCCTGACACAGCCCATCTCTGCACACAGCCCACCCTGCACACAGCCCAACCTGCACACAACCCACCCCTGCACACAGCACAACCGCACACAGCCCCCTCTGACATACAGCCCATCTTCTGCACACAGCCCACCTCTCGCATCCGAACAGCCCAGCCACAGCCCATCTGCACACAGCCCACCCTGCACACAGCCCAACCTGGCACAGACCGCACACAGCCCACCCCTGCAACACAGTCCACCTCCCACCTGCACACAGCCCACCTCTGCACACAGCCCATCTCTGCACACAGCCCAACCTGCACACAGCCCACCCCTGCACACAGCCCACCTCTGCATACAGCCCAACCTGCATACAGCCCGCCCCTGCACACAGCCCAACTGCCGCACAGCACCTCCCCCTCACAGCACCCCCTGCACACAGCCCCCGTGCACACAGCCCCACCTCTGCACACAGCTCAACCTGCACATAGCCAACCTGCACACAGCCACCTTGCACACAGCCCAACCTGTACACAGCCCACTCTGCACACAGCCAACCAACGCACACTAGCCCACCCCTGCACACAGCCCACCCCTGCCACACAGCCACACTCTGCACACAGCCCACCCTGCAACACAGCCCATCACTGCCACACAGCCTGCTGCGCACCACAGCCCAACCTGCACACAGCCCACCACTGAACACAGCCCACCTCTGCACACCACCCTGACCGCCACCTCTGCACACAGCCCACCTCTGCACAACCCCACCTCGCCACAGCCAACCTGCACACAGCCCCCCCTGAACACAGCCCACCCCTGAACACAGCCCACCTCTGCACAGAGCCCAACCTGCACACAGCCCGCCCCTGAACACAGCCCACCTCTGACACAGCCCACCCCAGTGACCAGCTCCCACCTCTACACAGCCACAAAGTGCCTATCACCCTCACACAGCCCGAAGTACCCCTGTCACACCCTCTCAACTAGCCACACAGTGACCGCAACCTCTGCACACAGCCCAACCCTCTGCACACAGCCCACCTCTGCACACAGCCCACTCTGCGCACAGCCCCAACCTGCCGCACAGCCCCACCCTGCCGCACCCAAGCCCACCCTACACACAGCCACCTCTGCACACAGCCCACCTCTCGCACACAGCCCATCTCTGCACACAGCCCAATCCTGCACACAGCCCAACCTGCACACAACCCACCTCCTGCACACACACCCAAGCCAAGTCTGCACACCATTGCCCACACCCTCTGCAACAGGCCCAATGCCCACACCCACGTTCACCTGCACACAGCCCACCTCTGCACACAGCCCAACCCGCACACAGCCCACCCCTGAACACAGCCCACCTTTGAGCACTGCAACAGCCCAACCTGCACACAGCCCACCGCCAGCACCTGCTACAGCAACACAAGCCCACCCTGCACACAGCCCCCTCACACCTCTCTGCACACAGCCCAACCTGCACACAGACCACCCCTGCACACAGGCCACCTCTGCACACAGCCCAACCTGCACACACCACCGAACACGCCACCTCTGCACACAGCCCACCCCTGCACACAGCCCATCTCTGCACACAGCCCAACCTGCACACAGCCCACCTCTGTACACAGCCCATCTCTGCACACAGCCCAACTTGCACACAGCCCACCTCTGCACACAGCCCACCTCTGCACACAGCCCATCTCTGCACACAGCCCAACCGCACTGCCAACCTGCACAGCCCACCCCTGAACACAGCCCACCCCTGCACACAGCCCCCCTCTGCATAACAGCCCAACCTGCATACACCCCAACCTGCACACAGCCCAACTTCCTGCTACACAGCCCACCCCTGCACACAACCCACCGCTGCACACAGCCCACCCTTGCACACAGCCCAACCTGCACACAGCCCACCACTGAACACAGCCCACCTCTGCACACAGCCCACCTCTGCATAGCCCAACCTGCACACAGCCCACCTCTGCACACAGCCCACCTCTGCACACAGCCCAACCTCAGCACTGCACACAGCCGCCCTGAACACAGCCCGCACAGCCCAACCTGCGCACAGCCCAACCTGCGCACAGCCCAACCTGCGCACAGCCCACCCCTGAACGCACCACACAGCCCACCTCACGCCCCCCTGCACAGTCACGCCACAACCTGTCACAGCCCATGCCACACCACCTGCACACAGCCCACCTCTGCACACAGCCCAACCTGCACACAGCCCACCTCTGCACACAGCCCACCCCTGCACACAGCCCACCCCTGCACACAGCCCAACCTACACACAGCCCACCTCTGCACACAGCCCACCTCCGCACACAGCCCATCTCTGCACACAGCCCACTCCTGCACACAGCCCAACCTGCACACAGCCCACCTCTGCACACAGCCCACCTCTGCACACAGCCCAACCTGCACACAGCCCACCCCTGCACAGAGCCCACCTCTGCACACAGCCCACCTCTGCACACAACCCACTCCACCCGCTCCTGCAGGCAGCCCTAGAAATCAGAGGCCAGGCTAGCCCATGTTGCTTTTCCTTTCCCTCGTTTCTGTTTTGTGGGGACAAGGGCAACACTCGGAATGGACCATATGGAGGTGGACCCCTACATGCTGGACAACCACTCTCCTACTAAGTCATATCCTCACCTCACCCCATTTCTGAGATCGGGTCTCACTAAGTTGTCCAGGCTAGCCTTGACCTTGTAATCCTCCTGCTCAGCTTCCCGAGTGCCCAACTTCTCTTGTTTTCTTACATAAAGATCTCACAGAAGAGCAGAGGATGGCGTGGAGACTGCGGGCAGCCTGGTTCCTGGTGTTGATGGGAATGCTTCCAGGCTTTCTCCATTTAGAATGGTGCTGGCCGTGGTTTTGTTGAATAGAGCTTTAATTATGTTGACATATGTGCCCTCCAGTCCAGCTCCCTTAGAACCTTCAACATAAATGCATGCTGCATTTTGTCAAAGATGTTTTGTGAATCTATTGAGATGACCATGTGATTCTTGTCTTTAAGTCCATTTATCTGATTTATGACATTTATTGAACAATTCCTGCATTTCTGGAATAAATCCGACTTGGTCATGGTAGAAGACCTTTTTGATGTACACTCATGTGGTTTGCAAGTATTTTGTGGAGAATTTTTACATCTGTTTTGTTAAGGATATGGGCCTTTAGTTTTCTTTTTTTGGTGTATCTTTGCCTGGTTTGGGTATTAGACTGATGCTGGCTTCACAGGAGTTTGGGAGTTCTCCCTCTGTGTCTATCTCTTTTTGAATAATTTAAGTAGTATTAGTATTAAATGTTTGGTCGAATTCTTCTGTGAGCATGTAAATTAAAATGAGAAGATGTATTTTAAGATTTATTTTTAATTACATGTATGCAGTGCACCACTCTCATGTAGTATGCTACGTGTGTGTGTAGGTTCCTGCAGAGGTCAGAAGAAGGTGTCAGATCCCCTGAAGCTTGAGTTAGAGATCGTTGTGAGCCACCTGACATGGGTGCTAGGAACCAAACCCAGGTCCTCTGGAAGAACAGGCAGTGGTGCTAACCACTGAGCCATCTCTCCTAGCAGAGCATTTAGTTCACTTCTACCTCACAGAGCTCTTGTGAGGCTGTAGAGGCTCTAAGGATAACAGCACCTTTACATCTTCACAAAAAGATGAACCGAGCCCCAGGCGCAGTCTACAAAGAGATTCCACAGCCTGCTCTGCTCTCGCAGCAGTCTAGCTACTTGCTCTTTGGCTTTTGCATGGATTCTTATGTCGCTCCTTAGCTCCAGAGACCTGGAGACTTTCAGATGCTCCCCATGGACACACCAGGCAAACCGCTGCTGCTTGTGTCCTGAGTAAATGGCTGAATTTCTAAGGAAATGGATCTGCCTTTAAAGGATGTATAAAAGTATGTACGCTTTGATATCTCTACTATAAATTAAGATAGAAATAAAAAATGTAGAAACAGAGGGAGAACCCCCAAACTCCTTCTATGAAGCCAGCATCACTCTTAATACCAAAACCAGGCAAAGATACCACCAAAAAAGAAAACTAATTCATTGCTATATGGAAAAAAAAAGCACTTCTTATTTCATTTTTGTATTGATGGAAAATAAAGTTTTGTTTAATAATTAAAAATGAAAAGTAGGAAGGGCCAATGAGGATGGCTGAACTCAACTGATGAGTGGATAGAGAGAACGTGGTACATCTACACAATGGAGTTCTATGCAGTAGTAAAGAAAGACGACATCATGAGCTTTGCAGAAAAATGGCTGGAGCTAGAGGACATCAGGCTGAGTGAAGTAACACAGTCCCAGAAAAACAAACAACGAATGGTATCCCTCATCTGTGGATGCTAGTGCCAATTACCTAGTTGTGTAGCAAACTGAGCAATGTTAATGTGATCTGAAAACAACTGTGCTCTTATATTGTAAATCCCTTAAAAAATAAATAAAATAAAATAAAAAAATAAAAAACACGTGCTGCCACACCTGAGACCCGAGTTCAATCTTCAGGACCCAAGTGGTGGAAGGAGAGGGCTGACTTCTGTTTGCACACTAGGGTCTGCCCAGGTCCCTCAGACACGTAATAAAGACCTGCATTTTAAAAAAGTGGAAAAGACAGCACAGCGAGTGCCCACACTACCAGGAAGGCATGTCACCCAAGCCCCAGTAAGGTCCAGTACCCTCACCCAGGGCATGTCCTCTTCGAACACTTTTTGCTGAGAATATTTAGATGTAAACTGAAGCATCACTTTCATTCATGTCTCAGTACTAAAACATGTGCTTCTGAAGAAGCTTCTCCCATTTATCCACAGGAGCATGAGCACAGCTGTCAAAACACTGTCAAGATTGAAGCCCCGGGTCACATGCGGGTGTCCAAAGTCATTCTCAAAATATCTCTTTAAAAAGTAATTAGTTCTTGGGACTGGAGAGATAGCCTAGCGGTTAAGAGCACCGACGCTCTTGCAGAGGACCCGGGTTCGATCCCCAGCACCCACATGGCGGCTAAGAACCGTCTGTAACTCCAATTCCAGGAGAACTCCAGTTCCAGGGGAATCCGACGCCCTCTTCTGACCTCCGTGGCATTGCACGACACGGGTGCACAAACCTGCATGCAGACAATACATTCATACACATACAAAGATAAATAATAATAAAAAAATAATAATAATTAGTTCTTTAAAATGTTATGCAACACACCTTGATCCTATTCACTCACTCTCCCCCCTCCCCTCCCAGGTCCACCCACTCCTTCCAAACTTTATGTCCTCTTTAAAAGAAAAACAGGGTCTGGAAAGATAAATCAGCGGTTAAGATGGTGCTCTTACAGAGGAACCAGATTTGATTCCCAGCACACATGGTAGCTAACAACCATCATGAGAGCATGGTTAACCTACTAGGCCGTACTCTTAAAGAAAATCTCTCTCTCTCTCTCTCTCTCTCTCTCTCTCTCTCTCTCTCTCTCTCTCTCTCTCTCTCCCCCCTCTTCCCCTCCCTTCCCCTCCCCAAAGCAACCAATTGTCAATAGCTCCTCACTGAGAGGTGGGGCTTCATGCTCCCCTCCCCCGTCCATGCTGAGAGTTTTGTCTGTCTTGAGTTGCTATCACAACTGCTATGAGTTTACATGTGCAACTGCCCTTTTGTGTCTATAAAACATGGGTTCCTTAGTATTCATCCACCATCTCTGCTCTTAAACACCCCCCACTTCCATAAAGGTCCCTGAGCCTTGTCAGGAGAAAGTGCAATACAGGTGTCTCCTGTAGGGATGAGTACTCTGCAGCTTCCTGTTCTCCGTGAGCAGGTGTGTGTCTCTATGTTAATCACCATCTTCTTTCATGGATCAAATTAAGGATCTCGATCACATTTGATTGCATCTCTTGAGTTTCTTTCAATGTACAACATCTTCTTTATCTGGAATGCAAGTTGTTCCAGGTTAGACAAGTCATGGAGTTGCCCTTGGTGGACTAGTCTGCCTCTTCATGGAATAATTTAACAGACCTGTCTATAATAATCTGTTTGTCCCATTATGGAAGGCTCTAGCAATATCAAACAGGTTGAAGAGATGACCACGAAATTCCTCTACTATCAATGTGCTTTTTACAGGCCCTGTGGCATGTGCCTGAAACCCCCACGGTCAGAAGACTGAAGCAGAAGGAACTCCAAAATGTCTAGGCCTGCCTTGGCTACACTGAAAGACTTGTCTCATGGTGGGGTGGGGCCATGCAAGGGGGAATGGATCTAAATTTGATTAAGGAAGGCTGTATGAAATGTGCAAAAGTTCAATAAAAATTAAGAAAAACCCATAATAATTAAAGATAATGTATGTTTTCCCACAGAAACGGACATGTTTTCTGTGAGACAGTATTTGGTGTTAAACAAACATAAAACCAAATTTTCACCAACTGAGGTTATTGATGTGGTTCAGATGTGAAGAGTATTGCAAAGGACCCGAGTTCAATTCCCAGCACCCACATGGTGGCTAAGAACCATCTTTATTGATGGTGCAAGCCTTTAATCCCAGCACTCCAGAGGCAGAGGCTGGCAGATCTCTGTGAGTTCAAGGCCAGCCTGGTCTACAGAGAGAGCTCCAGGCCAGTTGGGAGTAAGGGGAGACTCTGTCTCAAAAAAATCATCCCTTTCTGTTAATGGATTAATAATCCACTGGCTCTTTGCTAGACCCAGGTGAATGGACCTGCTTGACTTGCCAAAAGAGCACGTTGAGTCTCTCTAGTCCTTCACTTTTAATGACTAGTGTTCACAGTAAGACATGTTATACTATCAAGTCCAGCTCTGGAAATGAGTTCTAGAGTTTTATAAAATACTTTATTAGTTCTTCTTAGTTATATGTGAGTGCTTTATCAGCAGGTATGTAAGTGCCCTGTGTGTGAAATGCCTGCAGAGGCCAGAAGAGGGCGTCAGATCCCCTGGAACTGCAGTTACAGATGGTTGTTAGCCTCCAGTGGTTGCTGGGAATCAAACCCAGGTCCTCTGGAAAAATACCAAGTGTTCTTAACCACTGGGCCATCTTTCCAGTCCTGAGTTCTAGGTTTTTTTTAAACTCTTTTGTGAGCATGATTATGGAGACTCATGAGTTTTTTAAAACAAATTATCTATATTTAATCCATGTTAGTATTATTGTTTGACATTCAAATTATTCTGAGTTTAGCATCCTCTATCCTTTTATATATTACCTTTGCCACAGGTGTTGGGTGATCAGTTAGCTCACCATCTGGGAACCATGCGTGCCCTGTGACTAGACAGTACCCACATTGTGTTTACACACCTGCCCATCGTGGTTAGTAGTTGGGTACCAGCTTTTCATTCTGCTCAGCAATGCACAGCTGACTGGATGGCCTCCTGGCCTTGGCTGGCCTGGAATAGCCTCCCCATGGTGGTCAGGGTCCCTCAGTTCATGTGCCAGTTCCTGGGATGACCAGGCCAGGCCAGTATGTCTCATGGTGACAGCAGAAGCCCAGAGATGGTGCATCCAGCTGGGCAGAGCTTCGGGCCCCCTGTTCTTATAGCTAAAGCTCATTGGTTAACTGGAGTCATATGCCTGGCCTGGGGGAGTTAACACAGAACAGGGCAAAGACGGGTGTTTCAGCCTGCCCATCTCAGCATGCCCCATTTACCCTGTGTCCTCATAGGTCTTTGCTTTCTGGCAGTAAGACACCCAGATCTGTGCCCTGCTCCATGTCACAAACTAGGAGGCACCCATTAATTGAAACTGCTGGTTTTCGATAAAGAGAGGGCACTTAGCACAAATCTGGTATCCTGGGTAGCACTGAGTTTAATTCACATTCACAGACAAAACTAGCAGATAGATGTCCTGAGAATATACATCCATCCTATGGCTATTCCTGGTTCAAATTTAATGTGATATGATTTTCACTTGTTTTTTTTTTTTTTTTTTTTTTTTTTAATGTTGGCACTTAGAGCTATAAACTTCCCTCTTAGGACTGCTTTTAAAGTGTCCCTTAGGTTTTGCTGCGTTGTATTATCATTGTCATTCAGTTCCAGGAATGTTTTATTTGTTTCTTTATTTCTTCCTTGACCCATTCATTATTCAGGAGAGTGTTGTTTAGTCTCCATGTGTTCTTGTAGGTTGTAGNTTTGGTCTTTTCGAGCACAAAGATCCACCTGCCTCTGCCTCCCAAGTGCTAGGATTAAAGGCGTGCACCACCACGCCCGGCTTCATGATTTTCACTTTTAACTGAAGTGCTGTGATTTTTTAAAATACGTATCACTTTTCTCTCACAGAGAAATCTTGGCTCCTAATAAACCAACGGAATTCTCACTGACTAGAAGCCACCTCCCACAGTACAATGTGTGATTAGGGTGGAACTTGACTTGGCTGTGCATATAACAGTCCCCTGATCCTCAAGTTTCTTTTAGTGAAAGAATGTGGCAATTCATGACACATATGACATGGGTAGCAGATGAGCTATCACACTGTAAATATTTTTGAATGAGTAAAGTATCTATTTGGCTGGTTTTGTTTTCTTTTCCTCTTCATCCACCCATCATATTCCTCCTTGAAAACACTTTTCCCAAATCCATTCACGTGGAAATGAGTCTAATCTGCTGTAAACAGATATGGGGAAGCCTTTCACATTCCTTGACATTTCCCTGGGTAGTATTTCTTTGAACATGGAGGGTTAGAAAACTGTGCATCTTTAATTTCAAATGAAAGGATAAGCTTATCATCTTAGGTCATTAAAAAACATTATGAGTTTCAAAACACAGAAATGCCCTTGATACTTTGATGATATTTGGGCTCCTAAAAGTTTTGGTTCTAGGAATGGAACCTGGCATACCTTGGGCAAGCACTCTACACTGAGAACCACTCCAGCCCTGGGCTCCTATTTTTTAATTTATTGCTTTCGATGAAACATACTGGAACTCCTGAGACAGTTTCGCTATCTCATTTAAGGTGATATGATGTTTGGGTTTCTTCTAATTTCCTTATTTTGGGGGTAGGGGGTATTTTTGATACAGGGTCTCCCTTTAGTCCCAGCTGTCCTGGAGCTCGCTCTGTAGACCACACTGCCCTTGAACTCATAGAGATCTGCCTGCCTCTGCCTCCCAAGTACTAGGATTAAAGGCATGCACCACCAAGTCTGGCTAATTTCCTTATTTTTATGATAGCAAAATGCTTTGTCCAAAAATGGCTTAGGACAGCCAAGAGTACATTTCAGCTTACATTTCCAGGTCACTGCATCATGGGGGAAATTGGGGTGGGGGAACTCAAGCAGGAACTTGAAGCACAAACCATGCAGGAACACCACTCACCTGCTTAAGAGCTCATACTGAGCTAGGTTTCTCCTACAGCCCTGAACCAACTGCCTAGGGGCTGGTGGTCCCCCTGTGGGCTGGGCTCTCCTGTAAAAGTTAATATTCCTGGCATTCTCGAACAGATGTGCTAACAGGCCATCTTTGATGTGGGCAATCCTTTGAGACCTGCCTTTCAGCTGACTCTACCCATAGTGTGTCAGGTTGACCTTTAAGGGTGAGGAGGGCAAGGTGACTCTGTACATTTTTTTTTTAATTTTATTTATTTCTGTATGTGTACGAATGTACTGTCTGCATGCAAGTCTGTGCACCCGTGTCGTGCAATGCCGCGGAGGTCAGAAGTGGGCGTCGGATTCCCCTGGAGCTGGAGTTCTCCTGGAGTTGGAGTCTCAGACGGTTCTCAGCCGCCATGTGGGTGCTGGGGATCGAACCCGGGTCCTCTGCAAGAGCGGTCGGCGCTCTTAACCACTAGGCCATCTCTCCAGCCCCAATTTTTAACTGTTTACACACCTCTCTCTCTTACAACCTCCATTCTTCATGGTCTCAGAGCAGAGGTCTCTTGCCCATCTCTGAGAGCAGACTTCGGTTTCGATGGCCATGCATGGCCTGAGGAGAGGTTCTTTCCAAAATTAATGACAGACTGCTGTGTAAAATAAAACATTCCTTGGGAGTGACATCCACGCTCTTATCCTAATTTTCTGGACGACACCGTCTGGAGGAGCTTCCTGCAGGGATACGAGCTCTCCACGCCCACAGCATCTGACGTTGCCCCCGCCAGCCACACGGCCCACGGGCACTTGACATCGTCTAGTACTGAGTCCTTTCAAATTTGACCTTATTTATTCTGAATATTAATAGGAACATGTTGAAGCTATATCTTAAGCAATGTAGTTCTAGATTATAAATGTGATTCAACTAAAAATATTTGCATTTGCCTTATATTTCTTTTTTTTTTTTATTGTATTTATTTATTTATTTTTAACAAATCTAGACCCGTGTTCCCGCTCATTCCCCCACCCCGTCAGAGCTCGTGCATTCTGCCAAACATGCTTTCCATCTCTTAGTCTTTCTCAATATTTTCCATGGGGACGTTGACTGTTTTGAGCAGAAGTTCACTGTTTCAGTCAGTTCTTTGATGCAGTATTTTCTGTTGTTGTTGTTGTTTCCAAAATGCATTATGTCCAACTGCTTTGTACAGAAGCTCAGGGGGCCCTACACAAGAAATACTTACAACTGGGTAATTGGCACTAGCATCCACAGATGAGGGATACCATTCGTCGTTTGTTTTTCTGGGACTGTGTTACTTCACTCAGCATGATGTCCTCTAGCTCCAGCCATTTTCCTGCAAAGCTCGTGATGTCGTCTTTCTTTACTGCTGCATAGAACTCCATTGTGTAGATGTACCACATTTTCTCTATCCACTCGTCAGTTGAGGGGCATTTAGGTTGGTTCCAGCTCTTTGCTATTGTGAAGAGAGCTGAAATAAACATGGCCGTGCATGTATCTCTGTGGTGGCGTAAGTCTTGAGGGTACATGCCCAGGAGTGGTATGGCTGGGTCGGGTGGCAAGTTCATTCCAAGTCTTCCAAGGGTTCTCCACACTGCTTTCCATAGTGGCTGTACGAGTTTACATTCCCACCAGCAGTGGATGAGTGTTCCCCTTTCCCCACAACCTCTCCAGCACTTGGTATCATTTGTTTTCTTGATCCTAGCCAGTCTTATTGGAGTAAGATGATATCTTAAAGTGGTTTTCATTTGCATTTCCTTAATGATTAGTGATGTTGAGCAGTTCTTGAGGTGTTTCTCAGACATCTCTAATTCCTCGCTTGTGAAGTCTCTGTTCAGTCACTTCTCATGGTGATGTCATCTTCCCCTGGTGGCATGATCAAATGCCCTTCCCTGTGTGACATTTCGCCACTTTATTTATTTATTACTTTATTTATTTATTTATTATTATTTGTTTAGTTTGTTTGTTTATTTTTGTATGTGTACGAATAGTACTCGTCCTGCAATGCAGTCTGTGCACCCGTGTCAGTGCAAATGCCGCAGGAGGTCATGAAGATGGGGTCAGATTCCTCCTGGAAGCGGAGTTCTCCTGGAACTTGGAGTCTACAGACGGTTTCAGCCGCCATGTGGGTGCTGGGGATCGAACCGGTCTCTCTGCAAGAGCGTGCCGGTGCTCTTAACCGACTAGGCCATCTTCTCCATCCCATACACTTATAATTATAGGGACAAGAAGCTCTGACAGCATCTCCTGAAGAGACTCACCACACCCATTCCTGTTTGGCCTCTGGCACGCCTCTTCCTCCTGGGCCCCTCCTCCCAACTGTGGCTCTGCAGGGAGTTTCTCAGGGAAGATGGATATTTGGGGCAGTCTAAAAACTGTATTAATTTACTCAGATCATCATACATTTGTTTTATGTGTCATTCTGACAAGTGTTAGAAAGCAGCAAAGTGTGGTCTCCTTGAGAACTCTGTGCTATAGATAGAGCTGAACCGCTTGCACAGCACTGGCGTGCCATGGTAAGTGCAGAACACATGAGTATATGAGTTATGATTGTGTGTTGCCTGACAGGTCTTAAGAGGAACTGTGATTCTGCAGGCTGAAGAGGGGCCCCTCAAGATGGAGGTAGCTTCCAGGCCAGCTCTCTGTGCTCAGGGCAGCTGCCGAGGAAGTGCAGAGGGGTGGAAGGCAGTCTTCAGGAAGTTTAACGGGAGTGAAAGAAATTTAAGACAAGAGGGACTGGCAAAAATGTGTGGGACTGTGAGTAAAGGTCTGGCTAAAGAATTCCCCCAACCTAATATCCACTAAAGAGAAGAATGCTATATTTACTTTTTCATTATTCTGTATGTGTCTGAACCTGTACTGTGCTGACATGCAAGTTTTGTGCCACGCGTTGTCGGATGCAATGCCTTGGAGGTCAGCAAAGGGTGTCGGATTTCCCTGAACTGGAGTTCTCACTGGAATTTGGAGTTTCAGACAGTTCATAGGCCGCCGTGCTGGAGTTGCTGGGGATTTAACCCGGGTCCTCTGTAGAGCGGTCTGCTCTCAAACCGCTAGGCCAATCTCTCCAGCCCGTTATTTACTTTTATGTTATACTTTGTGGAGTGTATTGTCTGCATCTAAGTGCACAGGTGTTCTGCAATGCTCATAGAGACCAGAAGAGGACACTGAACCCACAGGAACTGGAGTTACATTTGTTAGCCACATGTAGGGAACCGCCAAAACTGAACCTATGGTCCCTCCTGCCAAGGAGCAGCAAGTGCACTTAACTGCTGAGCCATCTCTCCATCCCTGAGATTATTTAAAAGATAATCGCATTTATGAAATATATATTTTATTGGTAAATTGTCACATGTTGTTTGAGCTCACTGAGAAGCCGGCTCTGAAAGTGAGGGTGCCCCCTCCCCTTTTCAGACCTACGCATTTTGTCTCACAGCATCCTCAAGGCCCCGTGTCTGGGGCTGGGCTGGCTTCCCCTAACTTCTGTGACAGAAAGGAATGAGAACAGCAAATAGCTCAAGAGGAAAAACACCGTGTCCTTGAGAACAGCCAGAAAGTGAAGCATTTCCAGCAGGTCACTGCGGCTGATCCCATGATGTCAGAGTGCTGCAGTGTGGGAGTTGAGCATTTCCAACGCAGGTCACTGCAGCTGATCCCATGATGTAAAAGTGCTGCAGTGTGAGAGTTGAGCATTTCCAACGCCCGTCACTGCGGCTGATCCCATGATTTAAAAGTGCTGCAGTTTGGGAGTTGAGCATTTCCAACGCAGGTCACTGCGGCTGATCCCATGATGTCAGAGTGCTGCAGTGTGGGAGTTGAGCATTTCCAATGCAGGTCACTGTGGCTGATCCCATGATGTCAGAGTGCTGCAGTGTGGGAGTTGAGCATTTCCAGCGCAGGTCACTGCGGCTGATCCCATGATGTCAGAGTGCTGCAGTGTGAGAGTTGAGCCCCGGGAAGGAAGCTCAGCCTTTGTGAGAACGCTCACTGGAAACTCCCCTGTCTGCCTCAGTTTCCCCAGTGGGCTTCTGCCCAAAAACATCCAGCAGAAAAGGACTCAGGAAGCCCTATTGAAGCAGCCTGCTGGAGTTCCTGATAGAGCTTCCAGGGCAGAGGTCTCCACTTCAGTCCGAGTGCTCTGAGTAACATGGAATGAGGATTCTTATTAAATTGGAAAAAAAATTTACAAAGTCAAGATAGAAAAAAAAATTCACTGTTTGATCTTTGAATGATCATGACCTTGGTGACTTTGGTAACCTTGGTGATCTTGGTGACAGTCCAGGAGAAAATTAATCCACAGGTGAGTGGAAGAAGATTCACTGGGGTCTGGGGAGACGGCTCCGTGGATGATGTGCTTGTCACCCAAGAGTGAGGGATGGAGCGTGGATCCCCAGAACCCACCAGAAGGCTGGGCAGGCAGGGGAGTCCCGTCCCCCGAGGCGGGGACAAGAGTGGGCAGACCAGCTGGCAGCTAGACTGGCTGTATCAGTGAGCTGTGCGTTCAGTGGGCAGACCAGCTGGCAGCTAGACTGGCTGTATCAGTGAGCTGTGCGTTCAGTGGGCAGACCAGCTGGCAGCTAGACTGGCTGTATCAGTGAGCTCTGCATTCAAGTGAGACAGCTGGCAGCGGACTGGTCTATATCAGTGAGCTGTGCCATTCAGTGGGCCAAGACCATTGGCCCCATGTGAACAAGGTGATGGTAGAGAGGCTCCCTGTAGTTCCGTCAGCTCCACCACAAGCATGTGCCACGAATATGCAACCCACAACACATACAAATAAAAAAGAAAGAAAAGGTTTGTCACAGACCTGGCCTGTGGTCTCCAACTCCACATGGATGTGCAACCAGAGGGAAGGAAGTGAATTGGTAAGAAAAAGATTCGGCAAATGTGGGAGATTCTAGTTTGTGGAGCCCAGAAGCACCGAAGCCTGGCCGTTGACAACCAAGCAAAAGCAGCAAAGGCCGCCTCAGCTGCTGGAGAACGGACGCTCACTCACAGCCGACTTCTCACTGGGAACTGTGATGGCCAGAAGATAGATACAGACGTCCAAATGACACGAGGAGAAGCAAAATTACCATTCAGACACTCCTTCGAAGACAGAGGTAAAATAAAGACACATTCAGACAGGGTAAACAAATTGCTGCTGTAGACCCGCACACCCCAGAAACCCTAAGCTTCAAAAGCACAAACAGCACACACTTTGTGGCTAGTAGAGCCTTTATAAAGAGAAGACGACCCAGGAAACTCTGGATAATAAGTAAAGCATAAGACAACTTCATCTCCATGACTTTTCACCTTAGCATTTTGCGGTGAACAAAAAAAGCTTCGTATTCTGGGACACTGAAGTGGGCTGGTCTTGCCAGCTACAGCAATGTGGGCGTGGAGGGCCTGGGGCTTGACGGATTTCTGAATTTCATAAGAAATGGTAGATATAGCATTAGTTGTTTGTGGACTGGGAAAGGCTAATAAATAAATATATTTATTTATTATTTCTTATATTTATAAATATATAATATATATATTATATATAAATATGTTTATATATATATATTTGATATATTTGGTATATTTGATATATATTATAATATATATATATATTAAAATTTTTTTTATTTTAAATATTATTAGGGAATTTTATTTTCATAATGGACACTGCTAGTTTTAAAGTTTCTAATATTCATAATAAAAAGTAAATAAATAAATAAATAAATAAAAATCTGATATATGTATGCCACAGCCTGCTTTCTTATACTGTATATAGCAACCTGCCCAGGGGTTGCACCACCCACATTGGTGGCGCCCTCCCACATTGCTCGACAAATCGCAGAAAATACTCCACAGACTGTGGCCACAGGCTATTCCAATGGAGGCAATTCTGCAGTTGAGGCTCCTCAACCCAGTCGTGTCAAGTCTGACACTTAAGCTATCCAGCACAGGGAGTGGGTGCTGAATAATGCAATTAGATGTTAGAGCTTGTGAGAGCAGTTGCTGCTACCCATGAAGCATGTTAGCACTGAAAGAATGTAAAGCGTCAGACCAAAGACCCAGACCTCGCTCAACCTTAACAAGCCAGCAAAGGAGACCACATGGAAGCTGGAGCTAACAGAAAAAGGCAAAGGGGCAGAACGTAACTGAGTGATGACAGGAAGTGCTGAAAGAATAGAAATGATGACGTCAGAATCCTGGTCTTTGAAAAAGTGGATAAAGTCAGTGAACATCTCTAGAGTTTGAGGGATAAAAAAGAGACAGAAACTACCCATCCTAGGAAACAGTAGGCCCTGTCAACCCACCGAACCATAGTTGTTCCCTCCTCAAAGCAAAATTTTAAATATATCATTAGGAAAGTTTATGTTGGTGGATACAACACACCGGGATCTGAGGGTAACCACATCAACAGAAGCAGGAGTCCATGCCCCACCCCCCAGTCCTCTCGAAGCAGGAGACCAAGACTTCTCTGCTCGCTGCAAAGCAGATCCAAAGCTCACTCTAGAAGTGCCTCCCCTAGGCCCAGGGCCCTAGTGTCTCCACGAGGTCGCACCGCCTTTGTCCTGTCCTGTTTCCCATGCTGTCTGCTTTTCACCAAACCTAAGCATTTGAATCTTTACTTCTGAAGACTCTAGTGCCCCATAAAATCCAAATTAAATTAATTGTCTGCTTTTCTCTTCTTAATCTATCTTTTGTTACAGGTGAGAAATACTTTCTTCCCTACATTATTTTAAAACTTTTTCAAACTTTATCATGTGAACAAATTTCTTGAGTGACTAACATTACCAACATAAAGAGCTGTACATCAACGTCAGAACTGAACTTTGTAATTTAACTTCCCACAAAGAAAAACCTCCCAGCCCAGATGCTGTCATTAATAAATTACATCAAGAGTTGAAGGCATAAATATACAAATCCAGGATACCTTTGTTCAGAAATCAGAACTGGTTTAAATATTTCCCCACTCATTTAATGAGTGACTCCAAAGCCACTGAAGCAAAGGACAGAAAACAAGACCTGAAACCAACATCACTCATGATTACAGCTGTAAAAGCCTGCGCAGATGTCATCAAATCAGAACCCACACTATTTTAAATAGTAATGAGTAATGGAGCTGGGCGTAAGACTGCAAGAACTCTTCAGCATCTCAAAACACAGTGCACCATATTAATGAAAATGCAATGTAAAATGCAGTGTCTGCAAAACAAAATAAAAAGCATTTATAATAGTCAGCACCTTCAGGGTAAAAGCTCCCAGAAATCTAGCAATAGAAGATCACAGCCTCGAACTTATGAAATCTATTGATGAAGAAAATTACAGCTAATAGCAAGCTCAGTGGTGAAGTACCTCTACTTCCTACCTAACAGGGGGAACAAAGCAAATGTCTTTTAACACCTTTCATATCTGCTTCATACCTGAGAAGCTGCTGATGCCGGCCCTTGCAGAAACGCAAACATATCTCACTGAAGGAAGTTTCTCTGCCTTTTCCTACAGGAGCTGATTTTGCAAGTGAAATCCCTCTTAGGAATCCATTCTCTGAATGGACTAGAACTCAAAATATCTTGTGTAATACTGTGATAATAAAAGTGAATTTTATTTACACAGTATTAATTAACAACAAATAGAGCTTTAATGATTTATCGGCTGGAGATATGCCTCCTTGGTTAGAGGCACTGGCTGCTACTTTGAGTGGCATCTTGGTTCAGTTCTCAACACCCAAATGGTGGCTCACAAATGTCCATAACTCCACAATTTCAGAGGAATCCAGGCCTCTCTCTGGCCTCGTGGGGCACTGCATGCAGGTGGCACACATACACGCACAGAGGTCCAAAACACTCATACACATAAAGTAAATATTTAAATAAAAACTTTAAAATTCAGAGTTAAAGGTATTTGTTTCACTTACAATGCCATGAAATGCCAGAAAGCTTGGGGCTAATATGTCAGATGATTTGTAAAATCCTTATACAGAAAATGACCAAAGTTCAAAGTGACTCTAAGAGGATGTGACTAAATGAACATACAAGCTTTGTTTGTAGACTGGAAGGACCAACGCTCCTTCCTTCTGTCGTTCCCCCTTCTGCCTTCATATCTAGTAATATAAGAGGTCCGGGGCATCTATCCATATTCTAGAACACAGAAATAAGAGGCAGTGTGGGTGTTTGTCTGGGTCCGACATCCCTCACTCACTGTGATGATCTGCTGTTGGATCCATGGTCAGAGTTCAGGACGGATCCTTGAAAGAAAGAAGTTGTCTTTATGGAACTTGTCCTAAACAATGAATTATACACACAAGACAATAATTTTAAAATAAACTAAATCGCTAAGAACAGCAACCCTCCTCACAGTCACTTCAATCATGCCCTGGTCCAAAGTACTTTTTTCAAGAAGATTATTTTAAAATTTGCATGGCTGATCAAAAGACTTAGACTATCCAAAACACCTTGGAAAAAGCGAAACAGAGTTTCAGGCTTCACACAACTTGACTCGAGGCTTCCTAGAAAGCTACAAGCTAACACACAGTGGTATCAAGAGAGGAAAGATGCAGAAAGGCACCGGCAAAGACCACACATAAATACACAACTAATTTCTGACAAGTAAGCCAGTTCTCATGTGTGAGGAAGAAAAGCCATCTTTCCAAGCAAGTGCTCAAGCATTAAATGACCAGAGAAAAGAAATCATGCAGACATTGCATACTGTACATAAGGTAGCTGATGTTCATCATGGACCTGTGGGCAGAGATAATACTATCAAATATCTGAACATACAAGAGAGTGTATTTGTGATTTTGCCATAGGTAAAGAATTTCTTGAGCTACAACAAGGGTTTGAACCATAACAAGAAAAACTCAATAAAATGAAAAAAAAGCATATGTCTAATAGGAAGCTGAATCCAGAGTATATAAAAAAACCTCAGGCACTAATAAAATAATTTTAAATGAACAGTATATTTGAATAGATTTTTCATTACAAACCAACAAAATATCTGATATTCTCATTAAAAGATAACAAGCATTTCAAAACAGCATGCAAATATGGAAAAGCCTCTGTGAGCTATGACACCCTGCCAGAGTGGTCATTTCAACCACAGGCAAGGAAGATAAGCGCATGGAGCTACTACACAATTGCTGGTGTGAATGCAAGAGACTACTGCTGCTTTGGAAGCAGGTAGTTGGTGCATTGAATATAATTCAGTAGTTCCTAGCTGTATTACTTACACAGGAGAAATGGAAATGTGTGTCCACACAGACCAGAAAATAAGTGTTCATAGCAGAATCCATGTTAGCCCACCCCTAGCCACAGACCAGGTAGACATCTATGTGTGGATCTGGGTACACAGAGGTTGAAGTCTAGCAACGCTGTGGGACACCACCCTGCAACATAAACATAAAGGTGTTTAGATATCAACATGACAGAGCACAGGTAAGCCTTACGACGACACTACGTGAAGGAAGGAAACACAAGACACCAAGACTACACAGTTCTGAGCCCGGTCTGAAAAAACTCCAATTCCAGGAGAACTTCCAGTTCCAGAGGAATCCAACATCCTTCTTCTGACCTCCCGCGCCCATTGCTACGACATGGCGTGCACCACAAACTTGCATTTTGGACCATGTACATTCAGTACATCATACAGAAATAAATAAAATGCAGGGGCGTGGAGGTGGCATGCCTTTAATCCTAGCCAGCCTTGGGAGACAGAGGCACTGCGGATCTCTGTGAGTGCTTTGAGCCAGGCCCTGCCGCTCTACAGAGTGAGTCCAGGACAGCCAGAGCTACAAGAACCCTGTCTCAAAAAGACCACAAAAAAAAAAAAAAAAAGGGAAAAAAGAAATTCCAGAGGCTGGAAGATGCTCAGTGGGTTAAGAGCACTTGTCTCCCCTTCCAGAGGCCCTGGGCTTAGTATCCCAGGACCCACATCACATATCCACAACTACCTGTAATTCTAGCTCCAGAAGTTATGATGCCCTCTTCTGCGATGTCCATCGGTACTCACTCACAAGGCACACTGAGGAGCAGAAAAAAGTAATAAATAGAATTTTTAAATACTTACAAGGTATTCTAGGATAGAAGCTGTCTAGTGATAGGAGGCTGATTTGTTGCTACCATGGGGCAGTCAGGATGGACGAGCCTACACAGAGGAGGGCTAGATCTTTATTACCTCCATCCCTAGCTTGTGTTTGTGTAGTTTCTGCCTGTCAGTGGAAAAACATAAAAGTCCATTGAAAGGCATCAAAATACTTATAAATAAACACAAAGTATTTAAAGCCCAAAAAGCAGTAGTCAGCACTATAAAGGTGTCAAACTTCCTGCAAATTGACCTTTTCTCTTAATGTAACTCACTTTCCAGACTTCTGAATTTACACTAAATTTAACATGTATAGGACACAGCAAAGTCCCAAGGAATACACCCTTTCCTCCAAGTTGGAGAAAGAAGCCATGGCAAACCTTCTTTCCATATTACAAAATGAAATATAGTAATAAAGATCCTCAGTTTGCCTGCCACTGGGGGATTTGGTGTTTGCATCCTCACCTGCCTGGAAATACTGTGCAGCAGAGGCAGCCATGTGCCTGTATATCCCAAATCTAATTGGCTATTGGCTCTCTCCTTGGAGGAATAACCCATGGCTGATGCCACAAACTTACATCCTCAACAGGTTAGGAGATTCATAAGCCACAGTAAGACCCTGTCATATTTAACAGGGGGTATAGATGTAATTCATGGATTAACATATCATCCAAACATATGTGTCTATGCCAAAGTAACCTACCATAACTATTAGTGCTGCTTAAATACCTATATATTTAATTGCTTGTGCTTCATTAGTAGGATCGAAAGGTTATTCCTGGACAAACTGTCAGCCCATGAAATGAAACAGCCAGAATTGACCAGAGTCCAAGTCAACAGCTCCAGAGAGAGTGGACTGTTTTACCTCTCATCCACCTGTGCCCCTTTTCTAAGCCTAGGGAACAATCTGCGGAAGAGGAGGTGTGGTAGAATGTAAAGGCTGCGATTGGGGTGAATGGTGAAACTACAGCAATGTAGTCTGGACACTCATTTGATCAACTTGATTGAACAAACAACCTGTCACCCCCCCACTGGATAGTGGGGCTGTGGGGGTTTGGGTACAACAGCCTGCAGATTGGTTTTGCACGAAGGATGCTTGTACTCATGGATTATCACTTATAGCTAAAAAATGAAAAAAAAACTGAGAGAAAGATGCAGGACAGTTATGGCAGAATGCATGATCTAGGATGGGGTGGGGGTGGGGGGGAAGGGAAAGGGAAATAAGCCTGAACTGAATTGGAAAATAATGTATGAAATGCACAAAGCATCAATAAAAATTAAATTAAAAAAAAAAAGAAAATACATGGTTGAGAGCAGACCAGTCTAAGAGTTTACTGGGTGGTTAGACTGTACGTCCACTTAACAAAATGTCAGTAATAGATTCCCCACTAGAGCTGTGAATCCCCACAGATGTTTCTTAAAAACCGGTCTCATCACAGTCATACCTACATGCTGAAGTCTTCTCTACCTTTCTTTCATGCTACTTGGAAGCGAACACCAGTGACCATGTTATTTTACCCTTCTGTGTTCCATGAGAGGCATCTGTGAAGGGGGAGGATAGAAAATCAGAACCTCCATACATCCCTTAAAAAGCATGTGCATGGCACCAAGTAGTCTATTAATAGTGTTTCCAGTCATAACATAAATATCAGTATTTGTTGAAGAAAGCAGGCACTTACCCATGTTGCTTCGCAGCCTTTTAGTTGTGTCCCCATGGTATTGGTTAATATGCTCCTCTGTCATACGAATTTCCTGAAATTTCTAATAATTGAGTCTACTAACCTGCTTAGACTGGAGTTCTAAGATCGTCCCTGCTCTGAGGACAGCATCTCTGTCTCATCCCTGCTCTGAGGACAGCATCTCTCATATCTTCTCCCCGTCCTTCAGCTCCTGAATTCTCCCATCTCTCTCTTCTGCAGCCTTCACTGATTCTTACAGGGGGTGATATCAATGTCTTGTTTGGAGTTCAACAATAAACCATCATTTATTCTATGCATCTTTTTATTGGTGTTTTTGAGACAGGGTCTCGCTGTAGCCCCAGCTGGTCTGGAACTTGCTCTATAAACCAAGCTGGCCTTGAACTCACAGAGATCCACCTGCCTCTGCCTCCTGAGTGCTGGGATTAAAGGTGTGTGCCACCACACTCAGCTTATCCTAAAACAGCCACGAGTCTCTATATGTACCATTGTTTAGTGCAAAGAGCAGAGTCTCTGATTAAGGCTTAGCATAACATTTGTCTGCAGATATAAACAAGCATTTAAAGGTCTATTTTTATCATTTTTAATTATGTGTATTGATGTGTCTAGATGGGGGTGTACACATGTGTGCAGGTGCCATAGAAGCCAGAGGTGTCAGATCCCCTGGAGCTGGACTTCCGGGTGGCCAGTGAGCCACCCAGAGTGGGTGCTGGGAACTGAACTCCAGTCTCTTCACTACTGAACCACTTCTCCAGCTACCTAAACATAAAGATTTAGACTGCAGTTTGGGGCTATATCAATTTAGCTAAACCACAGTAGTGAAAAAATTTTAAGTGCCTTAAATCCAACAAAACAATGAATGTGTAATATCAGCTAATAAATTCTGCTCTGAGTCAATGACTATGACCTAATTTCTGGAAGACTGAAAAAATAATTTGGTCTACCAGTTGTATATTTTCATATCACAGAATGAGGAAGCAAAATAAGGGGTGAACGCTTTCTCTCTGGCTGTCACCTACGTCTTTAATGGTCTGAGCACTGCAGAAGAGCACTGTGTGTAGAACAATGAGATTGAGGATGTGCTTTAAGTGCTATGGTCTGACTGCTCGGCGTACGATAATAACTAGAGGTGACTAGTGTCCCAACTTTCTGTTTGGACTTTGTTATTGAGAATCTTAGAGCATGTTCTTAGAACCCCTGTGAGGATAGCTTTTCAACTGAATCTCCCTGTCCCCCATAGCATCAACCCCACTTCATGTGTGATGTCATCTCCCTGTGGCATCAAATGCCCTTCCCTGTGTGACATTTCGCCACTTTATTTATTTATTTATTTATTTATTTATTTATTTATTTATTTGTTTGTTTGTTTGTTTATTTGTTTATGTGTATGAATGTACTCTCTGCATGTAGGTTTGTGCACCCGTGTCATGCAATGCCGCAGAGGTCAGAAGAGGGTGTCAGATTCTCCTGGAACTGGAGTTCTCCTGGAATTGGAGTTACAGACGGTTTTCAGCCGCCATGTGGGTGCTGGGGATCGAACCTGGCTCTTCTGCAAGAGCGGCCGGTGCTCTTAACCGCTAGGCCATCTCTCCAGCCCCATCACCACATTATAATTATAGGGACAAGAAGCTCTGACAGCATCTCCTGAAGAGACTCACCACACCCATTCCTGTTTGGCCTCTGGCACGCCTCTTCCTCCTGGGCCCCTCCTCCCAACTGTGGCTCTGCAGGGAGTTTCTCAGGGAAGATGGATATTTGGGGCAGTCTAAAAACTGTATTAATTTACTCAGATCATCATACATTTGTTTTATGTGTCATTCTGACAAGTGTTAGAAAGCAGCAAAGTGTGGTCTCCTTGAGAACTCTGTGCTATAGATAGAGCTGAACCGCTTGCACAGCACTGGCGTGCCATGGTAAGTGCAGAACACATGAGTGATGAGTTATGTGTGTGTGCCTGACAGTCAAGAGGAATGGATTCTGCAGGCTGAAGAGGGGCCCCTCAAGATGGAGGTAGCTTCCAGGCCAGCTCTCTGTGCTCAGGGCAGCTGCCGAGGAAGTGCAGAGGGGTGGAAGGCAGTCTTCAGGAAGTTTAACGGGAGTGAAAGAAATTTAAGACAAGAGGGACTGGCAAAAATGTGTGGGACTGTGAGTAAAGGTCTGGCTAAAGAATTCCCCCAACCTAATTCCACTAAAGAGAGAATGTTATTTACTTTTTATTATTTCTGTATGTGTCTGAATGTACTGTCTGCATGCAAGTTTGTGCACGCGTGTCGTGCAATGCCGCGGAGGTCAGAAGAGGGTGTCGGATTCCCCTGGAACTGGAGTTCTCCTGGAATTGGAGTTTCAGACGGTTCTCGGCCGCCGTGTGGGTGCTGGGGATTGAACCCGGGTCCTCTGTAGGAGCGGTCTGCTCTCTTAACCGCTAGGCCATCTCTCCAGCCCGTTATTTACTTTTATGTTATACTTGTGAGTGTATTGTCTGCATCTAAGTGCACAGGTGTTCTGCAATGCTCATAGAGACCAGAAGAGGGCATATGATCTCCCAGAACTGGAGTTACAGTTGTTAGCCACCATGTAGGAACGCAAAACTGAACCTATGTCCTCTGCAAGAGCAGCCAGTGCTCTTAACTGCTGAGCCATCTCTCCATCCCTGAGAATTATTTAAAAGATAATCGATTTATGTAATATACATTATTTTGGCAAAGTGTCACATGTTGTTTGAGCTCACTGAGAAGCCGGCTCTGAAAGTGAGGGTGCCCCCTCCCCTTTTCAGACCTACGCATGTTTGTCTCACAGCATCCTCCAAGGCCCCTTGTCTGGGGCTGGGCTGGCTCCCCTAACTCTGTGACAGAAAGGAATGAGAACAGCAAATAGCTCAAGAGGAAAAACACCGTGTCCTTGAGAACAGCCAGAAAGTGAAGCATTTCCAGCAGGTCACTGCGGCTGATCCCATGATGTCAGAGTGCTGCAGTGTGGGAGTTGAGCATTTCCAACGCAGGTCACTGCAGCTGATCCCATGATGTAAAAGTGCTGCAGTGTGAGAGTTGAGCATTTCCAACGCCCGTCACTGCGGCTGATCCCATGATTTAAAAGTGCTGCAGTTTGGGAGTTGAGCATTTCCAACGCAGGTCACTGCGGCTGATCCCATGATGTCAGAGTGCTGCAGTGTGGGAGTTGAGCATTTCCAATGCAGGTCACTGTGGCTGATCCCATGATGTCAGAGTGCTGCAGTGTGGGAGTTGAGCATTTCCAGCGCAGGTCACTGCGGCTGATCCCATGATGTCAGAGTGCTGCAGTGTGAGAGTTGAGCCCCGGGAAGGAAGCTCAGCCTTTGTGAGAACGCTCACTGGAAACTCCCCTGTCTGCCTCAGTTTCCCCAGTGGGCTTCTGCCCAAAAACATCCAGCAGAAAAGGACTCAGGAAGCCCTATTGAAGCAGCCTGCTGGAGTTCCTGATAGAGTCCAGGCAGAGTCTCCTCTCAGGAGTGGCTTCTGAGTAAAGGAATGGGATTTTATAAATGGAAAAAAATTAAAATGTCAAGATAGAAAAAAAAATCACTTGTTTGATCTTTGAATGATCATGACCTTGGTGACTTTGGTAACCTTGGTGATCTTGGTGACAGTCCAGGAGAAATTATCCAAGGTGAGTGGAGAGAAGAGCACTGGGGTCTGGGGAGACGGCTCCGTGGATGATGTGCTTGTCACCCAAGAGTGAGGGATGGAGCGTGGATCCCCAGAACCCACCAGAAGGCTGGGCAGGCAGGGGAGTCCCGTCCCCCGAGGCGGGGACAAGAGTGGGCAGACCAGCTGGCAGCTAGACTGGCTGTATCAGTGAGCTGTGCGTTCAGTGGGCAGACCAGCTGGCAGCTAGACTGGCTGTATCAGTGAGCTGTGCGTTCAGTGGGCAGACCAGCTGGCAGCTAGACTGGCTGTATCAGTGAGCTGTGCATTCAGTGGGAAGACCAGCTGGCAGCTGGACTGGCTATATCAGTGAGCTGTGCATTCAGTGGGAAGACCATGGCCCCGTGAACAAGGTGGATGGTAGAGAAGGCTCCTGGTGTCCGTCAGGTCTCCACACAGCATGTGCACGAATATGCACCCACACACATACAAATAAAAAAGAAAGAAAAGGTTTGTCACAGACCTGGCCTGTGGTCTCCAACTCCACATGGATGTGCAACCAGAGGGAAGGAAGTGAATTGGTAAGAAAAAGATTCGGCAAATGTGGGAGATTCTAGTTTGTGGAGCCCAGAAGCACCGAAGCCTGGCCGTTGACAACCAAGCAAAAGCAGCAAAGGCCGCCTCAGCTGCTGGAGAACGGACGCTCACTCACAGCCGACTTCTCACTGGGAACTGTGATGGCCAGAAGATAGATACAGACGTCCAAATGACACGAGGAGAAGCAAAATTACCATTCAGACACTCCTTCGAAGACAGAGGTAAAATAAAGACACATTCAGACAGGGTAAACAAATTGCTGCTGTAGACCCGCACACCCAGAAACCCTAAGGTCTTCAAAAGCAAAACAGCACACACTTTGTGGCTAGTAGAGCCTTTATAAAGAGAAGACGACCCAGGAAACTCTGGATAATAAGTAAAGCATAAGACAACTTCATCTCCATGACTTTTCACCTTAGCATTTTGCGGTGAACAAAAAAAGCTTCGTATTCTGGGACACTGAAGTGGGCTGGTCTTGCCAGCTACAGCAATGTGGGCGTGGAGGGCCTGGGGCTTGACGGATTTCTGAATTTCATAAGAAATGGTAGATATAGCATTAGTTGTTTGTGGACTGGGAAAGGCTAATAAATAAATATATTTATTTATTATTTTTATATTTATAATATATAATATATATATTATATATAAATATGTTTATATATTATATATTTGATATATTTGGTATATTTGGTATATATATTATATATATTATATATATCAAACTGCTTCCGTTTTCTGATTTTGGCTGTGTTTTTTGCACTAGTTTTATAGTGGCTGTCCTAAGAATCATAATAAATAAATAAATAAATAAATAAATAAAAATCTGTATATATGTATGCCCAGCCTGCTTTCTTATACTTAGATAACAACCTGCCCAGGGGTTGCACCACCCACATTGGGCTGGGCCCTCCCACATTGCTCGACAATCAAGACAATACTCCACAGATGTGGACACAGGCCAATCCAATGGAGGCAATTCTGCAGTTGAGGCTCCCTCAACCCAGTCGTGTCAAGTTGACACTAAGGCTATCCAGCACAGGGAGTGGGTGCTGAATAATGCAATTAGATGTTAGAGCTTGTGAGAGCAGTTGCTGCTACCCATGAAGCATGTTAGCACTGAAAGAATGTAAAGCGTCAGACCAAAGACCCAGACCTCGCTCAACCTTAACAAGCCAGCAAAGGAGACCACATGGAAGCTGGAGCTAACAGAAAAAGGCAAAGGGGCAGAACGTAACTGAGTGATGACAGGAAGTGCTGAAAGAATAGAAATGATGACGTCAGAATCCTGGTCTTTGAAAAAGTGGATAAAGTCAGTGAACATCTCTAGAGTTTGAGGGATAAAAAAGAGACAGAAACTACCCATCCTAGGAAACAGTAGGCCCTGTCAACCCACCGAACCATAAGTTGTTCCCCTCCTAAAGAAAATTTTAAAAATATAATCATAGGAAAGTTTATGTTGGTGGATACAACACACCGGGATCTGAGGGTAACCACATCAACAGAAGCAGGAGTCCATGCCCCACCCCCCAGTCCTCTCGAAGCAGGAGACCAAGACTTCTCTGCTCGCTGCAAAGCAGATCCAAAGCTCACTCTAGAAGTGCCTCCCCTAGGCCCAGGGCCCTAGTGTCTCCACGAGGTCGCACCGCCTTTGTCCTGTCCTGTTTCCCATGCTGTCTGCTTTTCACCAAACCTAAGCATTTGAATCTTTACTTCTGAAGACTCTAGTGCCCCATAAAATCCAAATTAAATTAATTGTCTGCTTTTCTCTTCTTAATCTATCTTTTGTTACAGGTGAGAAATACTTTCTTCCCTACATTATTTTAAAACTTTTTCAAACTTTATCATGTGAACAAATTTCTTGAGTGACTAACATTACCAACATAAAGAGCTGTACATCAACGTCAGAACTGAACTTTGTAATTTAAAACCTTCCCACAAAGAAAACCTCCAGCCCAGATGCTGTCATTAATAAATTACATCAAGAGTTGAAGGCATAAATATACAAATCCAGGATACCTTTGTTCAGAAATCAGAACTGGTTTAAATATTTCCCCACTCATTTAATGAGTGACTCCAAAGCCACTGAAGCAAAGGACAGAAAACAAGACCTGAAACCAACATCACTCATGATTACAGCTGTAAAAGCCTGCGCAGATGTCATCAAATCAGAACCCACACTATTTTAAATAGTAATGAGTAATGGAGCTGGGCGTAAGACTGCAAGAACTCTTCAGCATCTCAAAACACAGTGCACCATATTAATGAAAATGCAATGTAAAATGCAGTGTCTGCAAAACAAAAAAAAAGCATTTTATAATAGTCAGCAACCTTTCAGGGTAAAAGCTCCCAGAAATCTAGCAATAGAAGATCACAGCCTCGAACTTATGAAATCTATTGATGAAGAAAATTACAGCTAATAGCAAGCTCAGTGGTGAAGTACCTCTACTTCCTACCTAACAGGGGGAACAAAGCAAATGTCTTTTAACACCTTTCATATCTGCTTCATACCTGAGAAGCTGCTGATGCCGGCCCTTGCAGAAACGCAAACATATCTCACTGAAGGAAGTTTCTCTGCCTTTTCCTACAGGAGCTGATTTTGCAAGTGAAATCCCTCTTAGGAATCCATTCTCTGAATGGACTAGAACTCAAAATATCTTGTGTAATACTGTGATAATAAAAGTGAATTTTATTTTTACACAGTATTAATAACAACCAAATAAGAGTTAAATGATTATCGGGCTGGAGATATGGCTCCTTGGTTAAGAGCACTGGCTGCTCTTGAGTGGATCTGTGTTCAGTTCTCAACACCCAAATGGTGGCTCACAACTCTCTGTAACTCCAGGTTCAGGGGGATCCAGGCCCTCTCTGGCCTCTGTGGGCACTGCATGCAGGTGGCACACATACACGCACAGAGGCAAAACACTCATACACATAAAGTAAATATAAATAAAAACTTAAAATCAGAGTTAAAGGATTGTTTCACTTACAATGCCATGAAATGCCAGAAAGCTTGGGGCTAATATGTCAGATGATTTGTAAAATCCTTATACAGAAAATGACCAAAGTTCAAAGTGACTCTAAGAGGATGTGACTAAATGAACATACAAGCTTTGTTTGTAGACTGGAAGGACCAACGCTCCTTCCTTCTGTCGTTCCCCCTTCTGCCTTCATATCTAGTAATATAAGAGGTCCGGGGCATCTATCCATATTCTAGAACACAGAAATAAGAGGCAGTGTGGGTGTTTGTCTGGGTCCGACATCCCTCACTCACTGTGATGATCTGCTGTTGGATCCATGGTCAGAGTTCAGGACGGATCCTTGAAAGAAAGAAGTTGTCTTTATGGAACTTGTCCTAATATACAATGAATATACATCAACAAGACAATATTTTAAAATAAACTAAATCGCTAAGAACAGCAACCCTCCTCACAGTCACTTCAATCATGCCCTGGTCCAAAGTACTTTTTTCAAGAAGATTATTTTAAAATTTGCATGGCTGATCAAAAGACTTAGACTATCCAAAACACCTTGGAAAAAGCGAAACAGAGTTTCAGGCTTCACACAACTTGACTCGAGGCTTCCTAGAAAGCTACAAGCTAACACACAGTGGTATCAAGAGAGGAAAGATGCAGAAAGGCACCGGCAAAGACCACACATAAATACACAACTAATTTCTGACAAGTAAGCCAGTTCTCATGTGTGAGGAAGAAAAGCCATCTTTCCAAGCAAGTGCTCAAGCATTAAATGACCAGAGAAAAGAAATCATGCAGACATTGCATACTGTACATAAGGTAGCTGATGTTCATCATGGACCTGTGGGCAGAGATAATACTATCAAATATCTGAACATACAAGAGAGTGTATTTGTGATTTTGCCATAGGTAAAGAATTTCTTGAGCTACAAAAGGGTGAACCATAAAAGAAAACTCAAAAATACCAAAAAAAAGCATATGTCTAATAGGAAGCTGAATCCAGAGTATATAAAAAACTCAGGCATAAAATAATTTTAAATGAACAGTATATTTGAATAGATTTTTCATTACAAACCAACAAAATATCTGATATTCTCATTAAAAGATAACAAGCATTTCAAAACAGCATGCAAATATGGAAAAGCCTCTGTGAGCTATGACACCCTGCCAGAGTGGTCATTTCAACCACAGGCAAGGAAGATAAGCGCATGGAGCTACTACACAATTGCTGGTGTGAATGCAAGAGACTACTGCTGCTTTGGAAGCAGGTAGTTGGTGCATTGAATATAATTCAGTAGTTCCTAGCTGTATTACTTACACAGGAGAAATGGAAATGTGTGTCCACACAGACCAGAAAATAAGTGTTCATAGCAGAATCCATGTTAGCCCACCCCTAGCCACAGACCAGGTAGACATCTATGTGTGGATCTGGGTACACAGAGGTTGAAGTCTAGCAACGCTGTGGGACACCACCCTGCAACATAAACATAAAGGTGTTTAGATATCAACATGACAGAGCACAGGTAAGCCTTACGACGACACTACGTGAAGGAAGGAAACACAAGACACCAAGACTACACAGTTCTGAGCCGTCTGAAACTCCAATTCCAGGAGAACTCCAGTTCCAGAGGAATCCAACATCCTCTTCTGACCTCCGCGGCATTGCACGACATGGGTGCACAAACTTGCATTTGGACAGTACATTCATACACATACAGAAATAAATAAATGCCGGGCGTGGAGGTGCATGCCTTTAATCCTAGCACTTGGGAGACAGAGGCACGCGGATCTCTGTGAGTTTGAGGCCAGCCTGGTCTACAGAGTGAGTTCCAGGACAGCCAGAGCTACAAGGAGACCCTGTCTCAAAAAGACCAAAAAAAAAAAAAAAAAAGAAAAAAAGAAATTCCAGAGGCTGGAGATGGCTCAGTGGTTAAGAGCACTTTCTCCCCTTCCAGAGGCCCTGGGGCTTAGTTCCCAGGACCCACATCACATATCCACAACTACCTGTAATTCTAGCTCCAGAAGTTATGATGCCCTCTTCTGGATTCCATCGGTACTGCACTCACAGCACACTGAGGAGAGAAAAAGAATAAATAGAATTTTTTAAATATTAAAGGTATTCTAGGATAGAAGCTGTCTAGTGATAGGAGGCTGATTTGTTGCTACCATGGGGCAGTCAGGATGGACGAGCCTACACAGAGGAGGGCTAGATCTTTATTACCTCCATCCCTAGCTTGTGTTTGTGTAGTTTCTGCCTGTCAGTGGAAAAACATAAAAGTCCATTGAAAGGCATCAAAATACTTAAGTAAATAAACACAAAGTATAAAGCCCCAAAAAGCAGTAGTCAGCACTATAAAGGTGTCAAACTTCCTGCAAATTGACCTTTTCTCTTAATGTAACTCACTTTCCAGACTTCTGAATTTACACTAAATTTAACATGTATAGGACACAGCAAAGTCCCAAGGAATATCCACCCTTTCCCAAGGGAGAAAGAGCCATGGAAACCTTCTTTCATATACAATGAAATATAGTAATAAAGCTGCTGAGTTTGCCTGCCACTGGGGATTTGGTGTTAGCATCCACAAATGAGGGAAACCATTCACCTTTTCTTTTTTCTGGGACTGTGTTACTTCACTTAGTATAATTGCTTCAAGTTCCATCCATTTGCTAGCAAAGCTCATGATGTCATCTTTCTTTGCTGCTGCATAGAACTCCATTGTGTAGATGTACCACATTTTTGTTATCCAGTCATCAGTTGAGGGGCATTTGGGTTGCTTCCAGCTCTTCCCTATTGTGAAGAGAGCTTCAATAAACATGGCTGTGCATGTATCTTTGCAGTAGGATGCATCTTGTGGGTATATACCCAGGAGTGATATGGCTGGGTCAGGTAGTAGGCTCATTTTGAGTTTTTTTAAGGATTCTCCACACTGCTTTCCACAGTGGTTGTACCAATTTACATTCCCACCAGCAGTGGATGAGTGTTCCCCTTTCCCCACAACCTCTCCAGCATTTGGTGCCTTTTGTTTTCTTGATCTTGGCTAGTCTTATTGGAGTGAGATGATACCTTAGCGTGGTTTTAATTTGCATTTCCTTAATTATTAAGGATGTTGAACACTTTTTAAGATGTTTCTCAGCCATCTTTACTTCCTTACTGATGAAGTCTCTGTTCAGCTCTTTACTCCATCTTTTGAGGTCATTCGTTTTCTTACTTCTTTGTTGTTTTTTTTTTTAATGGGGAGGAAAGGGTTTATTCAGCTCACATCTCTTGGGTCGAAGTTCATCACTCACGGAGCCCAAGGTAGGAACTCAGGACAGGAACCTGGAGGTACAGGACATAGAGGAATGCTGTTTACTGGCTTGCTCCCCTGGCCCATGCCCAGCCTGCCCTCTTATACAGTACACAACAACCTGCCCAGGGTGGCACCACCCATAGTGGGCTGGGCACTCCCACATTGCTCAACAATCAAGACGATACTCCACAGATGTGGCCACAGGCCAGTCCAATGGAGCCAATTCCCCAATTGAGGCTCCCTCAACCCAGGTGTGTCAAGTTGACACTAAAGCTATCCAGCACAATTGACCCCTTGTCAACTTGACACACAAAACACATCACTATTAAACCACCACCTTTCCAGTTCTTATCCCCAAAGTATGATGTTAACATTAATCACAACCTAAGACAGTACAACCTTAAAAGCCCCACAGTCCTTAAAATGTCCAAACACTTAAAAGTTCAGTCTATCAAAAGTCTCTTAACTGTGGGCTGCTGTAAAATCCAAAACAAGTACTGTCTTATTTCAAAGGGAAGAATCAGGCACACTCAAACAAAACCTAAGTCCAGCAAAGTAGCTCAAGGCTGGACACCTGGGATTCACTCATGACCTTCTGGGCTCCAAAGGGTTTTGGCAGCTCCCCTTCTCCGACTCTGCCATCCACAGCACACAGAGCTCATCTTGCAGGTCCAGGCCGACTCCATTCCACACCTGCTGCTGCTCTTGGTGGTCATCCCATGGTTCTGGTATCTCCAAAAACAGGTCTCCACTGAAACTGAGGCAGCACCTTCATCAATGGCTTCTTTTGACCTCTCCTGGTGCAAAGCCTCAGCTTCTCTCCATGACCCCTGCGATCCTGGGGTCTTCACTGCAACTGAGGTGCACTTCCACCAATGGTCTTTCCTGACCTCTCACAGTGCCAAGCCTTGGCTGCTCTCTGTGACCCCCTCACAGCTTGACATGGAGGCTCAGGCCCCTTCTCAAACATAGCTCCTGTGTGCTGACCCTGAAGAAATTCTTCCCAGAAGATTTCAGCACAGCGATGCTGGTCTCTTGTTACTTACAGCTGATTTTTCAGCCCCAGCTAACCAGCATCAATTGTCCCAGTAAAGCAAAGGGTTCCCTTCAGGTTCTGGTCTCTTGTTTCTTACAGCTGATTTTTCAGCCCCAGCTGACCAGAGCCCATAGATTAAATAGCCCTGATGATCTCTTCTTCCCTTTGAAACTAGAAATTTCACAAGCCAGGCCTCCATCGTCTACAACTCTTTCAGTAAAACTGTTCCAAGTTCCACAGCAACGATCTTTAGGCATTCAATGATTTTTCTAGCCCAAAGCTCCAAACACTTCCATAATCCTTCCCCAAAACACCAAGGTCGGGTCTGTCACAGCAATAGCCCACTCTCTGGTACCAATTTCTGTTCTAGTTTCTCTTCAATTGCTGTGACAAAACACTCTGACCGACACCAACTTGGGAAGGAAAGGGTTTATTCAACTCACATCTCCTGGGTCGTAGTTCATCACTCAGGGAGCCCAAGGTAGGAACTCAGGACAGGAACCTGGAGGCAGGAGCTGAGGCACAGGCCATGGAGGAGTGCTGCCCACTGGCTTGCTCCCCACTTCTTTGTTTTTTAAGTAGCTTATATATTCTGGATGTTAATGCTTTGTCAGATGTATCAGTGGTGAAGGTTTCCTCCTACTCTGTGGGTTTTCTCTTCACTTCCTTGATTGTTTCTTTAGCTGTAGAAAAGCTTTTGAGTTTGATGAGGTCCCACTTGTCAGCTGTTGTCCTTATTTCCTGTGCAGCTGTTGTTTGATTTATGAAGTCTTTTCCTACACCTATGTCTTGTAGGTTGCTGCTGACTTTTTCTTCTATCACCTTCAGGGTTTCAGGTTTTAGGTGGAGACCTTTAATCTACTTGTACTTTATTTTTGTACAGGGTGAGAGGTAGGGGTTTAATTTTGTTCTTCTACAAATGGTGATCCAGTTTTGCAAACACCATTTGCTGAAGATGCTATCTTTCCTCCATTGAGCTTTTTTGGCCCCTTTGTCAAATATGAGGTGACTGAAGTTATATGAGCTCAAGTTTGGATCTTGATCTTCAATTTTGTTCCATTGGTCAATGGTTCTGGTTTTTTGTTGTTGTTGTTGTTGTTGTTGTTGTTTTTGCCAGTACCAGGCTGTCTTTATGACTGTAGCCCTGTAATATAGCTTGAAGTCTGGTAATGTAATCCCCCGAGTACTGCACTTTTCCCCTTAGGGTTGCTTTAGCTGTTTGGGGTCTTTTGTTTTTCCATATGAATTTAAGAATATTTTTTTCTAAGTCTGTGAAAAAGCTCATGGGGATTTTGATTGAGATTGCATTGAATCGGTATATTAATTTGTGTAGAATGGACATTTTTACTATATTAATTTTTCCAATCCATGAGCATGGGAGGTCTTTCCATCTTTTGATGTCATTTTCAAGCTCCTTCTTCAGAGTTTTAAAATTTTTGTTGTAGAGATCTTTGGTGTCTTGGTTAGGTTTATTCCTAGGTATTTTTTGAGGCTATTGTGATTGGGAAGGTCTCCTTATATTCCTTCTCCAGTTGCTTACTGTTGGTATAAAGGAAGGCTACTGATTTTTCTAGGTTTATTTTGTATCCCACCACTTTACTGAAACTTTTGATCATTTCTAGAGTTTTCTGGTGAAGTTTTTAGCATCCTTTATGTAAACTATAATATCATCTGCAAAAAGGGAGAGTTTGACTTGCTCTTTTCCAATTAGTACTACTTTAATTTCGCTTTCTCGCCTTATTGCCCTAGCAAGCATTTCAAGCACTATATTGAAGAGGAGTGGTGATAGTGGGCAGCCTTGCTGTGTTCCTGCCTTTAAGGGGAATGCTTCCAACTTTTCTCCATTTAGGATGATGTTGGCTGTGGGTTTCTTGTATATGGCTTTGATTACATTGAGGAATGATCTGTCCAGTCCAATTCCCTCTAAGACTTTAAGCATGAAGGGATGCTGAATTTTGTCAAAAGCTTTTTCTGCATCAATTGAGATGATTGTGTGTTTTTGTCTTTAAGTCCATTTATGTGTATTATGAAATTTATTGATTTACGTATGTTGAACCATCCCTGCATCTCTGGTATGAATCCAACCTGGTCATGATAGATGATCTTTTTGATGTGGGTCTGTATGCAATTTGCAAGTATTTTGTTGAGAATTTTTGCATATGTGTTCATCAATGATATGGGTCTATAGCTTTCTTTCTTGTTTGTGTCTTTGCCTGGTTTTGGTATTACAGTGATGCTGGCTTCACAGAAGGAATTTGGGATATTTCCCTCTGTATCCTTCTGAAAAGTTTGAGTAGTAATGGTTTTTAAGATCTCTTTAAATGTTTTATAGAATTCTGCTGTGAAACCATCTGGGCCTGGGCTTTTTTTAGTTGGGAGGCTTTTTATTACATTTTCAATTTCCTCAAGTATTATGGGTCTCTTTAAGCTGTCAATCTCTTCTTGGTTAAGCTGTGGTGAATCCCAGGATTTCAGATATTCATCCATTTCTCTTAGTTTTTCAAATTTAGTAGAATATAGGTTTTTGAAGTATTCTTGTATGATTGTCTGGATCTTTTCTTTATCTGTTGTGATGTTTACCTTTTCATCACAAATGCTATTGATTTGGAGTTGCTCTTTCTTTCTTTTGGTTAACTGTTTTGTTTATCTTTTCAAAGAACCAGCTTTTGGATTCAATGACTTTTTTTGTATTGTTTTCTTTGTTTCTAATTCATTGATTTCTGTTCTGATTTTTGTTATTTCTTCCTGTCTGTTGGGTTAAGGGTACATTTGTTGTTGTCTCTCAAGTGTTTTTAGCTGCAGTGTCTAATCATTTATTTGTTCTCTTTTTTTTTTAATCTGAGCACTTAGGGCTATGAATTTTCCTCTTAGAACTGCTTTTAAAGTATCCCATAGGTTTTTTGTGTTGTATTGTCATTTTTGTTTAGTTCCAGGAATGCTTTTATTTCATTCTTTATTTCTTCCTGACCCACTCATTACTCCGGATTGTGTTGTTTAGTCTCCAGGTGTTCTTATAATTAATTGGGCTTATCCTGGTGTTAATATTGAAATTTATTGCACTGTGATCTGATATAATGCATGAAATAATGTCAATCCTTTTATATTTGTTGAGATTTCTTTTGTGTCCAGTATGTGGTCAGTTTTGGAGAATGTTCCATGGGGTGCTGAGTGGAAGGTATATTTTCTGGTGTTTGGCTGTAATATTCTTTTGATGTCTGTGAGGACCATTTGGTGTATTGTGTTGATCGGTTCTGATGCTTCTCTGTTTATTTTTTATCCAGTTGACCTATTCAAGGGACTCAGTGGGGTATTGAAATCCCCTACTATGAGTGTGCTCGGGTTAATCTGTGCCATGAGGTCCTGTAGAGTTGTGTTTATAAAAATCAGTCCACCAGAGTTTGGTGCATATATGTTCAAGATTGTGAAGTCTTCATGGTTAATTTTCCTTTTGATAAGGATATAATGGCCCTCTTTGTCTCTTCTGGCTGCATGCTGGACCTCACCTGGCCACCAAGCCTGCACACTTCCTGTCTGTCCCTCTGTCTGTGCACACAGCTCTTCTTTATGGTCCCAGAGGTGGGAGGTCAAGACCTTGGCTGGGCACCAATGTTGCACCCCAGACCTCACCTGGCCAGTGAGTCTGCATGCCACCTGTCTGTCCCTCTATCCAAGCATACAAGCTCCTCTCTGTAGTACCAGAGGTGGGGGGAGGTCAAGCCTCTGGCCAAAGCTGAGCGCTAAACTTCGCATGGTCACCGATTCTATATGCCACCTATCTCTCCGACTTGCATAAAATTAATGGATGGGTAGATAGATTGATTAATAGATAGATAGATAGATAGATAGATGATAGATAGATAGCTATCAAAATAGTAAATAGAAGTTCTGGTATCATTTTTGACATATAAATATCCTCAATGAGTTTCACTTCCAATTATACTTAGGTATCCTTGAGGATAATATGTATTGATAATAATATTTCACAAATGTAAGTAATGATATATTTTACAAATGTAATTATCAATGTTGGCAGTAACATTATAAAAATATTCATATTTCACTAAGGAAATAAATAAATGAATTTGAAGTATGAGATAAAAAATGGGTTGTCTCTAAGCAATTGGTTATTTTTACTTTATATGAGGAAAGATCAAACTATTTTAAGAGATGACAGACAGTTCAACATTAAGCATTACCCAAATAGCAAATGCAATACAGAAATTTGAAGAGCTGAAAAATCGCCTATGAGAACATAAGACATCATTTCTGCCTAAACAGATGTACATGAAATATAAGGCTGAAATGAATTAAAATCAGTAAGGAGGTATATGATTATCATTGACGGTAGGACAGAATTCAGTGTAATTCCTCTATGTAGAGCTTCTAAATAAAATCTTAATGTATCCTTGCCTTGCTTCTGAATATAATTTTTACTACTCTGGAATTATCCAGTCCTGTGGTCACCAGCCACATGTGGCTATTCAAATTCCATTCAGTAAGAAAACAATTGGTTTCTGAATCCTACTAACCACATTTCGAGGGCTGCAGTAGCCATATGTGGCTATTACTTAAAACGTCTGTTAGAGCATACTATCTTTGAAGTATCTATGTAGTAAGCACGTCTCTGAATTTGATCAAGGGACTCCTAGTAACAAATAAAGTGTTAAAAATTAGTGAAAGTGAAGTCATCTAAAATAATAAGATTTGGAGACTGGAGGAACCTGCCTGAGCCAGGTCATGCGTACTAGTCCAGTCCCCCTCCACCCAGGAGAATTGAAAGTGACCTGGGAAGCTTCCCCTTACAGCCCTCAGCCCTGGCTCCCAGGAGGAGCTGCAGTTGCCAACAGCCTTCTGGATATCTTCACCCAAGGCAGAGGAGATGAGGCACCCCAGTGCAGTCCAAAAGAACACCCAGCGGAAGTGGCCCAGTAAACACCAGAGAGTTATTGAAATAATCGAAGAGCACTTCCCCAACCATATTTGTCTGCTGGGATGGTGCCAGGTACTAGTTTTGGAGAACAGGGATTGATTTTTAAATATGTATAATTTTGTTCAGTTTTCGTGTGTGTGTGTGTGTGTTGTGTGTGTGTGTGTGGTGTTTTTTGAGACAAGCTGGCCTGGAACTCACTCTGTAGCCAGGCTGGCCTTGAGCTCACAGAGATCTGCCTGCCTCTGCCTCCTGAGTGGGAGGCTGGGATTAAAGGCATAGGCCACCGCTGTGGAGCCTGGACACCCCGTCTCACATCATTACGTTTCTATCATTCCAACAGGTCTAAGGGACGTTAGACATCATCCTCTTCCTTCAAAGACATAAACTTGCATTGCCTATCTATGGACATGCCAATATATGGAGAAGGGTGGGTCTAAAGGAATTTCAAATGAGGAGACTGAGACATGATGGGAAACTGCCATGCCTGTCTTGGCTTCCCAAGTTCTGGGATTAAAGGTATGAACCACCATGTCACCGTGCTTGATGTTTGTGGGGTTTTTTGTTTGTTTATTTGTTTGTTTGTTTTATTTTGCTTTATTTTTAAGACAAGTTATGATGCATTTGGTGAGGCAGGTTTGCAACCCTACAAATTGTAACTATGATGGAAAGAGAAAACAAAACAATAGTTTTAGGGGTTCATGTAAACCATAGGAACTTTTCACTTATCTTGTGGGATTTGGAACAGTAAATGAGTGAATTGAACTACAAGTTGTAGAGGCTATTGTTTATTGCTTGTTTATGACCTTGATAAAGTGTAATTATATACCACCAGCAGGGTGTTTTGAACTGTGACTATTGTTTAAAAATAATTCTTTCCAGACATGGTGGTGCACACCTTTAATCCCAGCACTCAGGAAGCAGAGGCAGGCAGATCTCTATGAGTTCAAAGCCAGCCTGCTCTATGTAGTGAGTTCCAGGGCAGCTGGGGCTACAGGGAGACCCTGACTCAAAAAGACCTAAATAAATAAATAAATAAATAAATAAATAAATCTTTATAGCCTTTAAAAACACATAAGGTTTGCAACTTTCCACCCTGCCCACTTCTGTAAAACTGAAATCATCTTGGATCTTTTAAACACAATTTTTAAACATTTTATCTATTTTTAAAAATATATTATTTATTATTTTCATTTTATGTATGTATGAGTATATTTTATGTATGAGTATATTGTCTGCATGGATATGTAAGTGCACCCATGTTACACAATGGCCTCGGAGGTCAGAAGAAGGTTTTGAATCCCCTAAAACTGAAATTACAGATGGTTGGTAGCTACCATATGGGTGCTATGATCAAACCTAGGGCCTCCACAAAAGCAGCCAGTGCTCTTAATTGCTAAGCCATGTCTCTAGCTCTTAAACACAAATTTTAAACTCAATCAAATGAGTTTAAACTCAGTACATACGTAGGTTACTTTGTATATGGTAGTATGTTTTTTTTTTTTTGAACAAGACAATGCTTTCCTTTTCCAGTTGTCTTTCCAAATAAAGGAAAAAAGAATCTTAAGATGCATTGGTTTTGTGTAGCATCTTACCTGTCACATATTGTGGATACAGGAAAAGCTCTCACCAATTTTACCTAGAAATGAAATGTAAATATTGCTATTAAACTCCTGCTTAAGGTGTTCTGATTTTCTATGAGCACTCTAAAAAGTGAAAAATAAATGTTAATAAAATGTACAAAAAATAGTAAAAAACAACTTAAAATTTCATTTACAAACAAGCACTGTTTTTCATTAAGTATATAAAAAACACTTTTAGAGTTTTTAAAAAGGGTCTCTTCCCTGCTGCCGAAGACCTGACGTTAACATGGGAGGATGTTTCTAATGAGAACACACATGCAAGTGTACAGATGGCCTCTGGAATTCCAGAGAGTGTTACCAAAGGCCACTAAACCAATAAAGCAAATACGGGTCTCCTTGAGTCAAGCAAGACTCCACCGTCAACACCAGCTACACCTCACCTGCCTGGAAATACTGTGCAGCAGAGGCAGCCATATGCCTGTATATCCCAAATCTAATTGGCTATTGGCTCTCTCCTTGGAGGAATAACCCATGGCTGATGCCACAAGCTTACATCCTCTACAGGTTAGGAGATGTCATAAGCCACAGTAAGACCCTGTCATATTTAACAGGAAAAAATGTAACTCATGGATCAACATATTATCTAAACATATGTGTCTATACCAAAGTAACCTACCATAACTATTAATGCTGTTTAAATACCTATATATCTAATTGCTTGTGCTTCATTAGTAGGATCGAAAGGTTATTCCTGGACAAACTATCAGCCCATGAAAGGAAACAGCCAGAATTGACCAGAGTCCAAGACAACAGCTCCAGAGAGAGTGGACTGTTCTGCTTCTCATCCACCTATGCCCCTTTTCTAAGCTCAGGGAATAATCTGCGGAAGAGGGGGCGTGGTAGAATGTAAGGGCTGCTATTGGGGTGAATGGTGAAACTACAGCAATGTAGTCTGGACCCTCGTTTGATCAACCTGACCCCCCGCTGGAAGGTGGGGCTGTGGGGGTTTCGGCACAACAGCCTGCAAATTGGTTTTACATGAAGGATGCTTGTACTCATGGATTATCACTTATAGCTAAAAAATGGGAAAAAAAACTGAGAGAAATATGCAGGACAGTTATGGCAGAATGCATGATCTCGGTTGGGGTGGGAGGGGGAGGGAAAGGGAATTATGCCTGAACTGAATTGGAAAATGATGTATGAAATGCACAAAGCATCAATAAAAAAATAAAAAATAAAAAAATATATAAAATATAAAAAAAAAAGTCCCCATAGTCTTTACCAGTTTCAATGCCATTCAAAAGTCCACAGTCCAAGGTCTCTTCTGAGACTTGGGCCAATCTCTTAACTGTAAGCTCCTGTAAAATCAAAAGGCAAATTTCATACTCCCAACATACAGTGGAAACGAATACATATTCCTAACCCTAACCCTTCTGCGCAATCCTCTCCCTTCCTTTATTTAGTGTGAAATGCTTTTACTGTGGGCACCAACACCTTCAGTTGGAACTATGGACTTTGTTTCCCTCACTGTGGTATGTGTCCTGCCTCCCCATCCACTCACCCTTCAGAAACATTCCCGAGTTCCCACAGTTATTCATATTTGCATACACATGTATAGGACTTAGTATGTGGTTTATTGTGGCTGTGAGCACAGCTGTGTCTATGTGTGGTACATGTGTGAGAGCATGAGTGTAAAAGGCATGATGTCATTCCTCAAGTGTCAATCTACTTTGCTTTATTGGGGCTGGATCTCTCACTGGACTGGAGTTCCCCAAGTAGGCTAGGCTGGTGGCCAGCTAGGCCCTGAAATCACCTGTCTCTGCCCTCCCAACTCAGGGATTAGACACAGGCCACCATACCTAACTTTTGTGAGTGGGTGCTAGGGATCAAACTGAGGTCTCGCATTTTCCCAGCAAACATTTTTCATTGTGAACCATCTCCAAAGGCCCTAGTTATTCATTTTCTCAGGGGATAATTAGAATTTTGGAAAAGAGCAGAGTGGCTGACTGTGGATGTACAGGTTCCGAAGATATTCATGAGGGCAAAACAGGGGAAACCTGGGGGGTGGTGGCAGGTCTGTGTGTGGTGCTTACACGCTCACTGCAGGTCTGTGCATGGTGCTTATTACACGCTCACTGCAGGTCTGTGCGTGGTGCTTACACGCTCACTGCAGGTCTGTGCATGGTGCTTACACGCTCACTGCAGGTCTGTGCGTGGTGCTTACACGCTCACTGCAGGTCTGTGCGTGGTGCTTACATGCTCACTGCAGGTCTGTGTGTGGTACACGCTCATTGCAGGTCCTTGTGTGGTACTTACACGCTTACTGCGAAGCTCCACATGCAGGACATCTCTTCCAACCACCCCACTTCCCTGCCACAGCTCATCCCTCAGTTCTTGTCCAAGAAACCCCTACATATCCCAAGACTGCTGTGCTATGTGGAGAGACGAAGCCTCAGAGACAAGCACCCCAGCATGCTGCACTGAGCAGAGCCCATGTAGGTGCTACATTTTAATGGCCCTTAACTGAAAAGAAATACCCAATGCCCCTCACACACACCCATCAAATGTGGAGGCTGACTTCTTGACAGTTCCTGTTTCTTTTCTATTTCCTTCTTATAGATAAAGAATTCATCTACAGGGAACGGAAAGGATCCGTGATACTGAGGAACGTTGAAACGAATAATTCTACAGTCCTAATAGAAGGAAAGAAGATTGTAAGTATGCGGTCTAATGACTGGCATAATTTCAGGGGGTTTCCTCCTGCAAGTCACTAGAGCAGAAGATGACTTTAGGTTTCAACTTTGAGTAGTGCCAAGGAGAAACAGCAAACTTGTCACACCACTGGCTGAGCAACTGAGGAGAATTCGAAATTGAAACCACACTAATTTAATAAGATGAAAATGCACTCTAGGCATCTGGGAAAATGGTTCCCTCTGCAGGTGTTGCGAGCAAGTGTTGCATGTCGAGTATAATTGAAAGATAAAGTCTTAAGGTGTTTACACATTTACAGAACAATAGCAATAATACCTACAGAACACTTCAGGAGAACTTGCTCAATCTTATTTAAGAAAAAAAAGGCCTTTCTGCACAGGGAATATTAACTTAGTCACCATGACTATGCCGAGGGAGATTAAGTGGTGGTTATGTTTTAAAATAAGTGCTGAGCCAATCTAAACGTATTGCCTTCTCATCTGGGAAAACTTGTTTACCCTGACACTTAAATGGCATTAAGATTTTGGATTTGTGTATGAAGATATTAGAAACACTGAAGTTGTGGGAAGGAAATTACCTTGCTCTCTTCGTTTATAATACACTCTTGCTCTATGGTAGACGTGCATTATCAAGTCAGGGAATTCAGAGGAGGAAGCCAAGGTTAAATGTGTGAAAAGCAAGAACTGAAACTTTCCAGTCACTGATGATAAACGAGCCGGTGTGACTCAGACGAGGGGAATCTTAGACTCCTGTGATCTGGGTGAGAACACTTGGAGAAAAGGCCAGTGCGCTCCAGAGAAGCCAGCAGCCAGGGGAGCCCGAGTCCTACTGATCAGGGAACATGGGGCAGCGTGAGAACGGCAGAGCCTTCAGCTCTGTTGTGCTTGGCTCGAGAGCCTAGGGTCCCAGAAACTCAACAGCCACCAAAGCCACCTCAAGCCAGAGGCTTTGGGGCTTGCTTTGAGAATATAAAGAATGAACCTCACTACCACAGAGGGTAAGTTTTAGAAAGAATATTCTATTATAGGCTGCTTAGGAGAGAGGAAGCAGGCAGAGCTCTGGGTCCCAGGAGTGAGAGTCCACTGAACCTCAGTGCTCCGGAGTTAGTAAGGGTTTAGTGGACGGATGGAGGAAGGGAGGGGATGAGCTGGTCAGTCCGGTTCTCAGTCCAGGTGTCCAGATCCCTCAAGCTTCGGGTCATGTCCTCAGCCCGTCTTCCAGGAACAGGTGCTCCTTTAGGAAAAAGGAACAGACCCCTTCCTGGCATCTGCAGGCTCTATCTATGGCGGAACCAGAGACATTTACAGCTTAGACATTTCTGTCATCTCTGGCCTCGGGTAACGACATGCATACTGGCCCAAGGACATTTCCAGCTCTTAGTCAAGAAAGAAACTGACCACTTTTCTTTGGGGGTCATTTTACCCTAAGCTGCCTGAGCACGTTCCACCTCATGTTCTCGTCACTACATATCAGTGATGGCCGGGTCCAGGAGCTCTGCCCAGGGGAAGAAATAATGGCTCCCTCATCAGGTCACCCCATCTTGGACCCAGAGAAAGGCCTCTCTGGGTTTATCTTCCGAGAGATGCTCAACTGGATAATTGCACTTTTTCTATTATATTTCTTTCTGCCGTGAGTATCCCTTTGTCTTTAAACATTGAGCTCAGCATGGATGACCGTGCCCTTCAGCCACTGTGCAAGGGCCACTCCCAGGATCTTTGCAGAGTCCAGTCAAATCATATTCCCTACAGAGGACACAGTGTACCTGAGTCATCGAACAAAAGAGTCGTATCGAGTGTCATTAGGTCCTTAAGAAAATTTTCTCAACTTACTTAAAAACAATGATGTGGCAGAAATGTTTTAAAAGTTTAATCAATGCAAGAAAATAATCTGTTGCTGAGGGTGCAAGCAATACAGGGTCAGGATATGCCCAGGGCCCTCTGCAGGGATGTCAGTTTAGTCCAAGCAGGGTTCTTGGAAACAGAAGACACAGAACACAGGCTATTTCTAAAACAGCTGGCAACACGCCATGTTTCATCTGAGGTTATTTTAGCCAAACAGTGAGAACTCTCCATAGGTGCACAGGAATCCTCATCTCACACATTAACTGGCTCCTTCCATTTACCACAATCTTTATTGCCCTGAAATATCACAAATACACGCATTTACAAATGTTTATGAGACACTCAATGTGTGTAACTTAATCAGTGGATAATTTTTCACTCAAAGATACATTTAAATGCCACCAGAAACAGAGTTTTTAAAAGGAACACAGAATAAATGTCACTTAGAGGCCTGCATTGTAATTTAGATGCGTGAGCTCTGGATTTCATTTCTTCCGAGTCCCTTGGTTGCCGTGAATGCTGCCATTTCCCTGTTTCCAGGTTGGAGCTCATCTCTCCTCCAGCCTGGTACACAGGTCTGCTGTGGCACTCAGGAGCAGGGCACTGGGGTCTTCCGAAGATAGTGAGGCAGGGTTCCAAGGAGGCCGGAATGTGTAAGATCAACTATTGCCCTCAGGGCCGGGTGAACCCAGGGAGCAGGAAGCCTGACACAGGGGCTCACTCTGCTCTGCTTCCTGTATTTGTCACTTCTCTTGTTGGGAACAAAACCCTGACAAGAAGCAAAAATTCAGGGTTTGAGAAGTGACAGTCCATGGTGGAGGGGAAGGCATGCCAGGAAGCAGCACGTGGCTCCTCGGTGGCAATGTAGTCTCTTCCCAGTGGATCAGGAAGTAACCAGCAGAGCTGGAAGAGGACCCAGCCTAGAACCTACTTCCAGCAGCAAGGCACCAGCCCCCAAAGGTCCTGCAACCTCCCAAGCCAGCACCACCATCCAGAGACCCAGCTGTGGGAGTCAATTCACATCCAAACAGTAGCCCATTCTCTAGACCAACTAGGTGGCCCCTTCCCATCTGAATTCCAGGAACTCTGAGCTCATTTCAATAATGAAAGCCACTCGACACCCCTGTGAGACTAACTCTAATTTTCAGGTTGGTCTATAAAACAAGCAGAAAATGAGAAGCCATCCCCGCAGCCTCTCTAAACTCACTCGTTCCCAAGCCAGTGGAACAGAGCCAGTGAATACGTTTGGTCTCTTGCGTCTGCTCTTCCCCGGCATGTGACGTCTGAGCAGCACTGAATGCAACCGAGGTCACCATCTATGGGGCTGATGCAGGGCTTGTGGCCCTTGCAGGCTGTGTCACATTTCACCCTCCCCAAATAGAATCTTTTTTAAAATAATTTTATTTTTTTATGTGTATAAGTGTATTGCCTGCATGTGTGTAAGTGCACCCATGTTGTGCAATGCCGGAGGTCAGAAGAGAGCATCAGATTCCCCTGGAACTGGAGTTACAGATGGTTGTTAGCCACCATGTGGGTGCTGGGAACTGAACCAGGATCCTCTGCAAGAGTAGACAGTGCTCTTAATTGCTAAGCCATCTCTACAGCCCCCCAAATAGAGTCTTTTAATGGAAACCCTTAATTCAGTTATTGCATTTACTTGTCTTATTGCTGTGACAAAAGCAAGTCCAGAAGGCAGGGTTTAACTTGGCTTCCAGTTCATAGGAACACAGTCTGTCTCAGAGAGGAAGGCAGGCAGCAGGAGTTCGAGGCCACTGGTCACGGTGGGGCCACAGCCAGGAAACAGCTGAGTGCTGGTGCTCAGCTCACTTTCTCCTCTTTTTTTTTTAAGGAGATTTATTAGGCTGGCTTACAGGATGCAGATTCTTTTTTTTATTAGTTTTATTTATTTCTGTATGTGTATGAATGTACTGCCTGCATGCAAGTTTGTGCACCCATGTCGTGCAATGCTGCGGAGGTCAGAAGAGGGTCTCAGATTCCCCCTGGAACTGGAGTTCTCCTGGAATTGGAGTTTCAGATGGTTCTCGGCCACCATGTGGGTGCTGGGGGTCGAACCTGGGTCCTCTGTAAGAGCAGTTGGTGCTCTTAACCACTAGACCATCTCTCCAGCCCCACTTTCTCTTCTTTAATCAGACCAGGACCCCAGACTATGGAACAGCCCTCCCCACCTCACCTGGCCTAATCAGGATAATCCCTCAAATACATCCGCAGAGATTTGATTCCACAGTGATTCAAAAATCTCATCAAGTTGACAATCAATATTAACCATCCCCCGTCCAGCCCTTGTTAACTTGACACCCAAGCATGTCACTTTTAAGCCATAACCTTCTGTCCTTCATGTCCACAGGCCCATGACCATCTTGGTAATGCAAGGTGTATTCAGTCCAACTCTAACTCTGCCATAGGATGTAACTGTTCAAACATGACTCAAAAGTCCAAAGCTGTCCTGAACAACTTCAGTTGTCAACTTGACACAACTGGGAAGAAAACCCTTCAGTTGGGGAGTGTCCTCTATGGACTGGTCTGCAGCCACATCTGTGAGGCATTGCCTTGATTGCAGAGTGAGGTGGGAGGGCCCAGCCCGCTGTGGGCGGTCCCACACCTAGCAGGTGGTCCTGGTTGTATAAGAAAGCAGGCTGAGGGGCTGGAGAGATGGCCTATCAGTTAAGAGCACCGACCGCTCTTACAGAGGACCCGGGTTCGATCCCTAGCACCCACATGGCGGCTGAGAACCGTCTGGGACTCCAATTCCAGGAGAACTCCAGCTCCAGGGGAAACCAACACCCTCTTCTGACCTCCGCGGCATTGCACGACACGGGTGCACAGACCTGCATGCAGACAGTACATTTATACACATACAGAAATAAATAAAATTTAAAAAAAAAAGTTATTTAAGAAAGCATGCTGAGCACAGGCCAGAGGAGCAAGCCAGTAAGCAGCACTCCTAATGGTCTGTGCCCACACCTCCTGCCTCCAGGTTCCTGCCTCCAGGTTCCTGCCCTGTGTTACTACTGCCTTGGTTTCCCTCGATGACCGATTGTGACCTGTGAGGCAAATAAACTCTTTCCTGCCCAAGATGGTTTCAGTCTGTGTTTTTGTCACAGCAATAGAAAAGTAACAGAAGTCCAAGTCTCACCTGAGACTAAGGCAGTGTCTTAACTTGTATAAAGTAAAAATCAAGTCATGTGCTTCCACTAAACAGTGCACAGGATAAGCATTCCCATTACGAAAGGTGAAATGGAAGCCTAGCAAGGAAAGACGGGACCAAAGAGCAGCTGCTGCTGGGCAGGGAGCAAACCCGGGACTCTTGGTCCAGTCTGGGGCTTTATTAGGGGAGCCAAGTTAACACCATGAGGATGATAGTGGGGTTTTGAAGAGAGATAACATTGAATATCATTAGACAAAGTGGAGTTCCTACTTTTAGATGTTTCTGAGGGAGAGGAGCCTTCCCACACCACAAGGTTGCAGACTGTTGACAGGGACCCTGGGTTCAGACCCTGTAGCCAGCACATGGGAGGGTAGAGAGGCTGCAGGGGTGTGGCCAGATTTGTGCGGCCTCAGCATCTGTGATATAACTCTTGGAATGCACATACTGGGTCCTCTTGGCAGACGCTGCTGGGAAGGCCAGGACAGCACTCACCATGTGCTGAGGAGGAAGCCTGGAAACACGTTTCAAGAGCAGTGAAAGCATGCATGCAGTTGGAACGCCTCAGGGAGGCCGTCTAAGGGGGTGGGGGACAGTAACGGAATAGATGAAAGCGAGCGAATCATGATGTGGCCACGGAAGCAGCAGCTGTGGAGCTGCAGGGAGGGACGGCTCAGCAGTCAGGAGCATGGCTGCTCTTACAGAGATCCCAGGTTCCGTTCCCACCTGGTGGATAACAACTGTCCTAACTCCAGTTCCGAGGGATCTAGCGCCCTCTTACCTCTGTGGGCACTGCACAACATGGGTGCCCTTACATACCTGTAGGAAATACACTCATAGACACAAAATAATAAATAAAAAATAACAACTAAATTTTTTTTCAGTTAAATATACTTTTTTCACATAAATTTATTTTTATTTTTTTAACAAATCTAGACCCATGTTCCCCCCCATTTGCCCACCCCACCAGAGCTCATGCATTCTGCCAAATATGCTTTTCATCTCTTTCACAGTCTTTCTCAATATTCTCCATGAAGAAGTTGACTGTTTTGAGCAGAAGTTCACTGTTTCAGTCAGTTCTTCGATTCAGTCCTTTCTGTTGGTCGTGGTGGTGGTGTTCTTTCCAATATGCATCACTCCCAACTGCTTTGGACAAAAGGTCAGGGGGCCATACACAAGAAATACTTACAACTAGGTAATTGGCACTAGCATCTACAGATGAGGGATACCATTCGTCGTTTGTTTTTTTCCGGGACTGTGTTACTTCACTCAGCACGATGTCCTCTAGCTCCAGCCATTTTCCTGCAAAGCTCATGATGTCGTCTTTCTTTACTGCTGCATAGAACTCCATTGTGTAGATGTATCACATTTTCTCTATCCACTCATCAGTTGAGGGGCATTTGGGTTGGTTCCAGCTCCTTGCTATTGTGAAGAGAGCTGAAATAAACATGGCCATGCATGTATCTCTGTGGTGGGGTGAGTCTTGAGGGTACATGCCTAGGAGTGGTATGGCTGGGTCAGGTGGTAAGTTCATTCCAAGTCTTCCAAGGGTTCTCCACACTGCTTTCCATAGTGGCTGTACGAGTTTACATTCCCACCAGCAGTGAATGAGTGTTCCCCTTTCCCCACAATCTTTCCAGATAACAGCTAAATTAAAAAAAAAAAAAATAACAGCTATAGAAGCATTGTCATCAAAAGCACATCACAAAAAAGGATTTGTGATATACATAAAATAGCAGGAAAATCAACAAAAGGATTACACCTCAGATGATAATGATGGACATCCTGTCTGTATAGGAAAAAAAATAGGAACACAGAGCTTGGAGAGGTAGCTCAGTGGTTCAGAGCACCGACTACTCTTGCAGAGAACCTTGGTTCGATTCCCAGCACCCACATGGTGGCTAACAACCATCTGTAACTCCAGTTCGAAGGGACCTGACACCATCTTCGGACTCCTGGGATTGCATGACACAGGCGCACTTACACACATGCAGGCAATACATTCATACACATAAAATAAAAATAAAATTTAAAAACAGGAACATGACTCACCCTAGTGAGTGGGAACACTCTGGAATATTTTATAATACAACCACTCAATGATTTTAATCAGATTTCTAAAACTTTATCTCCACGTTTCAAAGATGTGAGACTTTGACTTACTTTCTCCTGCACTGAATATGGAAAGCTGTACCTGGTTCCCAGAAGTTCTCAAAGTGAAGATGAGCTCATCAAGAAAGCCCCAGCAAAGGAAGCTTCGATGAGCAGCATCCCAGGAGGGAACCGTGCAGCCCTGCTTGACGCTGGCTGCCGCTGCCCGGAGCTCTTCGTCATGCTACATGGGATGGACAAGCCTAGCCTGCAGGCAATCTCTGATCTGATGCTGGGTCTCACTTAGCAAGGAAATAAACTCTAGAAATAGCCTCATCTTCGCTGGCAGCTGCTGCTGCCTCTGCAGTGTTTTACTTGGCCATAGACCAGTTTATACAAACTTGAAATCCAGGTTTCTGGAGATCTGGCAGCCACAAGTCACTTTCTCACAGATAGGGAAACATGGCTGGACCTGGTTCTGCAGCCCCTTGGACAGGAAAGGGGGTGGCCAGCCCAGCCTTGGACAGGAAAGGGGGTGGCCAGCCCAGCCTTGGACAGGAAACGGGGTGGCCAGCCCAGCCTTGGACAGGAAACGGGGTGCCTTGGACAGGAAACGGGGTGGCCAGTCCAGCCTTGGACAGGAAACAGGGTGGCCAGCCCAGCCTTGGACAGGAAACAGGGTGGCCAGCCCAGCCTTGGACAGGAAACGGGGTGGCCAGCCCAACCCTGGACAGGAAACGGGGTGGCCAGCCCAGCCCTGGACAGGAAACAGGGTGGCCAGCCCAGCCCACAGCGCCCCCACTCCTGACTCCTAGCCAGCTGTAGTCAAGAAACAAAAGGATGGTGTAGACACTCAGTGCCGTGTATAACACTGCAGAAGTCCGGGGACACACCTCGCACCCCAGTTCTGTGTGTCTCCAGAACCCTCGATGATCTCTCTCTTTTTCTTCCTTTTTCTTTGTCTCCCCTTTATCTCTTACCGCCTTTTCTTTTTTGACTTCTCTTAATGCGATGTAAGACTTTTTCACTTTTTTTATTCTAATTACTCCTTCATAGGAGTCTTTTTAATTTTCATCAGACTATTTTCTACTCAGATCGTTAAAAGATCCAGAATGGAATTCAGCATGGTTCACCTCCCCAGCCCCACAGCTCCCGCTCTCTGTGGACCCCATCCCCCATGCTGGAGCCTCTCACCCCTGGTTTTCTTTCTGAATGTTGGGGAAGGCTTCTGTGAGCCAGGCTGGCTGCGCAAGCTGGGCAGGTGGAAGCCAAGATGAATGGGAAAGCACAGGTTTACTCTAGGGCAACATTCCACCTGCAGGCAAAAGAAGTAACCATTTGAGCACCATCTCTTCTGCAGAGGAGTTGGGGGTGAGGGTGTCTTGGTATAGTGGAGCCTAGCTAAAAGACCGGGGACTAGGAGGGAAAGATCAGTAGTTACCATACTTTAAGTCCTTCCTTCAGGAGAAATGGTCCTCCAGTGATTCTAGAGTATGTCAAGATTAAACATTGAAACTAGCCATCACATAGGCGGCCTCAAGACAAGATGCTGTAAGTTCTGTGTGGTGTGGGAAGGGATGGTTCTTGCTGCTCTGACAGCATGACAGGGGGACCCTAAACACTGCACAGACATGGCTTAGTTTAGCTGAAATGCTTGGGAGTCTCACGAGCTGAAATTATCATTCTTATTTCATAGATTGGAAAATAAGAGGCTGAATATCTCTTTCCTAAGTTGCACAGCTGCTACTTGATAGTTGAGCTCAGTGTTTAATTCCAAATCATAGTGGTGCTCCTTGTCCCCACAGGATGCTGTCTCAGGTGGATGCCTGCAACCACGGGTTTCACCAAACCCTGTGTTTAACATCCTTGCCACCCTAGTGAGCATACTGTGGCAATAAGTCCTGCAACTTGAAGAATGCCAGACAACCAGACTAGCATACATTTCTTTTTCCTTTTTCACAAGTTGATGGGTAGGGAATTCATTCTTACTGTAGTTTGGGATTTCTTTTCTTTCCTTAAGAGTCAAGTCTGCACACACAGCACATTCAAGACAGTGTTATTGCTTTTGTACTTTTAGGCCATCATTATGCAAAATCAGGTGGCTTGGTCACAGCACTGAAGTACTGTGATGGTCCATGGGGACACGGAAGCCACTGCTGCATGAAGAATGGGTGAATGGCATGAGTCCTGCATGGGCTCACAGGACAAAGCCCAGCTTACACCCAGCCTGAAGCTGCACACCATGACACCCCTGAAAATGTGCAGATCACTTCTGAAACTTCCATCCACTGTTTTCAGATGGTGGCTGACCTTGAGTAACAGACGCTGCTGAAAGCAGAGCCGTGGATGAGGAATCCACTCTACGACATGCATTCACTTAAAAAGCCAGAGTGACAGACACAGGCAGATCCCAGGGCTCACTGGCTAGCCAGTCTAGCCTGAGCTCCACATTCAGTGAGAAACCTTGCCTCAAACAAAACAAGGCAGAAAGGGATCTAAGGAGATAGACTGACCTCTGACTTCCACACATGTGAACATGTACATATACCATACACACATGCAAACATGTACATATACCATACACACATGTGCACACATATTGTACACATAACACAAACTTGTGCACATAACACACATACCCCACACACACAAGATTTAGTAAAATATGAAGTAAAGCTGAACTATAATTCTTAAAAGACCAAGCAGTGTGGTGACACATGCCTTTAATCCCAGCATTTAAGAGGTAAAGACAGGAGATTGGGGGGGGGGCACCCTGGTGTACACAGTTCCAAGCCGCCAGGGCTGCACAATGAGATTCTGTCTAAAAGTATGTTAAGTTTAGCCAGGTGCGGTGGCACATGCCTTTAATCCCAACACCTGGGAGGCAGAGGCAGGCAGATCTCTCTGAGTTCAAGGCCAGCCTGGTGTCCTTAGCGAGTTCCAGGACAGCTGGGGCTACAGGGAGACCCTGTCTCAAAAAGACCAAAAAAGATGTTTTCAAAAATCCACAAGTTAAAGCAAGATAAACAATAAAATCTCATTAAAGATTTGAAAAAATTTAAAGACAATATTAAAGTGTTAATTCTCCAAAAATGACATCAAATTTTAATACAATCCTAAATAGAATTCTGATAAAACTTTAGGATAAACAGTTACATTTTTTTAATAGTTCTAGTCTCAGGAAACATTTTATTTTATTTTTTATTTATTTTTGTATGAGTGTACTGTCTGCATGTAGGTTGGTGCACCCGCGTTGTGAAATGCCGCGGAGGTCAGAAGAGGGCGTCAGATTCCCCTGGAACTGGAGTCAAAGACAGTTCTCAGCCGCCATGTGGGTGCTGGGGATCGAACCCGGGTCCTCTGCAAGAGCAGTAGGCGCTTTTAACCGCTAGGCCATCTCTCCAGCCCAAACATTTACATCTTTATTAGCATCTGTTTTTTTTTTTTTTGTATGTGTATGAATGTATTGTTTGCATGCAGGTCTGTGCACCCGTGTCGTGCAATGCTGCGGAGGTCAGAAGAGGGTCTAAGATTCCCCTGGAACTGGAGTTCTCCTGGAATTGGAGTTACAGACGGTTCTTAGCCGCCATGTGGGTGCTGGGGATCGAACCGGGGTCTTCTGCAAGAGCGTCGGTGCTCTTAACCGCTAGGCTATCTCTCCAGCATCTGTTTTTGTAGGTGGTATGGTTAACCCTATTCACTCCTGCAATCCTCTCTTGTCGGCTTCCCCCTCCTGCCGCTCCCCTCTCCCCTCGGTTCCTCTCCTTGTGCGTCTTTTTGTTTGTGTGTAATATGATGAGTTTAATTAGGGCTGCATACAGGAGCATGGTTACCTAACTAGTGGCTATGCCACTGAAGACAGCCTTTCTCCTTAGCAACTGTTACCTGCCTATAGATAAGGCTCAACTATTTAACAAAACAATCTTAATTGAGATATGTATCAGTAACTTTCATGTCACTGTAACAAAATACCTGACAAAAGCGGGAAAGAAAGGTTTGAGATGGTTTGGGATGGCCCAGTGCATCCTGGCAGGAGGCTTGGTGGAGTGGCTCCTTTGTAGTGAGACAGCCTGTGATGGCGGGAGTTCACATCTACTTGGACCAGGAATCAGAGACCACTGCAAATGCCGCTCCAACCAGCTGCATCCTGCAGCCTGAACCAGGTCTCACACCCTCTCAAAATGGCACCACAGCAGGAAGAACAAGCAAGACACGAGCCCGTGGGGTCCTCAGAGTCAAACCACAGCATCGCAGATAAGGGTAGGCACCTGAAGAGAGCCACCGAAAGGCCCAGCGCTCACAGCAGCGTGTGCTGTCTGGCTTACAGGGCAAGCACAGTACAATCCTCATACTCAGCTCAGTGGCAGAAAGAGCTTTGAGTCCGTGCCCTGGCTGGGTGCTGTAAGTGCCCTCCCCACCCCTCGTGACATGGCTGGGTGGTGTGATTACTCACCCTGAAAGGTCACGTCAGCCAGGAGGTGGGAATGCTCTTTCTGTTTTCAAGAAGCTTGACTAGTAGTTAGGAAATTCTCCAACATGGCGACCTTCCCTTGAGGTCTTGTTCCATGAGAACACTGAGGTGGACAGGTACATAACATGGGGTTACTTTCAGTGCTGTGTCTCCCCGAGGCCCCACGTGGTCATCGGAGCACTTCGGAGTGGCGTACAGCAGGGCATGATGACGGCTCTAGGATACGTGTGGAGTCAGAGAATCCGTGTGTGGGAGTGCAGAGGATGGGGAGGACAGAGAAGCCTCGTGGCCATGAGCTCATGTACCTGTGATGATGGCATTGGCAGAAAAGCAAGCAAGTCCTTTGCGTGCCAATTTGTAAGCATTCCTGCCACAGGGAAAGAAAAGTGGCAGAAGAGTGTGTAAAACGTGATTCTATTTTAGGAATTCTTTTAACATATGCTTCTAAATATAAGAATGAAAGGAAAAAGGAATTTAAACATGGATAGATTGGGATGCTTACAGGAAAAGGCCATTTGCTTTATGCTTCTTTCTTTTTTTTTTTTTTAATTTTATTTATTTCTGTATGTGTATGAATGTACTGTCTGCATGCAAGTTTGTGCACCCGTGTCGTGCAATGCCGCGGAGGTCAGAAGAGGGTGTCGGATTCCCCCGGAACTGGAGTTCTCCAGGAATTGGAGTTTCAGACGGTTCTCGGCCGCCATGTGGGTGCTGGGGATCGAACCCGGGTCCTCTGTAAGGGCGGTCGGCGCTCTTAACCGCTAGGCCATCTCTCCAGCCCCTATGCTTCTTTCTATTGATTTCTTTCAGTAGACATAGTAAGGATTATTTTGTTGAAACCTGAAATCAAACAAAATTTGAAAGAGCATCAGTTAACTACATATTGACCAGCTAACAAAGGAAGGATATGGCTGTGCTTACTGTCACCAGCTTGCTGCTCATCTGATTTTAGTAGCAATTTGAGAGCGGCCTAGGAGACTAGGTTGTTGAAGATGACACTTGAACATTCCGTTTTCTTTTTCCCCTTAGGAATCCTTACGAGCCATCAGATATGAGATCTCTCCAGATAGGGAGTACGCACTGTTTTCCTACAACGTGGAACCGGTGAGTCCAACACCTCCATCTGCAGGGGGCGTTTCCTATTCTGATAGCATTGTGTGTCCTAGACTCTCTTTGTTGGTGACCTTGAACCCTGAGACAGTTTGCTGACCTGTGACAGCCCATTTTGTGTGTCACACTGCCATCTAGGAGAAAGGAGAGGAACAAAATCTTCCTGGACAGGAGAAAGAAAGAAATAACATCATCATTTTAGCCCTCCCTCATCCTCTCCTGCTCAGTGCTTGCCTGCCCCTGAGCCCATCTGACGTGTTTGCTGCAGTGCTCATGGGGTAAGGTCCCCTGCGTGCTGGCTCAGCTCTGAAGGCTCCATGTCAAGTCTGGCATGAGACTGGTATTGCTTTCAATCCCACAGAAAAGTCACAATTGGTATCTATGGGGCTGTTTCTCCAGTTCTAGAATTTTCTAAATACCACCTAGAAGTTTAGCAAATAGGTTATTTATTGACAGTTTCAACTTTATTCTACACAATGTAGACTTTGAAACTCTATATTAATTTCTTTGAATGTTTGTTATTGAAGTGTTCATTTTTCCCTCTTCAAATACTCTGGGACAGTTGTGCCTGTTCCATCGCGTGAGTCTTTGGATTAAAGAGAGTTTTTACCATGGGACTGGTTTCATTTTCTGTTCCCAGCCCTACACTGGCCTCTTTGGGCTTTAAGTGCTTGGCCACTGTGTCCATAAAACAAAATGCCTCAGACCCTTTGCTGCCCTTGGAAACTCTTAAAGCTGGTGTGAATAAATCAGGTATTGGAAGGACTCTGGGCTGACTGCTCCAGGATAGAGCTCAGGTCAACTTAATCACTGGAGCAGCCAACAGTGGGGTCCAGCATCTTGTGAGGGACTGAGTATCCCGATCCTGGAAGCCTTCAAAACGAAGTCCTGCATTCCTTCCTTGGAGTGTTCTGGAAGAGGTTCTCAGTTGTGTGTTGGAACCAGAGTACTCTTGTGTTTGGTTCTGTGGGTCTGGGCACGGAAGGACCTGTCACCTACTTTGCTTCCCTTTCCCACGGCTCCTTTTGCACCCTGGAATCCCATCACAACAAAAAGTCATTTGGAAAAGATGATTTTGATGAACATGAATCTTTACCATGTAGAGCACTGGCCACAAATAAGACCCTTGACCTGACCTTGTGCCACTCAGTAGTTGTTGAAATAAAACCAAATTCAGTTTGTTTTCTCTCCAAAGAAAACAATACTAGAATTTGTACTAGGCTTAGAGAACACTGAAAATTATCTAAGTGTGAAAAAAGTTACATTAGTCTTTCTGTTGCTAAGACAAACATCCTGTCCAAAAGTGACGTGTGGGAAGAAAGGGACCACTTCCAGGTAATAGTCCATCACTGCCGGAAGTCAGGGTGGGAACCTGGAGGCAGGAACCATGGAGGGGGTTACTGGCTGGCTGTTCTCTGCTACTTTCCTAAGGATGGTGTTGCCCACAGTGGGCTGTACCCTCCCACACCAATCGTCACTCAAGACAATTCCTCACAGATATGGCCACAGGCCAGCCTGATGGAGGGAGTTCTTCAAGTGTGGTTCCCTCTTCCCAGGTGACTCTGGGTTGTATCAAGTTGACAACATAAGAAACCAGTGCAAATGTGAAAATTCTGTACTTAGAGGCTGATGTGTCTCACTTGAACAGACATAGCTAACAGCTGCTACCACTGAGTGGTTGAGCTGTCATGACTACAGGCAGGAATTCTCAGGATCCCTTGTTCTTCTGGGGGGTATGTGGAATGAGAAGAGAGTGGAATCCCATTTGTCCATCTAGAGGGAGATGTTAAGCAAAAGCTCTAAATCAGATGAACTAAACTGTAAACATTTCTAGAAAAGCAGGCAGGTTTCAAGAGGAAAGTCTAGACCTGTAATTATGGAGTAAGTGGGTTAGAATGAGATTTCCTATGCTGTGGTTAGCAATTATTATTAAGAGGCTTGTCTTAATAATATAATGATTAATTATATTCACTAATAATATGAAAGGTCTCATACTCGAAATTGAGAATGGTAATTAACGTTAAATATCTCCCTAATGCAGGGTGTCTTGAAGGTTTTGATATCCCTACGGGGTACACAGCATTAATATGGAATTCCCATGTGATTAAAAGGAAACAGTTTTCTCTTTGAACCCATGCTGATCCGGTTCTCACTTGTGTATCTCAAAGCCTAGAATTTGATCTTCTTTATGAACCAACCCAGCTTTCCTTGCCATAAAAAAAAGTCACACAAACCACCTGTCCATTTACTGGAGGCCTTTCTCTTATTTGAGTGAATATTCCATTTGGGATAAAACCTCAGGGTCCTAGGTTACATTCTACTAACATACCAGAATGTGCCATGTCCTTCGAGGATAATCCCCATCTTCCCAGCTCTGTCCCCTGGGAGACAATGGCTTTTGAAGTCACGTAGCCACAGGGCCAGGTGTGAATTCTGACAGTCCAGCTGAACCCCCTTGCATGACCTCTCATCACTGACTAGGAGCCAGGGCCTATCTTGTCCTGCTCCTATGAGGACTGAATTATATAGCATCTGAGGGCCAACGCTGGACACTGCATGCCACATTCGTCTGTTTCTCTTCTTATTTCTGCCCAAGGCTCAGGTACACAGCACGATCCCCTGAGGAGCTGGGGCGCATTCAAGTTCACAATTATGTTGCTTTTTAAAAAATTCTTCTTTAAAAAAAATTCTTCTTTTAAATTATATGTATATGAGTGTTTTGCCTGCATGGATACAAGTGCACCAATGCTATGCTATGCAATGCTATGCAACACCCTCTTCTGGTCGCCTGCAGAGACCAGAAGAGGGTGTTGGATCCCCTGGAACTGGAGTTAGGATGGTTGTTAGCTGCCATGTTGTTGCTTAGAATCAAACTTGAGTCACCTGCAAGAGCAGCCACTGCTCTTAGCCCCTGGGCCATCTCTCCAGTTCCCCCCAATTTTATCTTTTTCTTTGAGGATTTCTTCTTTTTTTAATTGTTATTTCTTTTTTATTTGTTTATTTTTTAAGGGATTCTACAATGTAAGAGCACAGTTGTTTTCAGATCACATTAACGTTGCTCAGTTGGCCATACAATTAGGTAATTGGTGCTAGCATCCACAGATGAGAGATACCATTCATCATTTGTTTTTCTGGGACTGTGTTACTTCACTCAGCATGATATCTTCTAGCTCCAGCCATTTACCTGCAAAGCTCATGATGCCATCTTTCTTTACCACCATTTAGAACACCATTGTGTA
>VZQC01004333.1:1379690-1399475 GCA_009823505.1 Rhizomys pruinosus
ATGCTTTTATGACTTTAGTCCTGTAATATAGTTTGAAATCTGGTATAGTAATCCCCCCATAATGCTCCTTTTGCTCAGGGATGCTTTGGCTATCTGGGGTCTTTTGTTTTTCCATATGAACTTTAGGATCCTCGATCTGTGAAGAAGCTTGTGGGGATTTTAATCGGGATTGCATTGAATCTGTACATTACTTTGGGTAGGATGGTCATTTTTACTATATTCTTCCAATCCATGAGCATGGGAGGGCCTTCCATCTTCTGGTATCTTCCTCAATCTCCTTCTTGAGGAATTTACAATTTTCATTATAGAGATTTTTAGTGTCTTTGATCAGGTTTGTTCCTAGATATTTTATTATTTTGGAGGTTATTGTGAATGGGAAAGTCTCCAATTGCTTGTTATTGGCATAAAGAAAGGCTATCAATTTTTCGAGGTTAATTTTGTATCCTGCCACTTTACTGAACCTGTTGGTGTTTTCTATGAGTTTTCTGGTAGAGGTTTTGGCGTCCCTTAGGTAAACTATCATGTCACCTGCAAAAAGGGATAGTTTGACCTCTGCTTTTCCAATTAGTACTCCTCTAATTTCCTTTTCTTGTCTTATTGCTCTCATGAACATTTCAAGCACTATATTGAAGAGGAGTGGGGATAGGGGGCAGCCTTGCCAGGTTCCTGACTTTAAGGGAAGCACTTCTAGTTTTTCCCCATTTAGGGTGATGTTGGTTGTGGGTTTGTTGTATATGGCTTTAATTATGTTGAATAATGTTCCCTCCAGTCCAATTCCCTCCAGGACTTTAAACATGAAGGCCTGTTGAATTTTGTGGAAGGCCTTTTCCACATCAATTGAGAAGACCATGTGGTTTTTATCTTTCAGTCCATTTATGTGCTTTATGACATTTCTTTATTTATATATGTTGAACCATACCTGCATCTCTGGTACAAATCATGGTGGATGATCTTTTTGATGTGCACTGTATGTAAATTGCAAGTATTTTTTTCTTTTTTTTTTAAATGAAACTCATTTATTTATTTGTTTGTTTTTTTAGCCCCAGCTGGCCTTGAACTCACTCTGTAGACCAGGCTGGCCTTGAACACACAGAGATCCACCTGCCTCTGCCTCTTGAGTGCTAGGATTAAAGGTGTGCACCACCATGCCCAGTTTAAAGACAGTTCTTTTTTTTCACATAAATTTATTTTTATTTTTTTAACAAATCTAGACCCATGTCCCCCCCCATTCCCCCACCCCACCAGAGCTCATGCATTCTGCCAAACGTGCTTTTCATCTCTTTCTCAGTCTTTCTCAATATTCTCCATGAGGAAGTTGACTGTTTTGAGCAGAAGTTCACTGTTTCAGTCAGTTCTTTGATGCAGTCCTTTCTGTTGTTGTTGTTGTTGTTGTTGTTGTTTCCAATATGCATCACTCCCAACTGCTTTGGACAAAAGCTCAGGGGGCCATACACAAGAAATACTTACACCTAGATAATTGGCACTAGCATCCACAGATGAGGGATACCATTCATTGTTTGTTTTTCTGGGACTGTGTTACTTCAGTCAGCATGATGTCCTCTAGCTCCAGCCATCTTCCTGCAAAACTCATGATGTCGTCTTTCTTTACTGCTGCATAGAACTCCATTGTGTAGATGTACCACATTTTCTCTATCCACTCATCGGTTGAGGGGAATTTGCAAGTATTTTGTTGAGAATTTTTGCATCTATGTTCATTAATGAAATGGGTCTATAGTTTTCTTTTTTTGATGTATCTTTGCCTGGTTTTGGTATTAGAGTAATGTTGGCTTCATAGAAGGAATTTGGGAGATTTCCTTCTGTTTCAATCCTCTTGAATAATTTGAGTAGTGGTGGCTGTAGCTCTTCTTTAAATGTTTTATAGGGCTAGAGAGATGGCCTGGCGGTTAAGAGCGCCGACCACTCTTGCAGAGGACCCGGGTTTGATCCCCAGCACCCACATGGTGGCCAAGAACCGTCTGAAACTCCAATTCCAGGAGAACTCCAGGTCCAGGGGAATCCGATGCCCTCTTCTGACCTCCGTGGCATTGCATGACACAGGTGCACAGACTTGCATGCAGACAGTACATTCATACACATACATAAATAAATAAAATTAATAAAAAAATAAAAAATAAATAAATGTTTTATAGAATATTCTGCCATGACTCCATCAGGGCCTGGGTTTTTCTTAGTTGGGAGGGTTGTTTTTAAATCACAGTTTCAAATTCCTTCTTTATTATTAGGTCTATTTAAGCTGTCAATCTCTTCCTGGTTAAGTTTTGGTGGATTCCAGGATTTCAAGTATTCATCCATTTCTCTTAGGTTTTCAAATTTAGTGGAATATAGGTTTTGAAACATTACCATATGGTTGTCTGCATCTTTTCACTATCTGTTGATGATGTTGCCCTTTTCAACTCTAATTTTGTTGACTTGGAGTTGTTCTTTCCTTCTTTTGTCAACTAGGATAAGTCTATCTATCTTGTTTATCCTTTCAAAGAACCAGCTCTTGGATTCGTTCATTCTTTTTTGTTTGTTTGTTTGTTTTCTTTGCTTCTAGTTCATTGATTTCTGCTCTGACTTTTGTTATTTCTTCCTGCCTTCCAGGTTTAGGATTCATTTGTTCTTGTCTCTCAAGTGTTTTTAATTACAGTGTTAGGTCATTTATTTGTGCTCTTTCTGTTTTCCTAATGTAGGCACTTAGGGCTATGAATTTCCCTCTCAGGACTGCTTTTAAAGTGTCCCATAGGTTTTGTTATGTTGTATCATCCCTTTTATTTAGTGTCAGGAATGCTTTTATTTCTTTCTTTATTTCTCCTTTGACCCATTCGTTTATTCAGCAGTGTGTTGTTTAGTCTCCATGAGTTCTTGTAGCTAGTAGGGCTCTTTCTGGTTGATATTAAGCTGTATTGCACTGTGGTCTGAAAGGATGCATGAAATTATTTCAATTTTTTTTTGTATTTGCTGAGGTTTAGTCTGTGTCCCAGTATATGGTCGATTTTGGAGACTATTCCATGGGATGCTGAGTAGAAAGTATATTCTTTGGTGTTTGGTTAGAATATTTGGTAGATGTCTGTTAGGTCCATTTGGTATATCGTGTTATTCATTTCAGATGTCTCTCTGTTTATTCTTTGTCCAGTTGACCTGACCAATGGGGTCATTGGGGTATTGAAGTCTCCCACTTCATTTTAATGTACATTTTCTGAAAAAGATTCTCTGAACTGAGCCGAGTGCCAGGAGAATAGTAACTTGTCTTTAATTTTTATTTTGAAAGTGATATTAACTATGCATAAGTAAAAATTGGCATAAACTTTCTAAATTAGTGCAACCATGCTCCTTCACTGAGGAGCAGATGACAAACAGGGGAGGCCACCAAAACTCTTTTGGGAAGAGGAGGAAAAAGAATTTAAATTAGAATACCTTTGATCATTGCAAAAATATTTTTGACTTTCAAAGAAGAAATAGAAATTATATATGAAACATATTCTTCCTTGTATAATATTTTAAAACCCTGAATATATGTAAATAATTTGACTTCCATGTTTAAGGGTGATCATGGGAGAACTGTTCTTATCGTCCCTATGCACCATTCTGTGCCAAATAGCACTTTGTGCAAAAGATATTCTAAATACAAGTCCATCTGGTCACTCAATCTTTGAGAGAATGGGCTGACTCATGTCACCAATATGGTGGTGGTGCAGCTGTGTAACAAATGACCTCAGCACTCAGTGGCTTAAAACAAACAGCATCCATTAGCCCATGGTATGTGTGAATCTGAGATTGAGGCTTGGGTTAGCTAACCCTGGTGACTTTTACAAAGCTGAACTCAAGAGTCCTAGTCATAACCTGGCATGCTGGGGTATACTTCTAATCCCAACAGTTGGAAGGCTGAGGCAGGAGGATCACCATGAGTTCAAAGACAGCCTGTGTTGTATAGTGTGTTAAAGGACACCTGTCTTAAAAAAAAAAAAAAAAAAAAGAAAGAAATAAAAATAAACTGTTACTCGGGCTACAGCCTCAACTCCCAGCTCAGATTGGCCCACGCCAAGCTCCACCATGTGGATGTTGAAGGGCTCAGCTCCTAGTGAGCTGCAGGGTCTGTCCTGGACTCTTAGACAGAGACTGTCCTTAGTATCTTCCCAAAGGCAACCTAAAAGTGTGGCTTGTTGCTCAGAACAGGAAAAAGGAAGAGTGTTGTCAGGGTGTTATGATCTGATGTCAGAGGAGCCCCCTCATCTACCACACTCTACTGACTAACAACTAGCCCATACAAGGACAGGGGACTGAGTGGGACATCTGGAGAAGTCGCTCTCTGAAGCCACTGCAGAGGCTGCCCACCCCCACTCCCTGGACAAGAGCCCTGTCTGTCACGTTTATGTCTTCTAGAGAGCATGAAAAACCATGTTGCCAAGTTTCAAGAAATCATCGAAACAGAGAGGCATGGGTTCAGTGTGATCTGGAGAGAGCACCCTGTGGGGAGCACCCTGTTGGGGAACCAGGAAAACCAAGCTCCCATCACTTTTATGCAAGTGTTTGGATGACCTGGGGGGTTTCCCAGAGAAATGCAAATAGTCCTATTCATGAGTAATCCTAACCCAGCTCCTAAACAGTAGCAGCTCTCTGCTGCACTCTCTCTCTTCTGAGGCACTCCCTCACTCTCCATGAAGATGCTCCATAGACACTATGATTCTCTTAGGAATCCAGATGAAAAACTTGTTTTCGTTTGCTCTAATTGCTGCCCAAATCTAAACTTTAGTAATAAACTTAATGCAGCGAGATTCCCTTTGATTTACTGGTACTGTTGTTAAAGAATTTTGAAAGTTGGATACCATAAAATGAAATGGTCTTCTGTTGGTTTTGTCTTGTAAGATTTACATGTTAATGATGACGTCCCTGGCCAGCCGGGGAGGTAATCGAGTGCTTTGTTTTTCTATGTACAGATGGTAGTTTATAGGGATGAGTTTGGGACTCATACCTAGTGTCATGTCAAATTATATGTCTCCTGGCCTTCCCTAACAAACTCGGAAGTCATTGGCAGAGAGGCCAGGAAGTGATCTGTGAGGTGTTAGCAGCCCCCAACAACGATCCTTCCTAAAAGAAAAAAAGTAGCAGAAAGAAAGTAGCAAGTGTCCAGCTCTTAAAATATTTCCTATGCTGGTTTTTGGCCAAGTCATAGGCATTTGCTCATCTTTTTTTTTTTTTTCAAAGTTGGATAACAGATGCTGGTGACAGAACAGGAAGTTGAAAGGTCCCTCACCTCCAACAGCTTCTGTCTCAGAGAGGAGAGGTGTGAAGTATACAGTTCAGCTCCTTCTCCAGAGCACATGATGTGTGGTGTAAGCTTCCCCTCAGAGGAGAGATAGTGCCATGTAAGCCTCCTCCTCAGGGGAGACATGTCCTGTAAAGCCTCTTCACAGGAGAGGGATGTGAAGGGCCATTCACAGCTTCCTCCACAGAAAGGGAACACTATGTACAGCTTTCTCCTCAGAGGGGAGATGGTGCTGTGTAAGCTTCCTCCTCAGGAGAGACATGTCCTGTGAAGCCTCTTCACAGGAGAGGGATGTGAGGGGCCATTCACAGCTTCCTCCTCTGCAGAAAAAGAACACTCTGTACAGCTTTCTCCTCGGAGGGGAGATGGTGCTGTGTAAGCTTCCTCCTCAGAGGAGAGAGGCCACCAAGTACAGCTTCCTCCTCAGAGGACAGCGGTGCTCTGCATAGTCTCCTCCTCACAGGACAGAGGGTGCATGTGCAGGCCCTGTGCTTGGGTCTCTACAGACAGATTCATCCCGAGGGAAGATGATTTGGTGCTGATCTGCACTGCAGGAATGAAACAAATTTCATTTAATGAATTCCTTCTTTCCCTGTACCTTTGGGAGTTAATGTGGCATGCTTTACCATCTGAGGGACTTTAAAATGTATTATTTATGTAAAACTGGAAAATACCCAAACATACATAGACCTGACGAAACCCATCCCATGAAACGAAGCTCATCTAAATTCTGCAATCCTCCATGCCCGTCTCTAGTGGAGTTACCCATTTTCCTGTATATACAAGAGAGGATTTAAAAAAAATAACATGAAGTGCTGTACACACAAAATAAAGGGCTATCACTCCTGAGCCTACATTTACACACCGAATCCATGTAATTCTAATGTATGTGCTCCTCTATTCCATAATTACGGTTCTCCTTATGTGGGTGGCCACCCCTGTTCCATTAGACTTGATGAGCTCTTTGGCTGGGACGCTCCATGGGATCATGACTCTTGGTTCTTGTGTGGTTGGATGGGCTTTTGAGCATTCTCTACAGACTCCTTTTTGGCCCATCTCTAGGCATGTTTCCCGTTAGATGGATAGCTTGCACAGTTCTGGCTGTCAGGACTGACACTGACCTCACAGGAAGTCCTTCAGCTGCATGTGCTTCAGATGGCAGACTGACACGTCAGCATCTGGAGCAAGCACTTTTTCCCAGCAGCTGCGGCAATGGGAGAGGTGGAGACTTTGAGTAACTCTCCCTCTTTTCTAGAGGAGAAGAATTACCCACAGGACAACCTGGAAGTGCACCCCACATCCACCAACATTTCTCCCTCTGTGTCTGTTCCAAGCTTTCTTTAGCATCCAACTCTATTTTTTAAGATTTATTCAGCTATTTTTTATGTATGCGTTTGTGTGTGACTACATGAGTTTATGTGCACCATGTGCGCAATGCCTGCAGAGGCCAGAAGAGGGGGCACTGGATCCCTGGAACTGGAGTTACAGGCACCACATGGGTGCTTGGAACTTAATTCAGGTCCTCTCCAAAAGTAACAAGTATTGGGGCTGGAGAGATGGCTCAGCCATTAAGAGCACTAGCTGTTCTTGCGAAAGACCCATGTTTGATTCCCAGCACCCACATGACAACTGACAACCATGCATAACTCCAGTTTCAGGGGATCCAACACCTTCTTCTGACCTACATGGTGATTGTACAACATGGGAGCACCTACATATATACAGGCAATCCAGTCATACGCATAAAATAAAATAAAATTTAAAAATAGCAAGTGGTACTCTTAACCACTGAACCATCTCCTGAGCCCCGAATCTGTTTATTAGTTGTTGTTCTTGGGATTTTTTTGTTGTCTTTTTGAGAAAGGGTCTCCCTTTAGTCCCAGCTGGCCTGGAGCTCACTATGTAGACCAGGCTGGCCTTGAACTCACAGAGATCCACCTGCCTCTGCCTCCCGAGGGCTCAGATTAAAGGTGTACATCACCAGGCCCAACATCGTTTTATTAGTTTTTTTAAACTTGCTGTACAAAACAATGACTTTCATCATGATATTTTCTAGAGCCGAGCATAGTGGCACATACCTTTAATCCCAGCACTCAGGAAGCAGAGACAGGCATAGCTGTGAGTTCAAGAATAAGCTGGTCTACATAGGGAGATCCATGCCAGCTGATGCTACAGGAAGAGCCTGACTCAAAAAGACCTCCCAAAATATTAAAATCTAGGACCTATATATGGGAGACCTGTACTGTTTTCCTTCTGGAGTCTGGTGGAACACAACAATGTCCAATTCCATCCATTTTCCTGCAAATTTCATGATTTCATTTTTTATAGCTGAATTCCATTATTATATGTGAGACATTTTGATACATTCATCTGTTGATGACCATCTAGGCTGGTTCCATTTCTGAGCTACTGTGAATGTTGTGTGACAATAGATAAGCAAATAGGTAGATGATAGATAGATAGATAGATAGATAGATAGATAGATAGATAGATAGTTGTTCTAGTTTGTCTTCCATTGCTGTGACAAAACACTCTGACCGACACCAACTTGAGGAGGAAAGGGTTTATTGAGATTACATCTCCCGGGTCACAGTTCATCACTTAGGGAGCCCAAGGCAGGAACTCAGGGCAGGAACCTGGAGGCAGTAGCTGAAGCACAGGCCATGGAGGAATGCTGTTCACTGGCTTGCTCCCCTGGCTTATGCCCAGCCTACCTTCTTATACGGTACACAACAACCTGCCCAGGGTGGCACCACTCACTGTGGGCCAGGCCCTCCCTCACTGCTGGGCAATCAAGACAATACTCCACAGATGTGGCCACAGGCCAATCCAATGGAGCCAATTCCCCAATTGAGACTCCCTCACCCAGGTGTGTCAAGTTGACACTAAAGCTATCCAGCACAGTTGTCAGTAGGACAGATAACTGGAATGGAGGAAGCCTGAGAGAGAGTGGTAGGAGGACCTAGTAACTATCGGAAATGTGTGGAATGGGCATGGCACAAAGGAAGATTGTGCAATAAGGTTAATAGGAGTCAGGGAGGGCCAAAAGGTGAATGAACAAAAAGGGTAATGGGTGGACCAGCTGTCTTGGGAGTGAGAAGTGGCTGGAACCATTGAGTGGTTCTTTGGGTGGAGGGGTCTGGAGACTTAGCAACTTCAAGATTCAGTCAGAGAAGCAGGAAGAACTCCCATTCCATCTTCAAGCCCTTTGAGACATTGAGACATTGGGACATGAGAGGTGACCCCCAGAAAAAGCTCTCAGAGGGCCAGGGTGGCCTCTGGAGGGCCATGATTCTGAGTAGGCCAGACAAGGTCAGCCTTCCTGGAAGAGATGTTTGTGAAGTGAGGGAGCATGAAGGATCGGGGCCCACATCGAAGACAGCTGGGATTTGGGAGCCGAGGCTGCCCTGCATCCTGAGCCACGGTCCTGATAATGTAATCACAATAATTCTTAAAGACCACCAGCTCGTGGAGAGACTCTGCATCATCTAAATGACCAGTGAAGTTTGTGTAATTGGTAATAAAGGAAATGAAGAAATGTAAATGAGAGGAGACTGGGTTGGCTGAGTGACACAGGCAGACATTACACAGAGCACACTTAATTGTTGGAACCGTGAATAGCCGTCGCTGTAATGTAAAGAGAGGGAAAGAGATTCAAATTCTTCCTGAAAGATTTGTTCTTCAGTCCCCATTCTGCAGTCAATGATTGTGGGCGAGCTCGTTAGCTGCAATTACATGCAGAGACTCAAAGCTGATTAATATGGACCGAGCAACCCAGGCCTCCTGAGCAAACAATTAAGGCTCCAAGACGTTTACTGTGGGTCATTATCTCTACTTTGTGGCTGGAGTTTTTAACACTTCTAAAAACTGTATGGATTAATCACTGCAGTGAGATAGGAACAACTCCATTTGTGATTCAGCTTCCATCCCACTAAAATGATTTAGCAAAATGTTTAAGAAAGATACTGTCTACAGGAAGTGTCCAGAGTACAAAGTGTGAGGATTTATGGAGTGTTTGGCCACAAGTGGGACACTTGTACCACACCTCTCCCCCTCAAGGCTCCAGGGCAATTGTGGAAGAGGAGGTAGAAAGACTCTAAGAGCCAGGGGTCAGGAAGGACCAGGCCAAAGAAGCATCTTCCGGACATAACAGGACCACTGCGCATGAATTCACAGCAGCTGTGGTTGCCTGCACCAGGTCAAGACAGTCCGAATTCTGACATGGAGGGGGTGGGCTCTGCAGCTCCCCCGCCTGCCTAACTGAGGAGCTGTGGACAGTTGATGGTTTCTGAGGGAAGGAGAGTCAATTTTCTTTAAGGGTAGGTGGACGATGATCCTATGGATGGCCACGCCTAGGAGTGTATGGGCAGTGCAAACTGGACTCTGTGGGTTGTTTGTTTAAAGGAGGAAGGGGACACAAAGTTGGGAGGGCTAGAGGGTGAACTTGTAAGGGTTAGAGGAGGGGTAGGGGGTGGGATGGTCAAAGTACAATGTATACATATATGAAATTGACTAATGATAAAATACGCCATCTACATATATGAAATTGACTAATGATAAAATACGCCATATACATATATGAAATTGACTAATGATAAAATACGCCATATACATATATGAAATTGACTAATGATAAAATACGCCATATACATATATGAAATTGACTAATGATAAAATACGCCATATACATATATGAAATTGTCTAATAATAAAATACGCTCTATACATATATGAAATTGTCTAATGATAAAACATAGTTAAAAACAATAAAAAGCACTGTTTGCAGCTTCACCTGTGACATCACACGTACTGTCCACTCACTGTCTACAGCCTCACCTGTGACGTCACACGTACTGTCCACTCACTGTCCGCAGCCTCGCCTGTGACATCACACATACGGTCCACTCAACACAGGTGGCATTAGAGGTCTAGAAACACACTAGAACATGCATTTACTTTTTCTTCTAGATAATTAAAATGACAACTTAATAATGTCAGAAAGACTTTCCAGGGCTTGGTCTCCAAGACCTATTGCGCCCCTCCCCCACCCCACACACCGCTAGTCCTCAGTGTGTTCCCCAGTAAAGAAACTGAATTATTTGAAGCCTCTCTGCTCTTCCCTGGTATCCTATGGCAAGTGCCTTGGAATTTGGCACCTTCAGAAAACAATAGGTTTACATCTTCTAGTGCTGTTTCCACTCTACTGGCTTGCTTTATTCCTGAGTTCTATTATAGTAAAAAGCCTGCTGAATTCTATTATAGTAAAACACCCAAATGTGTTCTGGAAGGCTGTGTACGCTAACGCACAGCAGTGTAAGCTTGGCAGATTTTCCTGGAGCAGCTGCTGGGGTGGCATTTTGGACCAAGTCCATGGCTACAGTTTTTGAATCTGCAGAAATGAATGAGCATGTGTTGAGCTGCCTAAATGATCCCTAAATAATATGTCACCTTTGGCCTCCAAGCCCTGCTTCCACTAGATGGGTGTGATTAGAAAGGTGCCACAGTGCTTATTTATAAGGCTGTGTGTGTGTGTGTGTGTGTGTGTGTGTGTGTCTAGATACAGAGAGTTTCCCACCGCAGTGTGAGATCCCAAGGACCTTGCCGTGCTGTTCTTCCCAGAGCGTTGCACTCTGCTGGGTAATTAAGGAATTACTGGAAAACTCATCATCCTTTGACCGGAATGGACTGAGCAGTGTGAAAACAATCCTGCCTGGCAGCTCACCTACCTGCTCTCCTTCCAGGGCCCTCAATGATTTCTGGCTGCTGTGTCAACTACCAGAGATGATCAGTTAACCAAAAAAGAACATCTTTTACATTTTAGTTTTAATTTTGTTTTTTTTTTATTTAACATTTTTTTATTGATGCTTTGTGCATTTCATACATCATTTTCCAATTCAGTTCAGGCATAATTCCCTTTCCCTTCTCCCCCACCCCCACCCCAACCGAGATCATACATTCTGCCATAACTGTCCTGCATATTTCTCTCAGTTTTTTTTCCCATTTTTTAGCTATAAGTGATAATCCATGAGTACAAGCATCCTTCATGTAAAACCAATTTGCAGGCTGTTGTGCCCAAACACCCACAGCACCACCTTCCAGCGGGGGGTGAGGGGTTGTATGTTCAATCAGGTTGATCAAATGAGGGTCCAGACTACATTGCTGTAGTTTCACCCTTCACCCCAATCGCAGCCCTTACATTCTACCACGCCCCCTCTTCCGCAGATTATTCCCTGGGCTTAGAAAAGGGGCACAGGTGGATGAGAAGCAGAACAGTCCACTCTCTCTGGAGCTGTTGTCTTGGACTCTGGTCAATTCTGGCTGTTTCCTTTCATGGGCTGACAGTTTGTCCAGGAATAACCTTTCGATCCTACTAATGAAGCACAAGCAATTAGATATATAGGTATTTAAACAGCACTAATAGTTATGGTAGGTTACTTTGGTATAGACACATATGTTTGGATGATATGTTAATCCATGAATTACATTTTTTCCTGTTAAATATGACAGGGTCTTACTGTGGCTTATAACATCTCCTAACCTGTAGAGGATGTAAGCTTGTGGCATCAGCCATGGGTTATTCCTCCAAGGAGAGAGCCAATAGCCAATTAGATTTGGGATATACAGGCATATGGCTGCCTCTGCTGCACAGTATTTCCAGGCAGGTGAGGTGTAGCTGGTGCTGACGGTGGAGTCTTGCTTGACTCAAGGAGACCCGTATTTGCTTTATTGGTTTAGTGGCCTTTGGTAACACTCTCTGGTATTCCAGAGGCCATCTGTACACTTGCATGTGTGGTCTCAATACATCTTTCCCATGTTAACGTCAGGTCTTCGGCAGCAGGGCCTTATCGCCTCTCTTCTTGCAGGTATCCCAGTTTAGAGGCAAGGAGCCTTTACCTTTTGTGGGGCCTTGGATCCCCTGGCCAACATCTCCCTGGTAGAATAATCCATTGCTGATGTCAGAGCTCCTGTATTAATATATTTTGCTTAAGTGCATAGCTTAAGGACTTTAGTATTATATTTGGTTCTGAACAGAGAATAATCCTTTTCACAGTTCTTATGTCTATTAGTCAATTAAAGAAGGCAGTTTTACCGGTTTTATAAGAGATTACCTCTATAATAGTTGTCTCCAATTTACAGTTGGAGAGCGACCTCATCATCATCATATTTCTCCTTGTTCTATGGGGGGGAGGCAAGAAAGTCTCTCATATCAAAACCTTTGCGGCACCTAGAAGGTAAGTTTCATTAGGACTCATTATAAATAGTTGTTACATGTAGGATCCACAGAGGGGTTCGATGTTTATGGCAATCTGAGGCTTTTCTTCCTTTGAATGTTCAGACGGGTCAGCCTTTCCGTTGCCACTTTTTGGTACATCCTACTCAATGCAAACCTGTATCTTTTCTTTCTCAGCCGTTAAGTTGGTGACGTTTTGTCCTGTTGGAACAAACAAATCTTTTCCCATAGTTAGTTTTAAGATTTGAATTGCAAGGGTTTGATGAAAAGGTTTCATGTCTTTCTGTATCCCCCCCCCTTTTTTTTTAGCGTATGAGTCTCCAGAAGATAGTTGTATTATACATGACTATAGGGTGGAGTCAAGGCATAGATTTCATCAAATTCACCCATGTTGTTTTGGGTGACTATATATGATTAACTTGGGAAGCAAACTTAATTTTTACGTTAAATCATCTTAAAGAGAATGCTACAAGGTGATACTGTACAACAGAGAAATTATAGAGAACATTTGTATGTGTCAATCCCAAAGTTCTTGCTCTACAGATTTTATGTAAAGCAAATGTGGGCAACAGCGAATTATATCTCCATTTAATTCAGATGCATTACCATTTTTATCAGATTCTGTAAACCAATGTTGTTTAATATACACATGTTTACTTTTACTTATTACTAAGTCCTAAAACACCATGTGTCCTGTAGACAGTGTCTAGGCGAAACTGGGTACTTGCTGAGCTCACGTCAATTAAATATGCCTTAATCGAATATACACCCGTGTCCCTCTCCCACCCATCCCCCCTTTCCAATTCACCATTTCAGTCCATTTTCTGATGCAGTCTTTCTGTTGTTCTTTTACTATGCCTCCCTCTCCATGAGAAATATTTATATCTGGGTTGTTGGTACTAGCATCCACATATGAGGGACACCATTTGTCGTTTGTTTTTCTGGGACTGTGTTACTTCACTTAACATAATGTCTTCCAGCTCCATCCATTTACCTGCAAATTTCATGATGTTGTCCCTCTTTACTGCTGCATAGTATTCCATTGTATACATGTACCACATTTTCTCTATCCACTCGTCAGTTGAAGGGCACCTGGGCTGGTTCCAGCTTTTTGCTATTGTGAACAGAGCTGCAATAAACATAGCTGTGCATGTATCTTTGCAGTAAGTTGTGTCTTGTGGGTATATACCCAGGAGTGGTATGACTGGGTCAAATGGAAGGCTCATTTTGAGTCTTCTAAGGGTTCTCCACACTGCTTTCCATAGTGGCTGTACAAGTTTACATTCCCACCAGCAATGGATGAGTGTTCCCCTTTCCCCACAACCTCTCCAGCACTTGGTATCATTCATGTTCCTGATCCTAGCCAGTCTTATTGGAGTAAGGTGATATCTCAGAGTGGTTTTAATTTGCATTTCCTTAATTATCAGAGATGTTGAACACTTCTTAAGATGTTTCTCGGCCATCTCTAACTCCTCCTCTGTGAAGTCTCTATTCAGATCTTTGCTCCATCTTTTGAATGATTCATTTGTTTTCTTTCTTCTTTGTTTTTTGAGTAGCTTGTATACTCTGGAAATTAATGCTTTGTCAGATGTATCTGCTGTGAAGGTTTCCTCCCACTCTGTGGGTCTTCTCCTCACTTCCTTTATTGCTTCCTTTGATGTACAGAAGCTTTTGAGTTTAATGAGGTCCCATTTGTCAATTGTCGATCTTATTTCTTGTGCAGCTGCTGTCTGATTTAGGAAGTCTTTTCCTACACCTATGTCTTGTAGTCTGCTGCCAAGCTTCTCTTCTATCACCTCCAGAGTTTGGGGTTTCACGTTGAGGTCTTTGGTCCATCTGGAGTTGACCTTTGTACAAGGTGAGAGGTAGGGGTTTAATTTCATTCTTCTACAAGTGGTGATCCAGTTTTGCCAGCACCACTTGCTGAAGATGCTGTCTTTCTTCCATTGTGTCTTCTTGGCCCCCTTGTCAAATATGAGGTGGCTGAAATTGTATGAGCTCAGGTTTGGATCTTCAGTTTTATTCCATTGGTCAACTGGTCTGTTTTTGTGCCAGTACCAGGCTGTCTTTATGACTATAGCCCTATAGTATAGTTTGATGTCTGGTATAGCGATCCCCCCTGTATTGCTCTTTTCACTCAGGGTTGCTTTGGCTATTCGGGGTCTTTTGTTTTTCCAAATGAAATTGAGGATTTTTTTTTCCAGGCCTGTGAAGAAACTCTTGGGGATTCTGATTGGGATCGCATTAAATCTGTACACTAGTTTGGGTAGGATGGACATTTTTACTATATTTATTTTCCCAATCCATGAGCATGGGAGGTTTGTCCATCTTCTGATGTCTTCCTCAATTTCCTTTTTCAGGGGTTTAAAATTTTTGTTGTAGAGATCCTTGGTGTCTTTGGTTAGGTTTGTTCCTAGGTATTTTATTGTTTTTGAGGCTATTGTGAGTGGGAAGGTCTCCTTGTAGTCCTTCTTCAGTTGCTTGTTGTTGGTGTAAAGAAAGGCTACTGATTTTTCTAGATTTATTTTGTATCCTGCCACTTTACCAAAGCTCTTAATCATTTCTAGGAGTTTTCTGGTGGAGTTCTTAGCATCCCTTAGGTAGACAATCATATCATCAGCAAAAAGGGATAGCTTGATTTCCTCTTTTCCAATTAGAACTCCTTTAATTTCCTTTTCTTGCCTTATTGCCCTAGCAAGGGTTTCCAGCACTATATTGAAGAGGAGTGGTGACAGGGGGCAGCCTTGCCGAGTTCCTACCTTTAAGGGGAATGCTTCTGTCATTTCCCCATTTAGGATGATATTGGCTGTGGGTTTCCTGTATATGGCTTTGATTACATTGAGGAATGATCCCTCCAGACCAATTCCCTCCAGGACTTTAAACATGAAAGGGTGCTGGATTTTGTCAAAGGCTTTCTCCGCATCAATTGAGATGATGGCGTGGTTTTTGTCCTTCAGTCCATTGATATGTTTGATGATGTTTATTGATTTTCGTATGTTGAACCATCCCTGCATGTCTGGTATGAATCCAACTTGGTCATGGTGGATGATTTTCTTGATGTGAGTCTGTATGCGATTTGCCAGAATCCTGTTTAGAATTTTGGCATCTGTGTTCATTAGGGAGATGGGTCTATAGTTCTCCTTTTTGGTTGTATCTTTCCCTGGTTTTGGTAGTAGCGTAATGCTGGCTTCATAGAAGGAATTTGGGAGAAGTCCCTCCATTTGTATCCTTCTAAACAATTTAAGTAGTAATGGTTGTAAGTCTTTACGAAATATTTTATAGAATTCTGCCGTGAATCCATCCGGGCCTGGGCATTTTTTGGTTGGGAGGCTACTTATTACATCTTCGATTTCTTCCTGTACTATTGGTCTGTTTAGGCTGTCGATCTCTTCTTGGTTGAGCTTTGGTGATTCCCAGGATTTCAGATATTCATCCATTTCTTCTAGGTTTTCAAACTTAGTAGAATATAAGTTTTTGAAGTAGTCCCGTATGATTGTCTGGATCTTTTCATTGTCTGTTGTGATATTTCCCCTTTCATCACAGATTCTATTGATTTGGAGTTGTTCCCTCTTTCTTTTGGTTAACTGGGCTAGAGGTCTGTCTATCTTGTTTATTCTCTCAAAGAACCAACTTTTGGATTCATTGATTTTTTGTATGGTTTTCTTTGTTTCTATTTCATTGATCTCTGCTCTGATTTTTGTTATTTCTTCTTGTCTGCTCCGTTTAGGGTTCATTTGTTGTTGTCTCTCAAGTATTTTTAGCTGCAGTGTTAGATCATTCACTTGTGCTCTTTCTGTTTTTTTAATGTGGGCACTTAGAGCTATAAACTTCCCTCTTAGGATTGCTTTTAGAGTGTCCCATAGATTTTGCTGTGTTGTTTTATCATTGTCATTCAGTTCCAGGAATGTTTTTATTTCTTTTTTTATTTCTTCCTTGACCCACTCATTATTCAGGAGAGTGTTGTTTAGTCTCCATGTGTTCCTGTAGGTTGTAGGGTTTATTCTGGTGTTGATATTGAGTTTTATTGCACTGTGGTCTGATAGAATGCATGAGATTATTTCAATCTTTTTATATTTGTTGAGTTTTTCCCTGTGTCCCAGTATATGGTCTATTTTGGAGAATGTTCCATGAGGTGCTGAGTAGAAAGTGTATTCTCTGGTGTTTGGGTGAAATATTCGGTAGATGTCTGTGAGGTCCATTTGGTGTATTGTGTCATTTAGTTCAGATGTCTCTCTGTTTATCCTTTGTCCTGTTGATCTGTCTAGAGGACTTAATGGGGTATTGAAGTCCCCTAGTATTAGTGTGCTGGGGTTAATCTGTGCCTTGAGATCCTGAAGAATTGTCTTTATAAAGTTTGGTGCACTGATGTTTGGTGCATATATATTTATGATTGTGAAATCTTCATCGTCAATTGTTCCTTTAATAAGGATGTAATGGCCCTCTTTGTCTCTTTTGATTTCTTTTGCTTTGAAGTCTATTTTGTCTGATATTAGAATAGCCACACCCGCTTTCTTTTTGGTACCATTTGCTTGGAATACTTTCTTCCAACCCTTCACCTTAAGTTGGTGCCTATCCTTGAAATTGAGATGGGTTTCTTGTAGACAGCATATAGATGGGTTTTGTTTCCTAATCCATTCTCCCAGTCTATGCCTTTTGATTGGGGAGTTTAGCCCATTAATATTTAAGGTTACAATTGAAAGATGGATGTTGCTTCCTTTCACTTTATTATCCATTTGGACTTCTAGCCTTTGATTTTGCTCCTATGGTTATGTTTTTGTTAGTTTCTTTTCCTAGGTGTTTGAGGATTGTTGCTCCTCTCTTCTGCCCTTTGAATTGCTTCAAGTATTTTATGAAGAGTTGGTTTTCCAGACATGTATTCCATCATCTTGTTTATGTCATGGAAGATTTTTCTCTCTCCTTCAAGTATAGTCGACATTTTTGCTGGGTAAAGTATTCTGGGTTGGCATCCATAGTCCCTTAACACAGGGAATGCTTTGCTCCATGTTCTTCTTGCTTTCATGGTTTGAGGCGAGAAGTCAGTTGTAATTCTGATGGGTTTCCCTTTGTATGTGACTTGTTTTTCTTTTGTGGCCCTCAGAATTTTGTCTTTGTTTTGGGCATCTAGCATTTTAACTATGATATGGCGTGGGGTGTTTCTTTTCTGATCTTGTCTATTTGGGGTCCTATGTGCTTCTTGTATTTGTATGGGCTTGTCTATTTTTAGTTTGGGGAAATTTTCATCTATTATTCTGTTGAAGATCTGATCAATACTATTCTCTTGAGATTCTTCTCCTTCCTCTATTCCTATGATGCGGAGGTTTGGTCTTTTCATAGTGTCCCATATTTCCTGGTTGTTCCACTTTTGTGTATTTTTAAATTTTTCATAATCTTTATTTGAGCTTTTTAATTGCTCTGTGTTATCTTCCAGGTCTGATATTCTTTGTTCTGCTTCCTCCATTCTACTTCTGAGGCTTTTTCCTTTTCTTTCTTCTTGATTGACTGAGTGTTCTAATTCCTTTTTTGTTTCCTCCTGTGTTTTCTTTAGTACCTCCATTTCCTTTTTGAGCTTCTCAATCTCTTCTTTGTGCTTCTCAATCTCTTCTTGGTGCTCCTTTCTTCTTTGGTTGGCTTCCTTTTTCAGTGTTTCTACTTCCATTCGGAGTTTGTTTTTTTCTCCCTCTAGTTCTTTCTGGAGTTTGTCATTCTGTTCCTTTAGTTCTTTCCGAAGTTTGTCATTGTATCCCTCTAGGTCCTTTTTGAGTTTTTCATTCTCTCTCTTTAGTTCCATGACTTCTTCTTTATTTTCTTTAATTTCTCTGCGTATGTCTGCAATTATTCGTCTAAGCTCTGTTCCTTGGGTCTCCTCCAAGGGGATCCCATTGTGGCTATCTCCTCCAGGTTTGGTAGGGCCTGGTGTGGGATTTTCCTGTGCCTTTCCCATGTTGTCCCTTCGTCGTGTTCCTGGCATGTGGGCTTCCCTTTTGTGGTTCAGATCACAAATACCTTTTCACTATGTTAGGGGATAGTTTTACTTTCCTCCTTTAGATGCTTCCCCCCCCCTTCCTCCTCCTTGTTTATGGAGTATTGACTTGTCTAGTTTTCAATTTTGTAAACCACTCTTCTCTTCTTGCTCTGAAGGTTCTCCAAGAAAATGTCCACTTGGATTCTCACCAATCTCGGGGGGTGGGGGGATATGCCTGATCTAGCCCACGCCCCAGCAGCCCGCACAAAGGTGCAGAGCACTAGCCGCTGGACCGTCTGGCCCTGGTGAGAAAGAAAGATGTAGGGCGGTCCCGCCCACAACCCCCTACCTGCGGCAGAGGCTTGCCCATGTAACTTCCCTGCGGCCCGCACAAAGGTGCAGAGCACTAGCCGCCAGACCGTCTGGCCCTGGTGAGAAAGAAAGACGTAGGGCTGTCCCGCCCACGACCCCCTACCTGCGGCAGAGGCTTGCCCAGGTAACTTCCCTGCGACCCGCACAAAGGTGCAGAGCACTAGCCCGTGCCAATCTCAATGTTATTACTCTACACATTTTATGTAAAACAAATGTGGACACAGCGATTTATATCTCCTTTTAACTCAGATGCATTACCCTTTTTATTAGAGTCTGTAAACCAATGTTGTTTTATATACACATATTTACTTTTACTAAGTCCTTAGACACCATGTTTCCTGTAGACAGTGTCTAGGCAAAACTGGGTACTAGTTGAACTCACATCAATTATATATGCATTAATCGAACATACACCCATGTCCCTCTCCCACCCCTCCCCCCTTCCCAATTCACCATTTCAGTCCGTTTTCTGATGCAGTCTTTCTGTTGTTGTTCTTTTACTATGCATCCCTCTCCACAAGAAATATTTATATCTAGGTTATTGGTACTAGCTTCCACATATGAGGGACAACTATTATAGAGGTAATCTCTTATAAAACCGGTAAAACTGCCTTCTTTAATTGACTAATAGGCATAAGAACTGTGAAAAGGATTATTCTCTGTTCAGAACCAAATATAATACTAAAGTCCTTAAGCTATGCACGTATGCAAAATATATTAATACAGGAACTCTGACATCAGCAATGGATTATTCTGTGGTAACACTCTCTGGTATCCAAAGGCAATCTGCACACTTGCATGGGTGGTCTCAATACATCGTTCCCATGTTAACAAGCAGTTCTTCGGCAGCAGGGCCTTAGTGCCTGTCTTCTTGCAGGTATCCCGTTTTAGAGAGGATCTGTTTATCGTTTGTGGGAGCCTTGGATCTCCTGGCCAACATCTCCCTTGTAGAAC
>VZQC01004333.1:1399989-1451839 GCA_009823505.1 Rhizomys pruinosus
AAATTGGTTTCATATGAAGGATGCTTGTACTCATGGATCATCACTTATAGCTAAAAAATGAAAAAAAAAACTGAGAGAAAGATGCAGGACAGTTATGGCAAAATGCATGATCTGGGATGGGGTGGGGGTAGGGGGGAAGGGAAAGGGAAATATGCCTGATCTGAATTGGAAAATGATGTATGAAATGTACAAAGCACCAATAAAAAAAATTTAAAAAAAGAAGGAACTGAGATACTGATAAGAAAAGAAATCAAGGGGCTGGAGAGATGGCCTAGTGGTTAAGAGTGCAGACTGCTCTTGCAAAGGACTCGGGTTCGATCCCCAGCACCCACATGGTGGCTGAGAACCATCCATAACTCCAATTCCAGGAGAACTCCAGTTCCAGGGGAATCCGACACCATCTTCTGACCCCCACAGCAATGCATGACACAGGTGCATAAACCTACATGCAGAGAGTACATTCATAGTACATTCATACACATTAAATAAATAATAAATAAATAAACAAATAAAAATATTCTTATTTGCAGGTGATAATGATTTTATACATGAAAGACCGCTCAGTGCTAATGAGCACTTTCAGAAAAATGGCAGATTAATACTTTAACACAAAAAAACTCAGTAACCTTTTTATATGCCAACGTCAAACATACCAAAAATGAAACCTAAATTATCTGATTTATAATAACCACCCCCAAGAAAGAAAAACATAGAATAAATCTTAGCAAGAAAATTAAATTCCTCTACGATGAAAATGTTATGGCATAATAGAAAGAAATTGAGGAAGACCCTACAAGATTGAAAGATTCACATGCTCTATGTTTAGAAGATTCAGTCTTGTGAAAATGGCCATCCTCCAAAAAGCAATCCATGGATTCAATGCAATCCCAACCAAAGCCTCAGGACCAGTCTTCACAGACATAGAGCCAAACAATCCCAAAATCGGAATGGCATTGAACCAGTGCTTTTCCCATCTAAATTCCAGAGCCACTCTTCATAAAAATGTCGGTGAATGTACCCACACCTCAGGGTATATGGGGAGCAATACCTGGACTCCAGGAATCAGTGTGCTAAGTTGAAAGAGGACACGCATGTAGGTGAAGGGGGGTGTGGTGGAGGAAGTTTCCTAGGGGAGTCAGAAGTTGAAAATAGAGGGCGAATAAAGTATATTTTGTGAATATGTGAAATTCTCAAAGAAAAAAATTAAATACATTATGTTAAAAATGACAAAACATGGCTCAGCAATTAAGAGAACTGGCTACTCTTGCAGAGGACATGGGTTTCTGTCCCAGGACCTACATGGCCCCTAACAACCAAACATAACTGCAGTTCCAGAGGATATGATAACCTTTCCTGACCTCCACGGCATTGCATGATGTAGGTGCACTCACATACATGGAGGCAGTAAGTCCATCCTCATAAAAATAAAAATAATTATTTTAAAAAGAATATTTGTAAAAGCAAAATTATGGTTTAAGAAAATATACCCATGACTACTAGTACACAAGTGAAATAAAATTTCAAAATTTTAAAATTAAAATAAAAAAAATAAATAAAATTTATATTATATAGAAGCACAGAAATCCAAATGTAACAAAAGCAATTCAGAATGTAAAAAACAAAAAAAGTTGGCGACATGATTATTCAGTTTTAAACATAAACCACAGAGCTATTGTGATAAAAAGAAAACAGCATGTTCTTTGCACATAAAACAGACATATAGATGAATGGAAGAGAATAGAGTACTAGATCTGAGTCCAGGCAAAATCAGACACCTGATTTTACACAAAGATGCTAGAAGGAAACCCAAGAAAAAGGACAGACAGCATCATTTGCAAACAGTACAGGAAAAACTGGATATCCACACATGGAAGAATAAAACTAGATCCTCATCTCACAAAGTGCATTCAATCCTCATCTTAAGACCTTATGCTCTGTTACTGCTCTAGGAGAAAGCAAGAAATCCAATTCTGCACATAGGCATGGGTAAGAGTTTTCTGAGTAGGTCTTTAGTAGCACAAGAAATGAGGTCATAGTCCAAAAACCTCTGTATGAGAAAGGAAATTAAGAAAAAGTTTCAGGGCATATACTGGTAACAAATCTTTGGCAAAGGGTTAGGGTCTAGACTATACAAATAACTAAGATAAAACCAAATCTGAAAAAAAAGCAAATAACCCAACTAAAAGTTAGTTGCACAACTAAACACAGAGTCCTCAAAAATAAAAGTATAATTGACTAGTAAACAGATTTGAAAACCTTCAATATTATTAGCCATCAGAGAAATACAGATTAAAAATGCTTTAAGATTCCATCTCATTCCAGTAAGAATGGATGTTATGAAGCATACAAATGACACCAAATACTGGCATGGTTGTGGGGAAAGGGGTAAACTTTTATACCATTAGTATTAATTAAAACTATTAGAGCCACTTAGAAGTTCCTCAAAATCTAGAAATAAAGGTTCCATTTGACCCAGGCCTCTATTGGCATTACCTAGCAATGTGTATACACTTACCAATACTTGTACATCCACAAGAGGTAGGAAATGGATTCAACCTAAATACCTAGAGGATGATAAACTGATGAGTGGATAGTGAACATGTGGTACATAAACATAATGGAATTTTATCTCTAAAAATATGAAATTTTCAGGTAAATGGAAGGAACTAGAAAGAAAAATTATGTTGAATGAGGTAACCAAGGACTAGAATGACTGATCCTGCTGCTTCTCTCTCAGAAGCAGATTTAGCTTTCTTCTATATGTTGAGGTATTTATCCTGGACCACCTGTGGAAAGCACATACCTAGAATGAGTCAGTGTATGTGTGTGGGGGGCTGAACTTTAAGGGTGGGGGATATTAGAACACAAGGAAAATGAAAACTCTGTGAGTTGAAAAGGCTAAACAGAGAGAAGGCTAAAGAGAAGGATGAGGTGAAGGAGGAAGGTTAAACTAAACAAAGTGAGCATGAATATGCCTACACTTTATAGCTGAACTTAAAAATACTGAACATAGTGTTTGCAGGGACGTAGCCTGCATGGCTAGATAGTCCTGCTTCAAGAAGCAGTGAAACGATAAACAGAATTTCCCATGCCATTTGTGGGACACTACTCTAGGCATTAGTAGAGATGAAGGTCCCAGAGACCCCAAAACCAACACTGAATTCTACATTTCTGTATGCTTTCAGTTCACCAGAACTAAATGATTAGATCATATAACTAATGGCATCATATCCTGTGATTACAAGAAATAAAGCTGGATTAGCTGAAAACCTCTGCCCTGGTGGCTAGATTTCAAAGTGCTGTTTTTTGGTTTTGGTTGTGAGCATAAGTAAGCCTTTAACAGCTGTGCCAGGGGCTGGAGAGATGGCTCAGCAGTTAAGAGCACTGACTGCTCTTGCAGAGGACCTGGGTTCAATTACCAGCATCCACATGGCGGCTATCCATCTTAGGCAGGGCGTGGTGGCACGGGGGCCTTTAATTCCAGCACTTGTTAGGCAGAGGCAGGCAGGTCTCTGAGTTCAAGGCCAGCCTGGTCTACATAGCAAACTCCAGGCCAACTGGGACTAAAGGGAGATCCTGTCTCAAAAAGACCAAAAAAAAAAAAAAAAAGAATCTTCTTAAACCTTCAAATTTCATTATATTTGATTATTATCAATTTGTTTTGGTGTTTTTGAGACAGGGTCTCCCTGTAGCTCCCACTTTCCTGGAACTCACTATGTAGACCAGGTTGGTCTTGACCTCACAAAGATCCACCTGTGTCTGCCTCCCAAGTGCTAGGACTAAAGGTGTGCACCACCACACCCAGCTCAAATTTTATTATATAGTTTTAAAAGTTGTGATTTCTTAAACTCAAAATTATGTAAATTTATAGAAAATAAAATGGTACAGAACCCTTTTATTCCTAGTGTCAAAAAGATGTAAATATGTTATCAAAATAAACATGCTATGTTGTTTATAAATTGTGTGTATTAGACATTTTTTGAGGATAAACCCATGTGATTATCAACAGCTGACACATCAGTTAGGATATTTCAGCTAAAGAGAGCATACCTTAATGAAATTTTGAATTTTGAGCTATGTGTCTAAATAAGGCTTATAACAAATACAGACATTGACTGCCATGTGGATTAAGTAATCAGTTACTGAGTCTTGTAGAACTGAACTCCTTGTGGAAATAACTGAGTTCCTGTCCTGCAACTAGTCTGCCCACTCATCCTGGGAGAGACTGAGCTATTTTTTTCTGTTGTTTTTCACTATACTATTTGCTCACAAATAGTGGCTACTTCCTGGGCTGGGTGCTACATTTTCTTTAACCTAAATTATAATTCTCTGTATCTTGGCAGAGAAGTGTTAGCATCCTTAGCCTGCTCTGGACTCTGAAAGAGGTTGCTTTTCTCCAGATAAGAGAGCCTTGTTTGGAGGTGGTGGTGTTTTCATATTTTAATTGAGATTGTTTGAAGTTCTGCATCAGCTAGACACAAGGCACAAGAACTTAAAACTGCTGAGACTGCAGAAGATACTCCATAGATATCTGAGTGTTTCATAGCATTGTACTGTCTCTGTTAACTGATCCTTGGGTCACATCTCCCAGGGCCTTGGGCCCTGTGACACTTAACTCTTCATTGTTTCAGACCTTGAATTCCCTTTTGGTGAGATTACCTGCAGTGCAAAGCACTCTACGTAGTAAAATAATATACCAACCACATAGACAGGAAAACAGTAAGTCCCAATTTAAGGCAATAAAAAGGTCTGATGATAAATTTTACATTTAAAGTGGTTTTTTAACATTTTAACTAGCATGCAGTAATGAAACTATATGTAAAGTATAGACGATTATATAGATCTATATTAATATCTTATCTATTATTATTATTATGCTGTGTGACAGAAGAAGAAACACAAAATATTCCTGGCTCCCAGGCTGGTGAAAGGAGAGCCTTGTAGGCTTATTCTTTCGTATGTATGTGGTTAAGTTGTGATTTCAAGAGATCGTTTTATCTAAGACCTTAAACTAGCCAGAGCCCAAGAAAAAGTAACCTATTTAGAATTATATAAAGTAGATATTTATTACTTGAAAACTGAGGTGTGGGACCAGCCAGGCACAGAGACAGAACCAAGACCCTGAATTTTCCCCTGCATTGTTACACATTGTTGGTGGATATACAGCCTAAATGATTATTAACACAAGTACTTTAGTGCCCTGAGGGAAGCCAAAGGAAGTTCCTTTTGCAGGGATGAGAGGCAGACATTTGGGGCAGGTGTTTAAGGTACTTATTAACAAAAATTTATCAAGGGTGCTTCAGCAAGCAATGCACTTGTATGCAGATGTTCCACTAGATGACTGTGGTATTAGACATTGCTTTCTCCATAACAATTTTTTCAACATATATTGTAGTAAGCATTTCTAAATCCACTATAAATGAGAACAATATTCCAAAATATAAAGTTTTCCAAAAAGCAATGTTAGATACACACAAATTAACATTAAATGCATGGTCGTATTTCTTTTCCCTATCGATATCTTCTAAGCATAGAAGAAAGTTTCACATGAGCTGAGACAGGGAAAAATCTGGCTCTGCTCTGGACTAAACTAATGAGTTTTTTGAGGACCACATTCAGGTTGACTCTTAGACACTTCCAGGCTTCCATATATACTCGGATCTAAGGCTGATTCCAAGGCTGAGGGTTATTGTGGTAGAAAGGTATGAAGGAGATTCCACAAAGCTATCCGTGTCTGAAACTGTAGAATTCTGTCAGTCTCTGGCTGCCAGAGTCCCATGTCTGTGGATGCACACAAGAGTCTCTGGAGGCTGGAGCCTGGTCACAGACTCGGTGGCACATTTTCCTGGAGGCTCACACAGGCAACTTCTGCTTGCCATTGACCAACAATTAGAAACACAGAGATGAGTGTCTTCAAGATAAATCTTGTACTCACAGAGTTTAGGATCATCAATCTCTCCAATTACTGCTGAGAACAGTAGAAAATCCCAGGAAATCCAAGCTACAAAACCACCAAAGAGATAGCCTTGGAACAAACTTTTTTAAATCAATAACTTGATATGATATATTAACTTTTGAGTGAGTTTAATGTGTTGAGAGAAGCACAGAATATCTAGACTAAGTATTATTTCTATATTTGTCTCTAAGTATGTTTTCAAATGAAATTAATGTTCGGACTGGCAGACTCAGAGAAATATAAGGTTCTTAGCAATGGGGTGGACACCACCAAAGCTATGGAGGGAATGCAAGCCAGGCAATGGAGGAAGGGCAAGTCTGTCCCAGTCCTCTCTACCTGCGTAGCTAGAGTAGGACCCTTCTACCTTGCTCTGGGCTCTTCACCAGCCGATCCTGGCTCTTCAAGTTTAGGAGGAAACTGCATTGCTGGTGCTTCTGGTGGTAAGGGAAACTGAGGCATGAGGCCTTCCACACAGAGTAGACACCCATGAGACTCATGTAGGGAAATGAGGCAAGTTTATTCGTGCTAGAAGACTCAAGCAGTGTTTCCTTCTGAAGTCCTAGATTTAGTTCCTTCACAGTTTTTCTGGGTCCCCCTGGAGTATTCTTTAACAGTTACCACATTGCTGGTCTTAACTTATATCACAGATGCTTATTAGATGCTTATTTGTTCTTAGAAAACTAAGAGGAAATTCATTCTGCAAGCATGTTTGTAGAGGCAGATATTGAGGGCAGAAGTTAAGACATTTTCTAAAGACAGAAGTTATTGCATGTACCTTAGCAAGCACGGAGATAATCAGACGTTCCACTAGATGAAAGTGATATCTGTTTCTCAAGATAGCTTTGAGTTCTTTGGTATTCTTCATTTTAGACCAAATGTTTGTAATCATTCACAAAACCACTATGTCCTGTGTCATAAACAATTAAAAGCAATATCAGATACACACACACACATATGCACACACATACACTCGAAACTAAATGCATGTGTATTTTCCCCCTTCCTCTTCACCAGAGATCTATTGCAGATGTCAGACCATGGACCCGCGTACTTCTTAATCCTTTACATCTTGGAGATTGCTGATGAGAAAAAGGTAAGAATAAAGAATAATGTGTATGATTGAAGCTGCACTAGTAGTTAGCAGAATCTTGGTTCACTATGACTTTCCTATATTTAAAGCAATTGTGACACCATGGGTCTGTGCCACATTTGAGGACTCAGGCTGTAAAGACTGAAAACACAAAGAGTTCTTTTCCAGGAGTTCTTTCAGCAGTGGACTCACAATAGACTGTGTGCTTAGGTCATAGAATAAAACGAGTGTTTCTAAAAGCCCAGAAAAATGGGTGACCTAAATAGAAATTTTAAAATATGAGTTGCCAAAATAATTCTTCTGTAATATATAAGAAATCCTCCTTTGATCTGTAAGCATATAAGCCAGAACACCATATAACCCCTGCTTAGAGCATGAGGTGATTTCATTTCGCTTTATAACCACATCACCCAGTCACTGGAATGCTTCTTACTGTCACGTTATGACAAGTTCCCAAAGTTAGGCTATCTTTGTGCCTTACACTGGATTGGATTCACGATTTCCCAAGTATATCTAGCCAATCACTGGGTGGGAAACAAGAATGGATAGGCACCTAACTTCAAGTTTACATACTGCTGAATTTCCTGGGATTTATGTATGCAAGAGGGAGGAGTTAAAGCACAAGAAGTCATAGGATCTTACATTACTTTGTTTTCCAGTTCAGAATACCTCTTTAATTTTCACAGGAATCCATCAGAAAGCTTATCCTCGCTGTGGCTGCAATCTGCTATATTGTGGGTACTTTTAAAGGAATGTAAATCTTTGCAGTTATTATGTAGACATTATTGCCTTTTGTGAATTTGGAAGAAACACCACATTACTGTTAAGCAATTATGCCTAAATTCTATATTAAATAGTAACTATTTTCAATTCAAATATAAATAGTTATGATATTTCTGTGCTAATTAATCTATGTCCAAGAGAGGTGATATTGCACAATTACATTTTAGGAGATAACGGTTACTTTCCTCTGCCACATCCTTGACAAACAGCCTTTTTACTTTTGTTTCTCTCTTAGGTCACATGCACAAAATGATAATGCTTTTTCACAAATTATTTGGCAGCTGGTGGGGAAATATTTAAGTCCATTCAATTAAGAAACCATTTGTCAAGCCCCCCCACCCTAAATTACACTATAAAACTAGGAGTAACAGTTAATAAAGCAGGGTTCTGCACACAAACAATTAGATTCAGAATTTGGGGTTTTAACTGCACATAAACGAATTATTCTTTTCAGTTTTGCTTCATCATAGGAATTCATTGCTATGGGGAATATGCCCACTTTAAAACTGCAAATTGATTTTTGATGAAATAAAGCAACCTGTAACCTAGAGAAAATTTGATGCCTTTCTGAAGAAGGTGTTAAGCAGGAAAGTGTATCACCTATAAGAAATGCAATTGAAAGCACTGCCTTTGGTTTTTTTGATTTTTTTTTTAATTTTTTTTTTTTTTCTTTTTGCATGTGTATGAGTGTACTTTGTTTAGTCTGCGTGCAGGTTGTTTGCACCCGTGTCGTGCCACATTGCCGCGGAGGTTCAGAAAAGGGGTTTGGTCTTCCCCTGGAACTGGGTTTTCCCGAACCGGAGTTTCAAGGACGCGGTTCTCAGCCCGCCATTTGTGGGTGGCTGGGGATCGAAACCCGGTGTCCTCTGTAAGAGCGGTCGGCGCCTCTTAACCACTAGGCCATAAAATTTTAATTTTTAAAAAAATTTTTTGATTTTTTAAAAATTGTTTTTTTTTGTTATTAATCATACAATCACTATCTCAATTAATCCAGGGTTGCCTGTCCCCTTTTCACTGTCCCCCACCCCACCCACGTCCCCTTTTGCATTCTGCCTCTTGCATATCTGATCTTTTTCTGAGTGGTTTCAGAGTTTTTTTTCTTCAGTTGTTTTCTTCATCCAACTTGTATTAGAATTATATATACTATATTTATATATCTGTAGAATACAAGTGAATATATACATTAGTTGTTTATGAAACATCATTACATCACACACACACACACACACACACACCACACCATATCACATTGAATATTGGACGGCTTTTTTTTTTTTTTTCCCTAATAGATGTCATGTTTTCCTTAAGGAGGTGCTCAAAGGTTCCTCCTTGACAATCCCAAACAGCCATCAATCTTGAACTTTTGTGCTCCACATTGGGTTCTTTCCCTTCCATGGTCCTCCAAATGAAGTCCAGTAAGCCAGCGTCCTGTCTTGATCCCCCTGCACTGGCCTCGGTGATACAGCCAAGGTAGTCCAACAATGGCAGTCTATATTCTGACAAGGCTGACATCCCCTTAGCTCTTTAGTCCATAAGCTGGGTATCTCAGTAGTCCCCATCTGGCATTGAAGGTTTGGAGGATTCTTGGAGAGACATGAATCCTCAGTCCATATTGGAAGGTTAAAAATCTGTGTCTTGTGTCTTTGAGGAGTGCCAAAAGTGGTGGCAGCCTCAGGGTAGATGCCCTTACCATTAAGAATTAAAGATAGGCCAAACCAGAGTACTATCTCTTTTTATCTTTTTGTCTTTTTACTAAAATCTCAAGTTTTGTGCCCGCAGTACAGTTTCTCACTGCCTTTAGATGGGTGCCATTGCTATTCTGATAAGTGTGAGTCTTGTGTAGCATAGATTTTTAGAAAAATAGTGAAATAATGACAAAAATAAAGGAATTATTCTTCTTTTCAAAAAGTGGAATTCCTCTTACATTGCTTTAATGACACAAATAAATCCTAGAAATTTTAAAGGGATGGACATCCAGTTTCAGCTTTGACTTGTTAAGAGATTAGTAAATATACCAAGGTTTTCTTCAAAATAGTAATATATAAATAGAAACCTCAAGGAATGTCACAACCTAGAAAGCAATCCAGAGAAAGCCTTCTCCATTGAAGCTGGGAATCCTCCAATCTGCATAACTCAGATAAGGTTCCAGCTGTACCTGAAGCATGAACAGCCTTCAACTCTATTCTTTGACCACAGGCATCCAGACCACAGCAAAGACCAGACAATTCCACTGTGTCCAGGAGGTTTCAGAATCTAGTCTGTATTCTCGCTGTCCTGCTGTGTGTTCTCTTCATTATCTTCTGTCTGAGGATGCCCCTGTCCCTTTGTAACATTCAACAACCCACTTGGCTTCTCCTCACCTTCTCCTTCAGAACACTGCTTTAGACCCACGTAAGCCCTAACCACCACCCTCTCCCCTCCATTGCAACTCCTAAGACTCCAAGGAAAATCCACTTTGCTCTTGGAGTTTCTGAGTTTGAATTGAACAGTAAACATAAATGCAGCAGATATCCTTGGGTCTACAAAAGGTTATGTAGTCATAGAATCAGCCATCACCCCAACATCTGTGGTGGGAACTAAGTTCATAGAGGGAGAGCAGAGGTCTGCTTAAATAGAGGATCCATCAACATGAGCTCTTAGGGATGGTATTAACAGTGGATGGATACAGAGTAGTGTGATCAAGGAAATAAAGGGTCCCTGGGTTAGAAAAATAGCACAGTTATTAAGAGCACTGGTTACTCTAGCAGAGAACAGGGGTTTATTCCCAAGTACTGATATAGAGGATTATAAAAACTCAGGGATAGTGTTCTCAGATACAATTAAGCTATTTTCCTTAGTCATTCTAGGGGTGATTGGTTTTCTTGCTTTGCGAGTTTCCCCTTGATTGGTTAACTTTTTTTTTTTTTTTTTTTTTTTTTTTTGTCTTTTCGAGGTAGGGTCTCCCTGTAGCCCCAGCTGTCCTGGAACTCACTCTGTAGACCAGGCTGGTCTTGAACTCACAAAAATCCGCCTGCCTCTGACTCCCAAGTGCTAGGATTAAAGGCATGCACCGCCATGCCTGGCGATTGGTTAACTTTAATTGTGTTGTTAAACTCTGATTGGCTGGTATACTTGATTGGTAACTAACTTTAATTGTGATGCTAAACTTTAATTGGCTATTGTACTTATAAATTGCCCTATAACCCATACCTAGGGGCCACTCCTCCTGAGTTGAGTATCTGCCCAGCATTGTAATTAAACCAAACCTTCCTTTAAAACTCCACGTGGTTGCCAGGTGTGGTGGCGCATGCCTTTAATCCTAGCACTTGGGAGTCAGAGGCAGGTGGATCTTTGTGAGTTCCAGGCCAGCCTGGTCTACAGAGTGAGTTCTAGGACAGCTGGGGCTACAGGGAGACCCTGACTCAAAAAGACAAAAAAAAAAACAAAAAAAAAAAACCTCCATGTGGTTAAGTGAGTGGTCTCTCCACTGTGACTTTACAACACTTTACAACAGTACCTACATGAGGACTAACAACTGGCTGCAACTCTGGTTCGAGGGGACATTTCTAAAAGAGGAACAGGATTCCAACAAGCCCATTAGGGACTCTGTTTCCATTTCTGTGCCATCAACACCGCATTTCAGCACTGTAGAGATGTGCAAGAAAGTGACAACTTGAGGAAATAAAAATTTCTCAGACAGAGAATGATGGCTAACATGTTAAGGTCTTTATGGAGCAAAGTAGAAAAAGTACAAGATTTCTTCTAAATGGATTGTAAAAAGAATCTTCAAAGAATGAAACCAAATGAAGTGCTGGAAGCGAAGCTCTCTGTGGCAGAATGATGGAGCCTTCAATAGCTCCTCTGTGAGCTCCAAGTGGCCAAGCAGCTAGTCAAGATGGATACAATGTTTCTCTGGATTCTTTTCCCAATTAAATACAAAGAATCAGCTCTACAACCCAGCGATGTCACATTGCTCTTAAAGATGCACTATACAATAACAGAAGACATAGGGGATACAGCAGAGAAAGCTGTGCCTGATGACAATATTGGACCTCCTATCAATACCCACAGATAACAAACCCGAATCCAGAGCTCAGATTTTGTCAAGCATGGTATAAAAGGAAGGCTTTTGTGTCAGCTACAAATTGCAGATAACAAAACACAGAAAAGCAAAGAACTTAAAAGAGATCTGCTGGGGAAGAAGGGGACAGCTAATATTAGAAAAACTAAGATGTCCTTAAATTTAATTTGTGGGAAATCAAGAAGAGGAAATATGAGGTGTCTGAACTGATGAGGAGCAGTTTACATGCAAGAACACTTTCTCCAGTCTTGAGGGTGTGGAATACATTTAACCTAAATCCTGTCAAGAACAGCCTGGTAGGTGCCAGGTTTTTCATCTGCCCTGTTCAGAGGCAGGATTCTCCATAAGGACTGTCTTCCCCTAAAATCTTCTGGTGTTCTGGATCCTGCCCTCTCCTCTGTCCTTACCATAGCAAACATTTTACACATTTCCTGTCCAATTTTTTTTAATTATAAAATATTCCATCACTTCAGATTCAGATTTACAACTGCTACCTAGCTTTGCTGGTGCCAGGGGGGACTACTTCCAGGACCAGGCCCTTTATTTAAAGCGAGCATCTGAAAAAGGTTAATAGAAGCATTTATTGTAGTCTTTCCTTCTTTAGGGTTCTGGTTTTATACAATTTTACTAGAGGGAAGAGTAAGAATTTCAGTGAAATTCTCATAGGAGACAATTGAAGTAAGAAGTGAGTGGAGTGAGGGATTTGAGGGACTAGAAATAATAACACTGTTGACACAGCCTTATGTATTCCAATGAAATTATAAAGTTTAACAAAGAATCTTTCACTTAGCTGCAAACACACAATGTCTTTATAGGGCATCACACTATATTCAAGGAAAGAGCAGAAAAATGACAAAATCAATGATTTTTCTGAAATCACCCAGAAATCAATTTCACAAGACACAGTGCCACTTCAGACTCTGGAAAGACAGGTAAACACAGAATAGTGTAGTGGGAATCATTTTCCTGCAGGAAGAAAAAACAAAGAAAGTTTAAAATCAATGTGGGATAAGAAGATTTAAGTGATAATTTCAATGAAAAACTGGAAACTGAGTGTGGAGCTCCAGAAGAGATGTGAGCCTTCTGGGGCAATGGTGTGTACCCTCCAAAACTTCCTAGGCTTCACCTGGAGGATGGTATTAGACTGCCATGTTGGAGACTGGAACAAAATCCTCCCTGTGCTTCAGGCAGCAGTAAGGAACAGTGACAACATGAAATGTCAGCCAAGCATTTCTCTTCAGTGTAGAGAAAAGCATTTCAGCAATGTCTTTACTGACCTAAAGGAACAGCTCTAATATCTTCTGTTATTGTGTCTAAGGTAAAGGTAGAAAATGAATAGAAGAAAATACTAGCTCTGGCATCTGCAGTTAGAATATCATTCAGCAAGCCAGCTTCTAGTCAAGTTATCACACTAGGAGCTTCACACCAGAAGCCTAAGTAGCCTAATTGCTATTATCTGATGTGTTATATCTGGTTTCCTCACAAAACTGCAAGGCAAACTGGAGGAGAGTTGGGGCAACCCAGCCATGAAGAGGCAGAACAAGTATTTACCAGCACAGTCAGATATGGTGGAGAAACTGGAGAGACCAGGAATTTAAAGTGCCTGTAACTCTCATAGCAAAGGACATAATAGAGAAAGTAGAGGTCATGCAAGAATTCGTGGAAAATGGTGCACATGGAGAAAACCAAAGAGACCAGAACAAGGGAGCTAATACAGCACCATGCAAAATGGACCAATTGTTAAAACGGGCTGGCTGAGGAAAAACTGGGTGAGTTGAACATAGCAACAGAAATTTCCAAAAAGGAAATATATGTGTGTGTGTGTGTGTGTGTGTGTGTGTGTGTGAGAGAGAGAGAGAGAGAGAGAGAGAGAGAGAGAGAGAGAAATAGAGAGAGAAATCAAACAACTTCAGGAGAAGTATAAAAGTGATATTACTTATATTTACATAACTTTATTATATGTCATGCCTTTAAAAATATTTTTTTACATCCTGGGCAGGATGGCACAGGCCTTCAATCCCTGGCCTTGGGAAGCAGAGGCAAGTATTTCTCTGCTAGAGCAAAGTCACCCTGTGGAGAGATAGGGGTGAATCATGAGACTACAGGAATATAGTCTGGACTCCTGATTGATCAACATGTCTGTGCATATAAGCTTCTCCCACTGGTCTATGGGAACCTTGGGTTGTTCAAAATTTGGACATAGATACTTGCAAAATGCACCAATTACCTGATTGTATGACATAATGAGTGACATCAATGCTATCTGCAAACAACTGTGTCATTGTATTGTAGAATCCCTTAAAAAATAAATTAAAAAATAAATTAATTAATTAATTAAAAAAAAAGTCACCCTGGTCTACACAGTGACCTGCAAGTGGGCCGTGACTTAGGGATACCCTGTCAAAAATATAAACAATGTTTGTTGTACATAAAACACACATATGCTAAACTTTCGAGGATGGTAGGATTTGCAGAAAAAGAAAAATACAAGAATTTAAATTATTAGTGATTGAAAGCTGTCCTCCATAAATAGCAGGTACTGGACTCTCTAGATTCAGAAGCTCAGACAAAACCAAGCATAGTCAAGATAGGAAGGTCTACTTGCAGGCACATTCCATTCCGTGTGCATAAAGTGCTGGGAACAAGGTAGAGGCACATAAGGAAAGAGTTGGGAGTCCCTTTGTAGAAAAGAAAGAACACCCCAGACTGACCACAACAGAAACCACACACAAAAAAAAAAAAAACAGAAGAAATGGAGGTGGAAGCGAAAGTCATTGTTAGAGGAGAAAGTAAATAAGAAAACACAGGGTCACAAAACCTAGGACTGGCTGCACAGGACCAAAGCGCAGAGAGGGTTGCCGCTCAACACAGCACATCACACAACTGCCATTATCAAGGTATTGTAGCCTGGGGAAAATGGATATATATGGATGAAGAAGCCAAAATGTACAGCAAAATAAAGCCACACAAATCAGTAAGTGGTCTTTGAAACAAAGGGGCATGTTAGTTAATTTTTTACTGTTGTGACAAAATACCTGGAATAAGCAGCTTAAAGAGAGGAATTCTGTTTGTTTGGTTGGTGATACCACAGGGCTCAATCAGTAGTCTTTGGCCCAATACATTAAGAGTTGTGGTGCAGCAGAACTTCATAGCTGTTGGCATGCATGGAAAAGAGAGCGCGAGCGCAAGCGCGAGAGCGAGAGAGCGAGAGAGCGAGAGCTGGACCAGGTATAATCTTCAAAACTTTCTATCATTCACCACCTACTTTTTCTTGCTAGACCATGCAAGTTTTCCCATCTCCTCCCAGAATAGGAGTAGCAGCTCAGCTCACGATCAAATAAGTACGTGAGCCAATGGGAGACATTTTGCATTCAAATCATAACAGAGAGCAAGTGATTTAATTCAAAATTAATAGTAGTTTAACAAGTAGATTTGGAACAATTGAATTTATATATAAAACAATAAATGCAGGCATGCACTTCCAATAACCTCTCAGAATTCACTTTGACCTCTATACACATGCCAGAGACCACCCACTCACACTCACACACACTCACACATGAAAGTACTTTTTTTTTTTTTTTTGGTCTTTTTGAGACAGGGTCTCCCTGTAGCTCCTGCTGTACTGGAACTTGCTATGTGATCTGCCTGCCTCTGCCTCCAGAATGGTGGGTGGGATTAAATGTGTTTGGCACCACACCTGGCATGAAAGTAATTTTTTAATGCAAAGGCATCTCAAATACAAAATAAGTTTAAATAAAACGTCACAAATACATACTAAAAAAATACTAATCACAGAGAATGATATACTGATTATAAAGAGAAAATATAGACTTAAATGATTTGCCATTCAGAAATCACAAAACCACAGTGAAATGCCCCTCTAATTAATGAGAATCCCTGAATTAAAAAAATAAAGCAATACAAAGTGTTGGAAAGAATGAAGGAAAATAGAAAGTCTCACTCTCTTCTGAAGGAGATAGAAAAAATGGAATGGTGAATTCAGAAGATACCTTTGTCATTTAGAACAAAGATAAGCATACTGTTACCTTGCAGTCCTGGAACTGAGTTACTAGATATTTAACCACTAATTCAGCACATATTTCACAATAAATCCTTTACATGATTTTTATAATAGTTTTGTAACTGCTAAAACCTGAAAGCTATCAAGATAGCCATCAAGAGCCAAACATGTAAGTAGTGATGATGTATTTTTATAAGAGATATTCAACAACAAAAATGAACTATCAGCTCATGAATATTAATAAATGTAACTTCAAATCATATTTCTATGTGAAAGAAGCCAAGCTGAAAAGGCTATGGGTCTGTATCAATTATAGATATTCTGAAGAAGAAAAATCAATAGAGATCCTATAAAGCCAGTGATTTTCAGAGACAGTGGATGTGCTGAATGAATGGATTACAAATTATTTTTGTGTGGTAGAATCAGCTTCTGTGGTAATGTAATAACAGATTCATAAAATCACATATGTCCTTAGCACAAAATATGTTTGTAATATTCAGTTTTAAAGAAAAAGATCAGAAGTCATAGGAAGCCAAGATGAACTACAGTGTGACCAAATAATCTAATTTTATGATTAATATGGGAAATAGGTCACAGAAGGAACTAGAAGAGAATTAAATGACCCAAGTAGCTAGGGAACTCAATGTAGTCTGTAAGACCAAGACAAACAAATAGCACAGGAGCCATGCATACACTGCTTCATACCAAGATCAGTGCTGCACATAATTGAACGAGCAAGAAGGAAACAGTGCTACTCCCCATTTGAGTGGAAATTTACAGAGAAGCATCTGACAGTGGACTGGGGCTGAAGAGATCAGCACAATTTAAATAAAGCTTAGCATAGATGTAGATGATTATATACATATATCTTTATAGACTTGAATATGTATGGAAGAAAGAATGAGACCTTAGTAGACTTGAGCACATCTACCTCTCAATTCTGGGTTTCTAATTCCATTTGTTCAATAAAGACAATGAACACCACATAAGAAAAAAAATGACAGACTGAAGTTCTGGATAGGACATGTATTAGATGTTTCTGATGTATTCTTATAGCAGAATGTAAGTAGACACTCAAAGTTGTTGAACTAACAAAGAATCCTCATTCAAGGAATGTGCCAAACATCACAGCAGGCCTCTGAAGCTTCTGGACTCAACAAAGCTTCTAGAATCAACAAAGCTTCAATAAATAACTGGAACAAAATAATGTAGAATCAGAATATACGGAAAGTACATAGTAAATGTGAGAGTTTTTCTGCAAATAGGCAAATGGAATAGATTAATTAACAGGAGGAGATAAAAGAAGGAAAATATATAGATAACACACTTCAATGAGATAAGGCACATCTCTCTACTCTTAAATTCTAGGCATGAAAGTTACCTCTTTCAAGGACAAAGGATGGGGAAGTATAGTAATATCAGTGGACAATTCTACAAAAATTTAACTCAAATCGGGTGCAAAGTCAGAATTAAAAATGATCGTTCATGGGCTGGAGAGATGGCCTAGCGGTTAAGAGCGCCGACCGCTCTTGCAGAGGACCCGGGTTCGATCCCCAGCACCCACATGGTGGCCAAGAACCGTCTGAAACTCCAATTCCAAGAGAACTCCAGTTCCAGGGGAATCCAACACCCTCTTCTGACCTCCGCGGCATTGCACAACACGGGTGCACAGACTTGCATGCGACAGTACATTCATACACATACAGAAATAAATAAAAATAATTAAAAAAAATGATGGTTCATATTACTGACATGTACTTCTGATAGGAAGTGATATGAGAGGATGTTAAATTGGATCGGGGAAGTAGGAAGAGGTGATGCCATCATACTATATTGCATAAAAATTGCAAAATTCATTAAAATTAAGTCTTAAAAATTAAAATAATGAAAGAATGCATGTCTATGCAGGTATGGTGGATAACAGGGGTGCAACATTAAGAGCATCCCAGTAGAGAAATGTTCAAGCTAATCACATGAATTTTCAAGTGTCAGAGAAACCATCACAGCAAAAAGGAGCTGAATTAGATATGGTGTAAATTATAAGATGATGAGCCATGAAATAGAAACAGAACTTAGGTAAGTTGATGTGGACCAATTGAGTATTTGAGGATGAAAGAAATGATGGTATATCTCCACTGTCCACCAGTGACCCATTCCACATTAATCAGATGTACCCTATGGACATGCATCTGCATGAACCCTGCGTTCCAGAAAGCTGACAGTTAGATTCTTTCTGCATATATTCTCTTTTGAAATTTAAATTTATTCTCTGAAAATTGCAGACATGCACAGTGTATCTTGATTCTGTCCACCCTTCATCTGTCTCCCGACATCATGCCCCCTTTGACATCTCTCTCCCACTGTGTGGTGAGTATTTTAAAGCATACCACAACTGTACCTGAACATTTAATAGGTTCTGTATCTCTGCATCTTTCTCCTTGACATACAAAGCATGTACCTGGCCAAAAGGCACATGAGACACAAGTACTATTGATGTCCGACCTTCCTCCCTCCATCTTCCTCCAACACAGTTCATCCCAGTCTGATGGCCTTACTGCAGCTCCAAGGCTCCAGCTTCCTCCTACTGGCAGTCATGTGATTTGTACTTCCTTTTCCAGTCATGGACTGGGCTATTTTTATTGTTTTGGCCTCCCGATTCAAGATTCTTAAAAAAAATAATCTCCACTTTTAGTTTCTATTTCCTCACTTGCTTTCTCCTGAAGTTCTATTAATACAATATTATATACATATATATATATATATATGTATATATATGTGTGTGTGTGTGTGTGTGTGTGTGTATACATATATATATGTGTGTGTGTGTGTGTGTGTGTGCATACACAAAGCATGCAATATGATAATATTTTTCATTTTGAGCATCGTGGCACCACAGGTCCCTTCCTCCTTTGTTACACTCTGGATCAGGAAATTTTTCCCAAACATCAAAGACCTGCTCTTCAGTTTGGTTGGTACTACTGAGAATGTTTACAAACTTTAAGAGGTGTATAAAGTGACAGACTTTCTGGTCATTGGGGTCATGTCCTTGTAGCCAGCATTGTCATCCCCTTCCCTCTTCCAGCAGTTCTGTCCCTCAGCTCATTCATCACCACTCATCATAGGCCTGAAAGAAACAAGGTCAATTAACCATGATGGGAAAGCTCTAAAATTAGCCAACAGATTTCTTCTAAGTTGATTAATGCATAAATTTGCTTCAGTGACAGAATGCTGACTATCACCCTTTGAAATACTGACTGTGCCTCGGGGAACTATGGCTATGTTGAGGACAGTATTTGCAAAGACACTCACCTTGACTGTTCCAGGCCTACACCAGGAGCACTATGTGGACAAGAAAAAAGCTGTGCATGTGCCAGGCCTACCACAGGACACAGAAGGCAAACCCAACAAACTCAGTCTGCTTCACCGTTGGGCTTCAATCCACCTGCACTGAAAAAACATCCCTTTTCTATAAAATGGAAAAAATGTATCATAATCTCATCCAAAATTAGAAGCAAGGGAAAGATGGGTTTAATTTGTTGCTTTACAAAGATAAATTTGCATTTCTGCAGTAGTCTACAATTACTGTTAAAATTATTATGACAAGAATTGCAACACATTTTTCCCTCAAAATGGGACATTTCTAGAGGCATTCAAAGCATGGGGTTGTCACTTTTCTCCATTATATCATAATCACACTTGACACAGACACTGAGTTAATATCTCAAACATGCTCATTTTACTCCCATTGTCCTGGAAGGTACATGCATCATCACTACAGATGATAAGGAAAATGGGTCAACTAAGAAAAACCCTCAAAACCAGGCAGACTGATAATGCAACTCCTCAAGATGACTGTGGAGCCATGGTTCCTCAGGACTCCTGACAAGCCATGAGGTCAGTCACTACACAAAGCTACACAGAAATAAGTATGGGACTTCATGAAGGCTCTACACTGACTCATTAAAGAATGCAATTGAAACCACAAAAAAGCAGAGCAAGACAGGAGGTGCAAGGAAGAGACATAAATATTAGGGAAGATGCATGATGGTGTCTCCTTACTGCTGTAGTTGGTAAACAGGGAAACATGTTTATCCAAGGGAAGAAGTATAAAACAACTGGACAGCAGTGAGAAGATGAAGCTACTAAGTCTCGTGTAAGAGAGGTCTCTGAGAAGAACAAGGGAACACAGATCTCTGAGAATAGCAAGGCAGCACAGATCTCTGAGATGAGCAAGGGAGCACAGATCTCTGAGAGGAGCAAGGGAGCACAGATCTCTGAGAGGAGCAAGGGAGCACAGATCTCTGAGATGAGCAAGGGAGCACAGATCTCTGAGAGGAGCAAGGGAGCACAGATCTCTGAGAGGAGCAAGGGAGCACAGATCTCTGAGAGGAGCAAGGGAGCACAGATCTCTGAGAGGAGCAAGGGAGCACAGATCTCTGAGAGGAGCAAGGGAGCACAGATCTCTGAGAGGAGCAAGGGAGCACAGATCTCTGAGAGGAGCAAGGGAGCACAGATCTCTGAGAGGAGCAAGGGAGCACAGATCTCTGAGAGGAGCAAGGGAGCACAGATCTCTGAGAGGAGCAAGGGAGCACAGATCTCTGAGAGGAGCAAGGGAGCACAGATCTCTGAGAGGAGCAAGGGAGCACAGATCTCTGAGAGGAGCAAGGGAGCACAGATCTCTGAGAGGAGCAAGGGAGCACAGATCTCTGAGAGGAGCAAGGGAGCACAGATCTCTGAGAGGAGCAAGGGAGCACAGATCTCTGAGAGGAGCAAGGGAGCACAGATCTCTGAGAGGAGCAAGGGAGCACAGATCTCTGAGAGGAGCAAGGGAGCACAGATCTCTGAGAGGAGCAAGGGAGCACAGATCTCTGAGAGGAGCAAGGGAGCACAGATCTCTGAGAGGAGCAAGGGAGCACAGATCTCTGAGAGGAGCAAGGGAGCACAGATCTCTGAGAGGAGCAAGGGAGCACAGATCTCTGAGAGGAGCAAGGGAGCACAGATCTCTGAGAGGAGCAAGGGAGCACAGATCTCTGAGAGGAGCAAGGGAGCACAGATCTCTGAGAGGAGCAAGGGAGCACAGATCTCTGAGAGGAGCAAGGGAGCACAGATCTCTGAGAGGAGCAAGGGAGCACAGATCTCTGAGAGGAGCAAGGGAGCACAGATCTCTGAGAGGAGCAAGGGAGCACAGATCTCTGAGAGGAGCAAGGGAGCACAGATCTCTGAGAAGAGCAAGGGAGCACAGATCTCTGAGAGGAGCAAGGGAGCACAGATCTATGAGAAGAGCAAGGGAGCACAGATCTATGAGAGGAGCAAGGGAGCACAGATCTCTGAGATGAGCAAGGGAGCACAGATCTCTGAGAGGAGCAAGGGAGCACAGATCTATGAGAAGAGCAAGGGAGCACAGATCTCTGAGAGGAGCAAGGGAGCACAGATCTCTGAGAAGAGCAAGGAAACACAGATCTCTGAGAAGAGCAAGGGAGCAGAGATCTCTGAGAGGAGCAAGGGAGCACAGATTTCTGAGAGGAGCAAGGAAACACAGATATATGAGAGGAGCAAGGGAGCACAGATCTCTGAGATGAGCAAGGGAGCACAGATCTCTGAGAGGAGCAAGGGAATACATAGCTTCTCTTTTCAATCCATTCTTAATCAGAACATTTTCAAAATTTAAACACAAGGTTCAGACAAAAAAATCATCTTTAGGAAATGGAGAAAGCAGCCAAAAACACAGAAGTCCATGCAGCTTCAAAGACACATTTAATCATTTCAGAGAAGCGATACAGAGAAATTAGTCTGGTTAGTGGTTGCTGTTTGCAAAAGTGTGAACCTGGATCAGGTAGGGGAACCAAAAAGTGAGCAGGAAAATCTGAAGAATGCTGTGGGGTCTGTGGCCTTCTTGTGGTTCTGAAGAAACTGTAGCCGCAGCTCAGGAATGGGGAGAAAACACAGTGTCACTTGTAAAAGTCGGGATGGACAGTAGATCAAAAGATAAACAAGGGGCTGGAGAGATAGCCTAGCATTTAAGAGCACCCACTGCTCTTGCAGAGGACCCGGGTTCGATCCCCAGCACCCACATGGCGGCTAAGAACCGTCTCTAACTCCAATTCCAGGAGAACTCCAGTTCCCGGGGAATCCGAGACCCTCTTCTGACCTCCACGGCATTGCACGACACGGGTGCACAAACCTACATGCAGACAGTACACTCATACACATACAAAAATAATAAATAAAATTAAAAAAGAAAGATTAAACAAAACAAAAATAGAAAAAGATAAACATTAACTTTAGCACTTCCTTAAGTCTGCTCTATTAGCTGACACAAAAACAACATGTGTGTGTGGTGGGTGGATATATATATATATATATATATATATATATATATAGTTTTCACCAGAAAGTAAGGACAGTTAGTTTTCCAAGTAGTACTCTCATTATAGCACTGAATTGAGCAATGTAGGCTTCTCACAGCAACAGGATGAGGCTAGGGGGTAACTCAGGGGCAGATCACTGGCCTAGCATGCAAAAGGATCTAGTTGCACACTGTGACAATAAATATAAAAATGGAATCAAACATATTTGGAGCCCATGCATAGAAACAATCTCCAATCACATTATTTCATGTGAGAGTGAACACTGAAAGCAGTCCCTTGACATTCATCCAAGCTACCACTCTCTATGAGAGCCACAGACCTTCCACTGTTGAAATCAATTTAGTACTTCTATCTGTGCAACTTTCTACATGAACTCTTAGTGGAACTACTTCACACAACAGTTTTTGAAGCATGGAATACTTCTTAGTGTGCACATTTAAGGGTGGGCTTTGGGAATGTCCATAGATTCCAATTTAGAAAATCAGAGCATTCAAAATTTAGAGTAACTATTCTGTGAAGATAAAGTTGATGATCATACTGAGTGAACTGAATTAGAAATACAGATCTGTATTGAATGATGTAATGTATATTTCTAACTCTGGTAATTAAAACAGCTTTGACACCATTAAGAACCAAATGGGTGGTGGAACATCAGATTCAGCCTGAAAAGAATCAGGATTCTACTAAGACAATGGCCTTATATGAAAAATCATTTGACAAAAGAAGAGACTGTGCTCAGGGAGAATGGGTAATTGTATGGTGAAATAGTCAGAATCATCTAAGAATGGAGGTAAATAAAGATGAGAGCCCAACGCGCAATTGTCTGTCATTGCTCATGATTTCATGTACATTCATTCACTTGCTAAAATTGGGGGAATATTTACCCTAAATCAATATTTTCCATGATTTTTTTGGTTGTTGATGAACATATAGAGAACAGTGGATTCCTTCAATGCACCCACTACAGGTGAGTTGGAGGGACACCCGTGAGCTAGCCTAGATCAGGAATCATCACTGATGAGTACTGAAGGTGGCNATATATATATATAGTTTTCACCAGAAAGTAAGGACAGTTAGTTTTCCAAGTAGTACTCTCATTATAGCACTGAATTGAGCAATGTAGGCTTCTCACAGCAACAGGATGAGGCTAGGGGGTAACTCAGGGGCAGATCACTGGCCTAGCATGCAAAAGGATCTAGTTGCACACTGTGACAATAAATATAAAAATGGAATCAAACATATTTGGAGCCCATGCATAGAAACAATCTCCAATCACATTATTTCATGTGAGAGTGAACACTGAAAGCAGTCCCTTGACATTCATCCAAGCTACCACTCTCTATGAGAGCCACAGACCTTCCACTGTTGAAATCAATTTAGTACTTCTATCTGTGCAACTTTCTACATGAACTCTTAGTGGAACTACTTCACACAACAGTTTTTGAAGCATGGAATACTTCTTAGTGTGCACATTTAAGGGTGGGCTTTGGGAATGTCCATAGATTCCAATTTAGAAAATCAGAGCATTCAAAATTTAGAGTAACTATTTTGTGAAGATAAAGTTGATGATCATACTGAGTGAACTGAATTAGAAATACAGATCTGTATTGAATGATGTAATGTATATTTCTAACTCTGGTAATTAAAACAGCTTTGACACCATTAAGAACCAAATGGGTGGTGGAACATCAGATTCAGCCTGAAAAGAATCAGGATTCTACTAAGACAATGGCCTTATATGAAAAATCATTTGACAAAAGAAGAGACTGTGCTCAGGGAGAATGGGTAATTGTATGGTGAAATAGTCAGAATCATCTAAGAATGGAGGTAAATAAAGATGAGAGCCCAACGCGCAATTGTCTGTCATTGCTCATGATTTCATGTACATTCATTCACTTGCTAAAATTGGGGGAATATTTACCCTAAATCAATATTTTCCATGATTTTTTTGGTTGTTGATGAACATATAGAGAACAGTGGATTCCTTCAATGCACCCACTACAGGTGAGTTGGAGGGACACCCGTGAGCTAGCCTAGATCAGGAATCATCACTGATGAGTACTGAAGGTGGCATAGGTCCATCTTTTCTTCTTTTTTTTTTTAATTTTTTATTAATTTTATATTTCTGTATGTTATGAATGTACTGTCTGCATGCAGAGCTGTGCACCCGTGTCGTGCAATGCCACGGAGGTCAGAAGAGGGTCTCGGATTCCCCTGGAACTGGAGTTCTCCTGAATCGGAGTTTTCAGACGGTTCTCGGCCACCATGTGGGTGCTGAATCGAACCCGGGTCCTCTGTAGACGGTCAGCACTCTTAACCGCTAGGCCATCTCTCCAGCCCCTCATCTTTTCTTCTTATTCAGAGGCAAAGGCCTGGGGATCTCCCTTTCTGGAGAGTCGGATCTCTCCTTCCTGAGCCTACTAGTCTAACTAGGTTCAGCTAACCAAGGACTACACCTCCTCTTTGTCAGTATAAAACAATAAATATTCTTTTCTTTGGTTAACTTGACATATCCAAATTTAGAGGAATGAAAACCACTAACTTATGGAAGAAAGAAGAAAAAAAAAAAAAAAAAAAAAAAAAAAAAAACTAAGGCCTCCCCAGAGAAACTTGGATTTTTGGTCTGGATCCTCTCTCTACTTTTGGAGAACTTTTCTCTTGGTAAGTATGTGTATCTTTGTGAATCTTAGTCTTTCAATAAACTCTGTTTGCATGTTGCTCTCTGTTGTGTCTATGCCTTATAATTCCTGAAATCGCTGAGAATAAGTCACTTGTAAGCATAGATGGTGACCATCTCTGACCACTAGCTGCTCACAGTCTGGACAGGGCAGAAAATCTTCTCTGTCATCTCACTCATATTGTAAATAAAAACATACTTCCCTATTCTATTTGGCCCACATTTCCCCATTTTTATTGTTTTAATTGGAGAATTTGTTCATTTAATTGTCCCAACATTGAAGAATTGTCTAGTATTAGAACATGCAAGTATGCTCAGATGTACCTTATGTGAAAATGCCTTAATTCAGTGAGTTTTGTTTTGGCATGATTTACAGTGCTATGTGCTCTAAGTTCAGTGTTAGTGAAGAAGCAATTCGGTAGAGAAGTTTTAATACTGAAACATAAAAATTGAATATTGTGCTCTTATAAGCTGACAAAAACATGGCAAGCCCAGGCTCAAAAGAGTCTACCCTGAGTACCCATCTTCTGGAACATGTGTGCTTTTGAAATCCTAGGCACAGCAAAATAAAGAAGTACAGTAGGATGTCCAAGGCTGTGTCACTCTCTGGAGGGGTCAAAAAGCTGGCATATGGCACTTGGGCACCACATAATTCTAATTCCATCACAACCATGCCTCACCTATTTTAAACAAAATGACTTAAAATTTAGACTCTCAGATAGCACAGAGATAGCAATAATGACTTTGGATGTAATCCAAAACAGAACATCCAAGCTGAATGGTTACCTAGTGATGAGTCAAAGAGTCAGTTATGGATCAAGATGGAAACATCCACAGAGTAGTATGCAAGAGCTGATAGAAATTTTTGGCCATGAACATGCTGGTGAGATGGGGAGCTCGAGGGTAAAGAATGAGGAATTTTATCAGGCACTTCTGAAGTCAGGTGTCCCTCGATTCTGCTGAGGGAGCCTACTGCAAAGGTTCTCTCCCTGGAAACTGGCACCTTTCACAGGTACCAGCTGGCTGCAGAAATGTTTATTCTGTAGCTAAATCTGGGTAGATGGTTGCCCCTCAGATTTAGGCTGGAGAGCTGATGCCACGCCCTCCCTTAAGGCCTTGCATCACTTAATAACTCCACAAGCCAGGGGGTTGATGACCCCACAAATCAAATTTCAGACTGATGGCTGATGTGCCATTCTCCAGTATCATCTGCTAGCAAGCAATCAAATCTGATAGACTTACAATTATGCACGTGTGAAACAGTGGACTAGGGATCTTGTTAGATGGTAAAGGCAATGAAGAATCTGCTTATTGTATGCAGCAAATCACATATATAGGGAGAACAATGTCATCTCCCAGCGGCCAGTCCCATACCCCCTGCATCACATGCTGTATACATCACATGTTACTCTCACCCACAGGGCAGGTTTGCGGTCAGATACAGGTGTACAGGTGGGTAATTAAGATAATGTCTGTGGCCACACATGCCCTGAATTCACCTACATCCCATTCTTTTAATTTTATTTTGTCTGAGAAGCACATGAGCCCATGGGAGAGGTTAGCATCACAAAGGTGCCTGGGCACTGAATAGTCAGCTGTTCAAACACATTTTGACACAAGGGAAGTAGGGTGGGTAGGAAAAGGAGTCCTGAGGTTTTTTATTTTATAGGCTAAGACTGATTAATCCCCAAAAAACCATAACTTGAACCAATTATTAAACATAGGCAATATGCATAGGCAACATTCATGCAAATCCAATTAGCAAGTATCTATGCCCAAGTTTTGAACAACCCAGGGTCCTCTTAAACCAACAGGAGAGGCTTGTATGCACAAGCATGTTGATCAAATAAGAGTTTAGTCCATATTTCTGTGATCTTACAATTTACCTGCATCTCCTTAGCCTTTATATTCTGACACACATCCTCTTCCACAACTGGTCCCTAGGCTTTGGGGAAAGGGGCAAGGGTGGATGAGAAGCAAAATAGTCCATTTTTTTTATTTGAAGTGACATGTCAGACTCTTGGATATGTTCAATCTTTACTTTCCACAGATTGGCAGTTTATCTAGGGGTCCCTTTCTTATTTCAGCTAATAAAACATAAAAAGTGAGGGATATAGGCTCTTAATAAACATTAATTACCACAAGTTTTTATTGTGGTTTATAAAGTCTCTTAGTCACTAGAGGGTGAATGGTTATAGTATCAGTCATATGCCATCCCCCCAAGGAGTGGGATAATAGCCAATTACTTTGGGGAGCATAAAAATATCAGACTGCCACTGACTGCACAAATCTCTAGGCAGGTGAGGTGTATCTGATGAGTCTTTCTTTGACTCAGGAGACCATCTTTCCCTCTTTTTTAGTAGTATCTCTACTGCTCTCTGGCATTATTAAGGCCAAATGTCCACTTGTAAGCCAAGGTCTCTGACCATTCTTTCTATGCTAACCACATGTCTTCAGCAGTAGGATCTTACCACCTCTTTCTTATGCGCACATTGCTGGCAAATAGACTTTGTTATGGGGGGATGGGGACTTTTTGGGCTTCCTAGACAACAACTCATTGTTACAATAGTCCACTACTGGTACCAAAGCTCTCCTACATTAATATATTTTGTTTAAGCATAAAGCTTTTAAGGATTTAGGATGATGTTTGGCTTTGAATTAATAATTTTCTTTTCACAGTTCTCATGGTCATTAATTAGTTACAGAAAGCAGCTAGGCAGGTTCCATAAGAAGTTATTACCATAAAAGTTGGCTGTTTTTACCGATAGGGAATCACATCATTACCATACCAATGTAGCTTATTGACTACTGAGAAGGGAAGTAGGAAAGTTTCTCATACCAGAGTTTAGCAGCACTTGAAGGCAAGTTTCATTAGGACACATTTTATTGTATTTTATTTTTTCACATAAATTTATTTTTATATTTTTTAACAAATCTAGACCTGTGCTCCTGCCCATTCCCCCACCTCGCCAGAGCTCATGCATTCTGCCAAGCATGCTTTTCATCTCTTAGTCTTTCTCAATATTCTCCATGAGGAAGTTGACTGTTTTGAGCAGAAGTTCACTGTTTCAGTCAGTTCTTTGATGCAGTCCTTTCTGTTGTTGTTGTTGTTGTTTCCAATATGCATTACGCCCAACTGCTTTGGACAAAAGCTCAGGGGGCCATACACAAGAAATACTTACACCTGGGTAATTGGCACTAGCATCCACAGATGAGGGATACCATTCGTCATTTGTTTTTCTGGGACTGTGTTACTTCACTCAGCGTGATGTCCTCTAGCTCCAGCCATTTTCTTACAAAGCTCGTGATGTCGTCTTTCTTTACTGCTGCATAGAACTCCATTGTGTAGATGTACCACATTTTCTCTATCCACTCGTCAGTTGAGGGGCATTTAGGTTGGTTCCAGCTCCTTGCTATTGTGAAGAGAGCTGCAATAAACATGGCCGTGCATGTTTCTAGGACACATTTTAAAAAGTTGTTCCAATTAAAATTAGAATCTCTTTTTTTTAAATCTTATTTATTTCTATATGTGTATGAATATACTGTCTGCATGCAGGTTTGTGAACTCATGTCATGCAATGCCGTGGAGGTGAGAAGAGGGTCTTGGATTCCCCTGGAACTGGAGTTCTCCTGGAATTGGAGTTTTGGACAGTTCTCGAGCCACCATGTGGCAAGAGAAGCTTAGCACTTGAGATTTAAGTGGTTTGAGATTCTGCTTCTCCCTGATGTTCAGATGGGTCAACTTTTCTTTTTGTGTCTCCAGGTTCATCTTGTACAGTCCAAGAATAGAGAATCCTTGCAGGCACCCATGTTGGCCATGGGTCTGTCTGGGAAAATACACAAGCAAAACCTCTTCCCTTTGTAAGCAAAGAATCTGGGCCTTCCAAAGCTGTTTTTTTTTTTTTTAATTTATTTATTTATTTATTTTTTTTATTTTTAAGGGATTCTACAATATAATGACACAGTTGTTTCCAGATAACATTGATGTTACTCAGTATGTCATACAATTAGGTAATTGGTGCATTTTGCAAGTATCTATGTCCAAATTTTGAACAACCCAAGGTTCCCATAGTCCAGTTGGAGAAGCTTGTATGCACAGGCTTGTTGATCAATCAAGAGTCCAGACTATACTCCTGTAGTCTCATGATTCACCCCTATCTCTCCACAGCCCTTACAATCTACCATGCCTCCTCTTCCGCAGTTTGTTCCCTGGGCTTTGGGAAAGGGGCACAAGTGGGTGAGAAGAAAACAGTTTAATTTCTTTGGAGTTGTCATTTTGGACTCCAGTCTGTTCAGGTTGTTTCCCTTCATGGATTGACAGCTTTCCCAGTGATACCCTTTTTAGTCATACTAACAAAGCACAAGCTCTTGTATGTACAGGCATTTAAGCAGTACCAATTATTATGCCAAGCTAAGCTGTGAGCATAGACACAGATGCTTGGATGGTATGCTAATCCACAAACTGTGATTTCTCTATAAAGGGTGACAAGTTCTTATTGTGGCTTATAACATCTCCTAACCACTAGAGGACATAAGCTTGTGGCATCCGCTGGGCGTTATTCCTCCAAGGAGAGAGCTAATAGCCAAATAGATTTGGGATATATATAGACACTTGGCTGCCACTGTTGCACAGTATCTCCAGGCTGTTGAGGTGTAGCTGATATTGACGGAGGAGTCTTGGTGGCCCATGCCTTTAATCCTAGCACTTGGGAGGCAGAAGCAGGCGGATCTTTGTGAGTTCATGTCCAGCCTGGACTACAGAGCGAGTTCCAGGACAGCTGGGGCTACGGGGAAACCCTGTCTCAAAAAGACCAAAAACAAAAACAAAAAACCAAAGCTGGTTTTAAAACTGACAGAAAGTTTATGGTAAAGAGTGCTCTGCACACAGCATCATGAGGGGAAGATGTATATAGCTCTCTCTGTAGTTTTTGTTCCTTTAACGTTTTATGCATTCTCTCAACAATGCCTTGGCCTTGGGGTTTGTAAGGAATGCAGGTTATTAAATGTTCCTGGGTGGGACTGGAGCCTCACATATAAGCAGGTGAGCCAAATGTTTGTGGCCCCTCTGTAGACACTCCCCAACATCTGAGATCCTTCTTGGAGGGCTGCAAGGCAGAGGCGAAAACCTGTGCTAACAGCACCATGCCAGAAGACCTCGTGCCAATATCTTGAATAGCAATAATCCAGTCCTGTGTGGTTTAGAATGAACTAGACAAATGGCTGCCTTATAGTCAGCATTATCACCTTCATAAACTAGGTCCTTAATCAAAGTTTCACAGGCTTCTCCATGAGAGACCTTCCTCTCTACTGCGTCAGCAACCCAGCGAAGGAATTGGGTAAAATCTTCCATAGGCTGTTGGCACATTAGGGAGAATGGGCAAGACTCCTGGAGGGAGGGAGCTGTCTTCACGCCCTCATAACACAAGTGTGCACTGATCAAAGATTTTTGGTGGGATCCAGGCTTGCTCTATCAGATTACTCCAAAATTGGCCCATTCTTTGAAGCTGATGCTTATTAATTTGCACCCCAAATATATAATTGCACTAAGCCTGTGGTTCACATTGGTTTAAAAAAAAAACCTTCCAGGTTAAAAAATTACTGGGGGTTAAGACAGCCTTGGCCATCTGTTTTCAATCAGAAGAAGTGTTGAGACCAATAAATATAGTGTCCAAGAGTCCCTCCACATATGAGGAGTGGGGGCCATGATTTAGAAATGGCATCCTGGAGGTCTTTGAAAGTAGTAGCCTCATGAAGGTACCAAATGAGTGGATGCTGTGGGGTAGGTTCCATTTTAAATGAAAAAGCCTCTAAAAGATGGGTAGAGGGGAGATGGGATATTCCTCACCCAGGATCTTGTTGACAACCAAGAGTCTGGGGGTGCTGAGAGACTAACAGGTGTCTCAAGTCTGAGGAAGCCAAAGGAGCAGCCAGTGGCTTGGCAGGTGGACCCTGAGGAGAAGGTGAAAGTTTGCAAGAGGAAGCAGGCTCCTGAGGGCCCTCAAGATCTATCAAAGGAGGGGCTGGAGAGATGGCCTAGTGGTTAAGCGTGCCGACTGCTCTTGCAGAGGACCCAGGTTCAATCCCCAGCACCCACATTGCAGCTGAGAACCGTCTTTAACTCCAGTTCCAAGGGAATCTGACACCCTCTTCTGACCTCTGCAGCATTGCATGACACGGGTGCACAAATCTACATGCAGACAGTACATTCATACACATAAAAAAATAAATAAAATTAAAAAAAAAGAATCTATCAAAGGAGTGGTCATTGGCACAGAGGGCAAAGTCTTGCCAGTGCCATTAAAAGGCATGCCAGCAGAGTCAATATGCAGAGGATTTGATCTGCTTTCATTCTTAGTCTGGGCCTGTAATGCTTCAGAGATGTTAATCTGTATCTGACCCAGTATTTGGAAAATAATATCTGTGGCAGAAAAAAGAAACATAAAAAACTAGGCAGCACAAAAAAAGAAATATGTCCCAGAGTTGGTCCTCCTGAAACACAGGTCCCTTAAAAATAAAATTTCTTATTTTGTATGGGTTCAAACTCACCAAATAACTTCTGTAACCCACATTCTGGCACAGAATCCAGGCACTTCTAAGGTCAGATGTCACTCTATTTTGCTGAGGGTACTACTGCCAGCAGGTTTTCCCTGGAAACTGGCACCTCTCATAGGTACCAGCTGGCTGCAGAAATGTTTATTCTCTAGCCAAATCCAGGCTGCTCATTGCCCCTCAGATTTAGGCCAGAGAGCTGATTGGTCCTCCATCCCCCTTAAGGCTGTGCATCACTTGATAACTCCACAAGCCAGGGGGTTGATGACCCCAAGACTTGAATTTCAGACTGGTGGCTGATGTGCCACTCTCCAGTGTCACCCACTAGCAAACAACCAAGTCTGAAAGATTCAGAATTACACATGCATGAAATAAAAGACAGGGGATCTTGTTAGATGGTAAAGTTAATGAAGAATCCGTTTATTGTATGCAGAAAATCACTTATATAGGCAGTGCAACATCATTTCGCAGTGGCCAAACCCACACCCCCTGCATCACGTGCTATATGCATCATGCACTGCTCTCAGTGTGGAGTCAGATATGGGCATGCAGGTGGGCAATCGAGATAATGCCAGTGGCCATATGTGGCCTGCATTTACTTACAGAATTTCATACCTAATGTAAAGAAAGAAATTATGATAACAAATGAGAGAGAAGAGAGTCATCATATTGAAATGGAGATAAAAGCACTTTACAACTTAGGAAAAAAATTCTGAAAAGAAAACATGGGAAGAAATGATTGGCCTAGAAGTACTAATAAGAAAAAAGATTCTATTCATCTGAAATGGAAAAAATAATTTCAGATTAAGAGCAACCTGGTGCATGCTTATTTTGAGGTGGTGGAAGGACTGAATCTAGGCACATTTTATAGACAAGCCTGGGAACAGGGACTGCTCCCTTCTGAGGGAAGAAGAAAGGCAAGGGCTGAACATGAAGAGGGCAGGGAAGCAAAGGAAAAGATGAATGTAACAACATAAAAGAAGGAAGTTTTGTAAAACTATTCAATTTCAATGTGATCACCAATAAAGTTCATGACATGTTTTTATCACAACCACTAAAAATTGCTAGGCAGTTTTCACCTATTGGGAAATGTGATTGGCTTATTGAAGGGTGTCAGCTGGGCTCATGAAGGAAACACGTGTAGGAGAGATGCATTCAAAGTGCTGGAATCACAAGGTAGCAGCATCTAAATAAGCTTGGGAATGGATTCTAAGAGATGATCTTTGAGTTGAATCATAAAACGCGTTCAATACAGCAAATGAAGGAAAAGGAAAGCAAATGTGTTCAATATAGCAAATGAAGGAAGAGGAAAGCAGAGGCCAAGGCTGTGGAAAGTTGCATAAGATCAGAGACTACAAGACATGAAAGAAGGGAGCACCATCTTTTCCTGTCTACTTTCTTATTATTTTATTTATAGTTTTTATTTTATGTGCATGATTGTATTGCCCACATGTCTCTACGTGCTCCTGTGTCCTGCAATGTCCAAGAAGGTCATTAAATCAAATGAATCCCCTGGAAATGCAGTTATGGATGGTTGTTAACCACCATTTGGGTGCTCAGAATCAAACCCATATCCTCTGCAAGAGCAGTCAGTGGTCTTAACCACTCAGCTATCTCTCCAGCCCCATTCCTGTCTACTTTTTAAAAAATATTCTTGGTTCTTGGTTTTCCAAGGCCTTCAGATTTATCATTAAGTTATGAATTTGAGGTATCTCAAATCTATTTCCCTTTCAGAAAAAAAAAAAGGATTTTATTTTTAGGATTGCCTTCTTTCTGTCCCATAGATTTTGATAGGTTATATTGTCATTTTCATTTGTTTCTGGGAATTTTTACCTTTCCTTTGGGATTTATTCCTTGACCCATTTATCATTTGGTAAGTGTTGTTTAGTTTGCATGAGAGAAGTGAGAGAAGATAGACTCAGTGGAATAAATATTTAAAGGGGACTATTGGATAGGAAGGATTAAACATGGTGTAGGAATAAAGGCAAGATATAGAAGGGTGCCTGGTGTGGTGGTGCACACCTTTAATCCTAATCCTAGCACTTGGGAGGCAGAGGCAGGTGGATCTCTGTGAGTTCAAGGTCAGCCTGTTCTACATAATGAGTTCCAAGACAGCTGGAGGTACTGGGAGACCCTGTCTCAAAAAGACCAAAAATAAATAAATAAATAAATAAATAAATAAATAAATAAATAGGAATAAGGGGAGAGAAAACCTTTTGAAATATTTCTAGGGAAGCTTGCTACTGCAGAAACTTCCTAAGATGTAGATATATACACATAATATGATTTTAAACAGATTTATCCTATTTTGCAGGTGACAATGCTTCTAGAAGACTAACAAATACAAAGATTACACTTTTGCAGTAGTTTGAAATTGACAGCTGGTAGGATAGCAAGTAAAAGGAAGAGGGAATTGAGAGCCCAAAGCTTATCATCTCTAAGAGTAACTAACCATTAAAAAAAAAAAACCTTCTCAGATGACTGGTTTCCTGCTGAATTGAAGCCATTATCAACCTAAGAAATTGGTAAAAGTTGGATTTGGAAAGGACTGAGAGTCAGAATATGAAATCAACTCAGAAAATTTGGGAACCCAAGTAGAAAACTAGATAATAATCATGTCCTTTATCTCAAACCACAATGACTACCATCACCTTTACATTATTTATTTTCATTTAAAATATTACATTAATTATTTTTATGTGTATGAGTGTATCAGCTGCAGGTATGTAGGTGCATCTGAATTGTGCAATACCATCAACAGCCAGAAGACAGCATTGGATTCCCCTGGAACTAGAGTTATGGACAGTTGTTAGTTTGTATATGGATGCTGGGAATTGAACCTAAGACTTCTGATAATCATCCAATACTCTTAACAATTGAGCCATCTCCCTCAACATTTCATTTGTAATAAGAGAACACTTGGGAAATAGTTTAATGGATTTGAAGTCAACTCAGTGTGAAAGTAGCCCAGTATAGCACAAAAATCATTCCTGACCTTAGACTTTTAGTAAGCTGGAGCTGTATGTTGAGAGTAAATTCTGATTCGGTGACTCTGTATAGAGTGCACTTACAGAAGTCAAAGTATGAGAAGGGTCTTCATTCTTTTTTTTTTTCTTTTCTTTTTTTTTTTTGTTTTTTTGAGATAGGGTTTCCCTATAGCCCCAGCTGGCCTAGAACTCACTCTGTAGACCAGGCTGGCCTGGAACTCACAGAGATCAGCCTGCTTCTGCCTCCCTGCCTCCCAAGTGCTAGGATTAAAGGCATGCACTACCACACCCAGTTTAAAGACAGGTGTTAGGCACCATGTGGGTGCTGGGAATTGAACTCAGGTCCTCTGCAAGATGGCAGTCTTAACCCCTGAGCCATCTCTCCAGTGGGTCTTCATTCTCTTGGCCATGTGTTTTTTAGTCATATTTAAAACCACTGGCACTATTTGTAGATTTTACACACATATAACAATGTGCATAGATGGTTCTCCATTCAAGTTGTAAGTCAGCCTTTGAGCATGGCTACCATGTAGTGAATGTTCAGTCAACTTTTTTAAATTTAATCAGTGCTGGAGTTTTACTTAATAAAGATAATTTTTTTTTCTTTTCCCACTTGTAAGCATTCACTTATAAAGTAATATATTTTTAATTGTAACTTTACATATATCATATACATATATTGTTATCCAAAACAAAAGTGTTTAATTTTTAGAGTGTGATATAAATATTGAAGTGCTTCATAAATTAAAATTGCTAAATACATTTGCTTATTAGACTTATGAAATTTAGAGGGTTAAGTGTTCAGATATTGCTCAAACTTGATACATTTCATGTGAGAAGCTTCTCTTTTGGACCAGTATTCCCCTATTAAATTACATATTCCATTGAAGTTTTGATATTTCCATACATTATAATTTGATGACAGTTAAATCCCTCCCATATTTGCACCTAACCCCACTGCCAACTTCCCACTTTACTGTCAATATGGCTGATAGAGGTTGATTTGTGTAACCAAATGTCCTTCAGTGTGGGTTCATCCACTGGACCCACCAACAGTCTCACCCTGTAAGACATTTTTTTTAATTGAAGGTCTTTTTTTTAGATTTTATTTATTTTATTTTTTTAATAGTAATTTTATTATTTTCCTCTTTTGTTTATTTTTTAAGGGATTCTAAAATATAATGGCACAGTTGTTTTCAGATAACATTGACGTTACTTAGTTTGCTGTACAATTAGGTAACTGGTACATATTTTTGGAGTGAGCAAAATGATTAAGCTTAAACAATGAATGTAAGTAACATTCATGTAAAACCAATTTGCAAGTATCTATGTCCAAATTTTGAACAACCCAAGGCTCCCATAGTCCAGTTGGAGAAGCTTGTATACACAAGCATGTTGATCAAATAGGAGTCCAGTCTATATTGCTGTAGTCTCATGATTCACCCCAATCTCTCCACAGCCCTTACATTCTACCACACCTCCTCTTCCGCAAGTTGTTCCCTAGGCTTTGGGAAAGGGGCACAAGTGGGTGAGAAGCAAAACAGTCTATTTTCTCTGGAGATGTCATTTTGGACTCTAGTCTCTTCAGGTTGATCCCCTTCATAAAAAGATATCCAGTGATACCTTTTTAATCCTACTAACAAAGCACAAGCAATTGGATGTACAGACATTTAAGCAGTACTAATTATTATGGCAAGCTAAGCTGTGAGCATAGACACAGATGCTTGGATGATATGCTAATCCACTAACTGTGTTTTCTCTATAAAGGGTGACAAGTTCTTATTGTGGCTTACAACATCTCCTAACCACTAGAGAGCATGAGTTGTGGCACTGCTGTGAGTTATTCCTCCAAGGAAAGAGCTAATATCCAATCTATGTTGGATATAATATATATATATATATATATATATTATATCCCAATTTAATTGGATATATAATATATATATATATCCCAAATTTAATTGGATATATATATATATATATATATATATTATATATATATATATATATATATATTGCACTGTTGCACGGTATCTCAGGCAGTTGAGGCATAGCTGTACTGATGGAGGGGTCTTGCTTGTCTCAAGGAGACCATTATTTTGCTGTATTGCTTTAGTTGCTTTGGTATGTTCTCTGGCATTTCAGAGGCCAGGTGTACATTAGAAAGTGACGTCTCAAACATTTTTTCATGCTCACACACAGGTCTTGACAACAGGGACTACCACCTTTCTCCTTGCATATATCCCACTTATGGCAAAAGGCCTTTCTAATTTTGGGGCTTGGATCCCCTAGCCAACATCTCTAGGCAGATAAATTAATTGGTATACATAGCTTTCCTGTACTATTGTTTTGCTTAATTACACAGCCTATAAACACTTTACTATTGAATTTGTGAAATAAAGAATTATCTCTTCACAGTTCCTATGCATATCAGTCAATTAAAAAAAAGGGTAGTTATACCTGTTTTATAAGAAATTACCACTACAAAGTTGGCTCTAATTTACAGTAGGTAATGACTTCAAGTACACATCATGTTTTCTTTTCCATAAAAGGGGAGAGGTAGGAAGATTTCTCAGCATCTGGAAGGTAAACTTCATTAGGGCCCATTATAAACAGTTAATCCCAATAGAATTCAGAGATATGCTCAGTGTCTGTGACGCAGGCAGTCATAGGTTCCTCTTTCTTTAATGTTCAGATGGGTCAGTCTCTCTGCTGACATTTCCCAGTCCTTCCTGCACAGCCAAAAGTCGTATGTTTTCAGGCATTTAGATTGGTGTTTTTACCTGTGGGAACATACAAATCTCCTCCCATTGTTAGTTTCAAAATCTCAAAATTGAAATTTTATTAATAGGTTTGGAACACAGTTTTCCATTTGTATCCCAGAAGGGATACTAAACCACCTCCTACCTCCCTCTTTTTGTTTTTTTAAATTTTTATGTTTTGACCTATAGATGCCTAAGTTGTATTACACATACCCATAAACAGGAGCCAAGGCAGAAGTTTTCATTAAATTTACCCAAACTGTTTATCATTGACTGTATGCTACTTATTTGGGAAGTAAACTTAAACTTAATTTCTTTAAATTGTCCTACAAGTAAAAGAAAGTGTTACAATTTGATACTGTATCACTAAGAAAAAGGTAGAGGCCATTTGGGTACTTAACCCCAAAGTTATTGTTGGAAGTTCAACACAAATTATAAATAAAACAATTAACATTTTATATTCCCAATTAGTTCAAATGTATTACCATTTTTACCAAACCTACAACAGAATTTAACTAACCTAAACATTTCACTAAGCCTTAAAATATCCTATAATATGTGGACAAAGCTTGGGCAGAGTTGAGTACCTGCTAAATAAATTTTACCCAATATACACTTTGCTCTATAAAGCTATATGACTAGACTATGACTTCAGAGAAATCAAGTCCTTTAACTTATATGGTTTATTGTGTATTTCTGTGTAAATCTCTACTGAAATACCTCTCTATAGAAATATGTTATTTTAAAGTATACCCTTTTAAACTGCAAATCTTACAGAGTGGATTTTAATGACTATCTTCCTCCAAGCTGTTGGATTCATTCTTCAGGCCTGGCATGAAAACCTCTTTTAAAGACTTTTCAGTTTCTAGCTACTATTTTTTTTTTAATGAGTACAAGCATCCATCATGTAGAACCAGTTTGCAAGCAGTTGTGCCCAAACCCACACAGCCCAAGTTTCCCACTATCCACTTGGAGGGGCTTGTATGTACAATCAAGTCGATCAAATAAGTGTCCAGTCTATATTGCTGCAGTTTTACCATTCACCCCAATCGCAGCCCTTATATTCTACCATGTCCCCTCTTCCACAGATTGTTCCCTCGGCTTAGAAAATGTGCTCAGGCGGACTTACAACCAATACTACTCAAGTTGTTTAGAAGGATACAAATGGAGGGAGTTCTCCCAGATTCCTTCTATGAAGCCAGCATCACTCTAATAGCAAAACCAGGCAAAGATACGACCAAAAAAGGAGAGTTTTAGACCCATCTCACTAATGAACACATGCCAAAATCATAAACTGGATACTGGCATATCACATACAGACCCACATCAAGAAGATCATCCATCATGACCAAGTTGGAGTCATACCAAAGATGCAGGGATGGTTTAACATAAGAAAATCAAAAAATATCATCAAGCATATAAATAGACTGAAAGACAAAAAACACACCATCATCTCAATTCACCCAGAAAAAGCTTTGACAAAATCCAGCATCCCTTCATGTTTAAAGTCCTAGAGGGAATTGGACTGGACTGATCATTCCTCAATGTAATCAAAGCCATATACAGGAAACCCACAGCCAATATTATCCTAAATGGGGAAAAAACAGAAGCATTCCCCTTAAAGGTAGGAACTCAGCAAGGCTGCCACCTGTCACCACTCCTTTTCAATATAGTGCTTGAAACCCTTGCTAGGGCAATAAGACAAGAAAAGGAAATTAAGTGAGTTCTAATTGGAAAAGAGGATGTCAATCTATCCCTTTTTGATGATGATATGATGGTCTACCTAAGGGATGCTAAGAACTCCACAAGAAAACTCCTTGAAATGATTAAAAGCTTCAGAAAAGTGGCAGGACACAAAATAAACCTAGAAAAATCAGTATCCTTTCTTTACACCAACAACAAGCAACTGAAGAAGGAATACAAGGAGACCTTCCCACTCACAATAGCCTCAAAACAATAAAATACCTAGGAACAAACCTAACCAAAGACACCAAGGAACTCTACAACAAAAATTATAAACCCCCGAGGAAGAAAATTGAGGAAGACATCAGAAGATGGAAAAACCTCCCATGTCCATTGATTGGGAAAATAAATATAATAAAAATGTCCATTCTACCCAAAATCGTGTACAGATTTAATGCAATCCCAATCAAAAGATTCTTCACAGGCTTGGAAAAGAAAATCCTCAATTTCATTTGGAAAAAAAAGACCCCAAATAGCCAAAGCAACCCTGAGCGAAAAGAGCAATACAGGGGGGATCGCTATACCAGACATCAAACTATATTACAGAGCTATAGTCATAAAAACACCTTGGTACTGGCAAAAAAAAACAGAACAGTTGACCAATGGAATAAAACTGAAGATCCAAACCTGAGCACATACAATTTCAGCCACCTCATATTTGACAAGGGGGCCAAGAATGCACAATGGAGGAAAGACAGCATCTTCAGCAAGTGGTCTTGGCAAAACTGGATCACCACCTGTTGAAGAATGAAATTAATCCCCTACCTCTCACCTTGTATAAAAGTCAAGTCCAAATGGATCAAAGACCTCAATGTGAAACACAAAACTCTGTAGGTGATAGAAGAAATACTTGGCAGCAGACTACAAGACATAGGCATAGGAAAAGACTTCCTAAATCAGACACCAGCTGCACAAGAAATAAGATCGACAATTGACAACTGGGACCTCATTAAACAAAAAAGCTTCTGTACATCAAAAGAAACAATAAATGAAGTGAAGAGAAAACCCATAGAGTGGGAAGAAACCTTCACTACAGTTACATCTGACAAAGCATTAATTTCCAGAGTATACAAGCTACTCAAAAAACAAAGAAGAAAGAAAACAAATGAATCACTCAAAAGATGGATCAAAGAACTGAATAGAGACTTCACAGAGGAGGAATTAGAGATGGCTGAGAAACATCTTAAAAACTGTTCAATGTCACTAATAATTAGGGGAATGCAAATTAAGACCACTCTAAGATATCATCTCACTCTGATAAGACTGGCCAGGATCAAGAAAACAAATGATATCAAGTGCTGGAGAGGTTGTGGGGAAAGGGGAACACTCATCCATTGCTGGTGGGAATGTAAAATTGTACAGCCACTATGGAAAGCAGTGTGGAGAACCCTTGGAAGACTCAAAATGAGCTTGCCATTTGACCCAGCCATACCACTCCTCGGTATATACCCACAAGACTCATCTTACTGCAGAAATACATGCACAGCTATATTTATTGCAGCTCTGTTCACAATAGCAAAAAGCTGGAACCAACCCAAATGCCCCTCAACTGACGAGTGGATAGAGAAAATGTGGTACATGTACACAATGGAGTTCTATGCAGCAGTAAAGAAAGACAACATTCTTGAACTTTGCAGGTAAATGGATGGAGCTAGAAGATATTATATTAAGTGAAGTAACACAGTCCCAGAAAAACAAACTACAAATGGTATCCCTCATCTTTGGATGCTAGCATCAATAACCCAGTTGTAAATATTTCTTGTGGAGAGGGATGCATATTAAAAGAAAACAACAGAAAGACTGCATCAGAAAACCGACTGAAATGGTGAATTGGGAGGGGTGGGAGGGGCAGGAAAGGGACATGGGTCTATATTTTATTAATGTATATTTAATTTAAAATTACATGTTATTTTACTTAAAATCTATATAACAATAACTTTGGGATTAACATATACAAATGTTCTCTATAAATTTTGTGTTATACAGTATCATCTTGTAACATTATCTTTTACCTGTAGGATAATTTAATTTAAGGAATTAAGTTTGCTTCCCAAATTAATAACATACAGTCACCCAAAACAGCTTGGATAAATTTAATGAAATTTACACCTTGATTCCTGCCTATAGGTATGTGTACTACAACTGCCTTTTTGAGACTCATGGGTCAAAAAAATAAAAACCTAAAATAAGAAAAGTGGGGATACAGTTACATATTAAAGCTTTTTGTCAAAAACTTTCATTTATTCTTAAAGCTAACTATGGGAAAAGATTTGTATGTTCCCACAGGTCGAAATGTCGCCAACTTAATGGCTGAGAAAGAAAAGATACAGCTTTCCATCGTGTAGGTTTTACCAAAAAATGCCAGCAGAGAAGTTGGCCCTTCTTAACACTAAAAGGAAGAAAAGCCTCGGACTGCTACAGGCATCAAACATTTCTGAGGACCATACGTGTAACAACTGTTTATAGTGAGTCCTAATGAACCCTACCACCTAGGTGGTGTGCAGTTTTAATATGAGAGACTTCCTTACCTCTTTTTCATAGAACAAAAGAAAAACATGGTGGTAATAAAGTCATTCTAACTGTAAATTAGAGCTGACTTATAGAGGTAATCTCTTATAAAACTGGTAAAACTGCTTTCTTTAATTGAATAGGAACTGTGAAAAGGATTATTCTCTATTCAGAACGAAATATAATACTAAAGTCTCTTTAAGCTGTACATATAAACAAAATATATTAATACAGGAGAGCTCTGATATCAGCAATGGATTATTCTGCCAAGGAGATGTTGTCCAGGGGATCCCAGCCCCGCTTCTTGCCTGTAAACTGGGATACCTGCAAGAAGAGAGGTGGTAAAGCCCTGCTGTCGAAGACCTGATGTAAGCATGGGAAGGTTGTATTGAGACCTCACTTGCAAGTGTACAGTTGGTCTCTGGAATACCAGAGAGACTTACCAAGGCCACTGAACCAATAAAGCAAATGTTGGTCTCCTTGAGTCAAGCAAGACTCCTCTGTCAACATCAGCTACGCCTCACCTGCTTGGAAACACTGTGCAGCACTGGCAGTCATATGTCTGTATATCCCAAGTCTATTTGGCTATTAGCTCTCTCCTTGGAGGAATAACTCATGGATGATGCCACAAGCTTACATCCTCTAGTGATTAGGAGATGTTATAAGTCACAGTAAGACCTTGTCATCTTTTACAGAAAACATAATTCATGGATTAGCACACCATCCAAATATCTGTGTCTATACCAAGGTAACCTACCATAATAATTAGCACTGTTTAAATGCCTATATATCTAATCGCTTGTGCTTCATTAGTAGGATTGAAGGGTTATTCCTGGACAAACTGTCAGCCCATGAAGGAAACAGCCAGAACTAATTAGAGTCCAAAACGACATCTCCAGACAAAGTAGACTGTTCTGCTTCTCCTTCACCCTGTAAGACCTTATCTCTTCCCTTCCTGCCAGCCATAAACTGCCAAAAGTTCCTGTGAGATTTCCTATCCACTGCCCCATGACTATGTGGGAATTTCACTTGGCTTGAGGTTGCATGTGAATTGTGCATGGTATCAACACTGTTTTGGGTTCTTATGAGTAAGTTCCCATCTCTCTAGAAGGTGCTGTCTCCTTGTGGTTATCAAATGCCTCTGGCAATTACAATTTTTCTTCCTCCTCCTCCTTAATGACCATTGAACTTTAGGAGACAGGTTTGAAGTACATGTCTTATTCAGGGATGAGCACTCTGTGGCCTCTTGTTTTCAGCACACTGGCCAGTTCCAATTGTGGGATTGTTTGCTAATCATCATGTGCTGCATAAGAAAATGTCTCTGGTAAGTGTGGAAAGCAGCATTTGTCTTGTATATAGAGATTTTGTTGGGGATGTGTCACTTAATGTTAAGTGTCTTATAGACATTTATTCTCTGAGTTTCACCAGTTCTGGAACTCTGTAATCATCTCCAATTGTTGCGTGAAGAAGCTTCCTTGATGAGGGGTAAAAGTATACTTACTTTTAAATATGAGGATCCATAGAGTAAGAAATTACATTCATCTAGGGATGTTAAAAAAAGTAATTGCTGTTTAAATAGTTTATTTTATTTAGTTATCTTTTTGGTCTTTTTGAGACAGAGTCTCCCTGTAGCCCCAGCTATCCTGGAACTCTCTGTAGACCAGGCTGGACTTGAACTCACAAAAATCCACCTGCCTCTGCCTCCCAAGTGCTAGGATTAAAGGCATGCACCACCATGCCCAGCTAAATAGTTTATTTTTTATTTTATGTGTATGAGTATATTGCTTGCATGTAGGTAGGTGCACCAATGTCGTGAAGTACTTGTAGATGTCAGACAAGGGTATTGAACCCCCCTGGAAATGGAGTTATAGACAGTTGTTAGCTGTCATGTGGGTGTTGGGGATTAAACCTAGGTCCTCTGCAAGAGCAGTCAGTGCTTTTAACCTCTGAGCCATCTCTCCAGGCTCACAAAAGTAATTCTTTTTTTAAATTTATTTTTGTATGTGTATGAATGTACTGATTTGCATGAAGGTTTGTGCACCCATGTCATGCAGTGTCACAGAGGTCACAAGAGGCTGTCAGATTCCCTTGGAACTGGAGTTAAAGACAGTTATCAGCCCACATGTGGGTGCCGGGGATCGAACCCTGGTCCTCTGCAAGAGCAGTCAGTGCTCTTAACCACTAGGCCATCTCTCCAGCCCCACAAAAGTAATTCTTAGTGAAAATAAATTCTTAGTAATAATCTATAATTTTTGTTTCCTGAAATATAAATATATATTTTAATTTTTAGACTTTTATCATGTGAGTGCACTTGCTTGGATATGATGTGTGTATCTGAATCTGGATATCCATGTGTGGTCAAAGAAAAACTTCCCTGACATGAATAGGCTGAAAGAATTCATGCCCACAAAACCAGCCCTACAGAGAATACCCAAACCATACATAGGACTAAAGAAAGAATGACCACACCCAAGAAGTCATAGGAAGAAAATAAATGAAGGTTTAATTTTAGAAACACAAAACAGAACCAAGAACACAGAACAAATTAAAATGGCAGTTAAAATACACTTTTCTATAATAACTTTAAATATAAATAGTATCAACTCCCCAGCTAATAGATACAGACAAGTCGAATGGATTATTAAACAAAATTTGGGGCTGGAGAGATGGGTCACCAGTACAGAGTCCTGTCTGTTCCTATAGAGGACCTGGGATTAGTTCCAGGCACCCACATGGTTGTTAAAAACTGTTCATAACTTCAATTTCAGGGGATCCAACACCTTCTGACCTCCATGGGGGATTGCACAACATTGGTGTCCTTACAGACATGCAGGCAATACATGAATACACATAGGAAAAAAATAAAAAAATAATAACAACAGTAATAACAATAATAAACAAAATGTTTCTTTTTGTTTTCTGTAAGAAACTCATCCCCCTTCAAGTACAGGCACTAACTTAAGGTGAAAAGATGGAAAAAAAATATTCCAAGCAAATGACAGTAAGAAAAGAGCAAGTTTGCAATTCTAGTATCTGGAGAAACAGAGTTCAAATAAAAATTAATCAGAAGAGATAAATAAGGTCACTTCATACTGAGCAAGGGAAAAGTTGACCAAGAAGAACACAACACACACACAATATATATATATATATATATATATATATATATATATATAAATATATATATATATTTATATGCAACATACTTTGGTAGACACAATTTCATATTTCTACAGGACATTAAGAAGGACGTTAAGAAATAGACTAATTCAACTTGGTAATATTAGGTGACTTCAATATCTCACTATTTCCAGTAGATAGGCCAACTGGACAAAGAATTAATACAGACATCTGAATAAAATATCACATATCACATGGACTAAATAGAGGTCTACAGAATATTCCGCCAAAACGCCAAAGAATACACTTCTATTCAGCAGTCCATGGAAGCTTCTCTAAAATTGACTATATACTGGGGCACAAAATAAATCTCAACACACACAAAAATTAAAATTATTCCATGAATTCTATCAGATCACCAATGCAATAAAGTTTAAATAAGCAGCAAAAGAAATTCTACTAACTACACACACTCCTGAATGATGAATGGGTCAAAGAAGAAATTAAGAAAGAAATAAAAGTATTCATGAAACTAAATGAAAATAATAATACAATATAATAAACTCTTTGGGACATATTAAAAGCAGTGCTAAGAGGGAACTTTATAGCTCAGATTGCCTACATTAAAATCAGAAATAGTACATATAAATTATTTAACATTGTAACTCACGATTCTGGAAAAGCTAAAACCAAATTGAAACCGAGCAGACAAGAAATAAAAAAAAAAAGATCAGAAATTAATGAAACAGAAACAATGAAAACAATACAAAAGTCAATGAATCAGAGCTGATTCATTGAGAAGATAAACAAGATAGAGGAATACTTAGCCCAACTAGCCAAAAGAAAGAAAAATATTCAAATCAACAAAATCAAGGACTAAAGGGAAAGCAACACACCAGACACCAAATGATACAGAATGTTATAAGGGAACGCTTTCAAAATTTTTCTCTATTAAGTTTAAAAGCCTGAAAGAAATAGAAGAAGTCCTAAATTCATGGAAACCTCCAAGGTTAATTCAGAAAGATATCAGTAGCTTAAACTGACACATAACAAATACGAAAATTGAAACAGGGCTGGAGAGATGGCCTAGCAGTTAAGAGTGCTGACTGCTCTTGCAGAAGACCAGGATTCAAGCTCCAGCACCCACATGGTTGCTGAGAACCATCTTTAACTCCAGTTCCAGGGGAAACTAACACCCTCTTCTGACCTCCTCGGCAGTCCACGACATGGGTTCACAAACCTACATGCAGACAGTACATTCATACACATACAAAAATAAATAAAATTAAAAAAGAAGAAAATTGAAACAATAATACAAAGCGTCCTGACTACTAAAAGCCCAGGCCAAGATGGATTCACGGCAAATTGTAGTACCAGACCTCCAAGAGGATCTATAACCAATACTACTTGAGTTATTGAAAAATATAGAAACAGATGGGTAACTCCCAAACTCCTTGTAGGACTCTAGCTAACACCTAAAATAGACAAAGATGCAACAAGAAAAGAAAACTATTGGCCCATATCCCTAATTAACATATATGCAGAAATTCCCAACCAGATATTCGCAAATCACATACAGATACACATGGAAAGATCATTCATCATGATAAAGTAAACTGCATTCCAGAGATGCAGGGATGGATTAATATATGTTAATAGATGTAACAAATAATATAGATAGGCTTAAAGGCAAAAATTACATATTCATCCCAATGGATAGAAAAGGATTGTGATTAAATCCAAGATGCATTCATTATAAAAGGATTAGAGGGAATCAGATTGGGTGGAATAGACCTCAACATAATTAAAGGCATATACAAAAAACCCACAGCCAATATCATTATAAGTGGAGAGAAATTTGAAGCATTCCCATTAAAATCAGGAACCACACAAGGCCAAAAAAAAAAAAAAATCACCAATTAAAGAAACTTATTTGAAGAAGTCATTGTTGTCAGGCTCATTTTACATAAGCACTCAAGGCTGTTTCAGTGACAGTGTGAGTGCCCAAATGGCAGGGGAATAAAGAAATAGAGCTCTCTGAACAAATGTGTTCAGGAGCCATCTACCAAACTAGCATTGCAGGAAGAGACATTAATCTAAACTCTGAAGCAAATAAGAGGAGGTACTGCCAGCTTGTTTTACAGACTTGTGTTAGGACAACAGGATATTTCCTATCATTATCTTAAAGTCTTAAGACAAATGCAAGAAGCCAAAAGAAGAGGCAGAAGAAATCAATCTGGCTTAGACAATAAAACAATGGTGTTTTGCAGAAGATAGTTTTGTAAATAAAAATGGACATAAATTTGACCAAGTGGTCCAATATAATATACTTCATGATATTTTTCAATAAGGAATACATAATGTTACTTCAATGTTATTCTTTCCAAGTATATGTAAAAACTGTCTAATCATAGGCCAATCCAGATGACATAATAACGGGTATTTATATATTTTTAGAATTTATCAGAAATAAACATGTATGACAATAATCCATTTAGATTCTAATATTTTAAAATAGACACATAAATAGTCATAGACATAAAATCAAATAAATAAATCATGATTGAGTGATCAGTTAGAGGAAGAAAACTTACTCAAAAATATAGGATGCTTCACTAAGTAATGTTACTTACTAAACACTAATTCTCTTGGTATGGAAATCATTCCAGATAGCTGGAGGTTCTTCTTAATATCTCCTTGCAAATTATTTCTAAACAATTCTGGCAAAAGCATTTACCTGTATCTTTCTGTCTGCTCCGAATTAAGTTTTTAAACACAGCTAACCATAACAACCTTAACTCAAAAAGAAAAGAGTGTGTGAGGCCTTTGGTTCCATCTCCAGAACCACTGGAATAAATAATAAAAACAAAGAAAAGAGTAAAAGGAAAGCCATTGTTGAAATTAAATACTTCTGTTAGAAAGAAACAAACAGATAAAAAGACATTTTGGAGTTGATGAAAAAAGCCTCACAATTGGAAAAGAAATAGAACTCATGAAATGTAACAAAAGAATTCTTCTCAGGATGGGGAAATGTGTCAGCAGATGTGGGTACTGGCTGCTTTTGCAGAGGACCGAAGTTTGGTTGCCACCTTCCTCATGGATACTAAAACCGGACCATACATTCTGTTATAGGGAATCTGAAGCTATCATCTAGCATCTGTGGGCATAGCACCCAGATGATGCACTTACATACATACATTCAGAACTCATATATATATTCTTATCCAAAATTTAAAGTGAACAAAAGATATTAGTAGTTACTTTGCATTTAAAACAAAATATATCAGTGGTCAGAAATCATTTTCCCACACTTCACACTCTTTTTTTTTTATTGATGCTTTGTGTATTTCATACATCATTTTCCAATTCAGTTCAAGCATATTTCCCCTTCCCTTCCCCCCATCCCACCCCACCCCATCCCAGATCATGCATTCTGCCATAACTGTCCTGCATCTTTCTCTCAGTTTTTGTTTTTCCATTTTTTAGCAATAAGTGATAATTTATGAGTACAAGCATCCTTCATGTAAAACCAATTTTCAAGCAGTTGTGCCCAAACCCACACAGCCCCTTGGTCCCACCATCCAGCAGGGGGGGGCTTGTATGTTCAATCAAGTTGATCAAATGAGTGTCCAGACTATATTGCTGTAGGTTCACCGTTCACCCCAATCACAGCCCTTACATTCTACCACGCCCCCTCTTCCTCAGATTTTTCCCTAGGCTTAGACAAGGGGCACAGGTGGATGGGAAGCAAAACAGTCTACTTTATCTGGAGCTGTTGTCTTGGACTCTGGTCAACTCTGGCTGTTTTCTTTCATGGGCTGCCAGTTTGTCCAGGAATAAACTTAAATGAGTAGTAGTACTCATTTAAATGATAATCTAACATCATTGTAAACACAGCACAATATCAAAGCTTAAAATACTCAGGAGTGACAAAAACAAATGAAAGTATGAAGCTCCCAGCACTTCATATATTGCCTTTGATAGTGTCAAATTATAAAAAGTCATTTTCAAAAGTCATTTGCAATCATCAATTACAATTGATTATCATTCAGTATTCTACCTACAAATCTGAAAGGAAAATAATTATAACATAAGTAGTTGATTTATAAAGAAATATCCAGAGCCACTGAGAATATAACAGCCCAATCTGAAAATAATCTGTTATTACCAATATAAAGTATTCATGGGACAAAATTCTGTATATCAATTGAAGTGGATAAATAAATAGCACATGGAATGAAAGAAATTAAGTGTAACCAACAACTCCTAATAAAAAATGATTATATAGCCGGGCGTGGTGGTGCATGCATTCAATCTTAGCACTTGGAAGGCGAAGGCAGGCCGATCTTTGTGAGTTCAAGGCCAGCCTGGTCTACAGAGTGAATTCCAGGACAGCTGGGACTACAGGGAGACCCTGTCTCAAAAAAAAAAAAAAAAAAAAACAACAACAACAAAAAAAACAAAAACAAAAACAAACAAACAAACAAAAACGATTATATGGTACATTATTTCCCTCACATAAAAGTAAGAATTTACAAATTTTATCAGAGATTTGAGCGCTCAGAATGATGTTTACCTTGAGAAGGAGCAAGGAAGAATTTCATGCAGGTGTCCAAAGGGACTAGTTATTTTTCAACCAGTTTGACTGTAACATGATGTGTTCCTTTTATAATGATTCACGTTGCTCAGTTTGTACATATTTTTGTAGTTTACAGAAGAATGAGAATTCATTACCAAAAAACCCAAATATGCAAGCAAACAAACAAAAATATTTTAAAAAGCTTGGCCAGAGTTCCTGAAATTCAATAGGAGCTCAAATAACTGGAGAAGAGCTTCAAGCAACTAGCAGCAAGATTGACCCCACTGAATGGTCACATAATGGTAAAACCGTGATATGCTTTTTACCAAGCTTACTATAAGAAAGTCCTGTCTAATAACTGTTCATATTTTCCTAGCTTCTTTATCATCATCTATAAAGGAACATACTATAGTGTTTGGGGCATTTCTGTCATTTTTAAAGAAATCTTTTACTCCATAAGAATTTTTTTCATATTTCATAAATAACTAGAAAAGAAAAATCTGAATGTTTTTAATATAAATACAAATATTTAAGAAGATATAAATACCAGTTATACTGATTTGGTGATTATACATTGCATATATGTATTGGATTATCATGCTGCACCTCATGAAATATATAAATCTTTATAAAATATAAATATTTTCATACAACTTTATAATGAGCTCTTACCATATGCACTCTGTCCCACTCATTTTTCCCTCTCCCAATTCCTTAGGAACCCTTTTTTTCTTAATTTTTATTAACCTTCTTGCTCATTTCATAACGTATTTCTAAATCAAATTTAGACCTGTTCCCCCTTCCATGCTCGCCACCCCGCCAGAGCTCCTGCATTCTGCCATACATGTTTTGCATCTTTTTCTCAGTCTTTTTAAAATTTTTTGATGCAGAAGTTTACTGTTTTGTGCAGAATTTTACTATTTCTATCAGTTGTTTTATGCAGTTTTGTTGTTCCTTTTGATTTGTAACACTTTAAAACATGCATATATGCATGTCACACACATACTAAAATTATGATGTCTGAAAATAAACTATAGGATAATTCTAAAACAAGAATAGGGGATTGACATTTTTTCAGTAGGGTTGTATGTAGGTAAAGGAAGAAAAGGTATTACTTTACATTCCTACATTATATAACAAGTTGATGAGTAACTTCAGGTATTATATTTACTAAAAAAGAAAGGAAGAAAAGAAAAAGTAAGGAATTATTCAGTTTGCCTTAAGAATAGAGATTTGGTGCTAGGAACCACAAATGAGGGACACCATAAGTTGTTTGTTTTTCTGGGACTGTGTTACTTCACTTGCATAATGGCTTCTAGTTCCATCCATTTACCTGCAAAGTTCATGATGTGGTCTTTCTTTACCTATGCATAAAATTCCATTGTGTAAGGTTCAGCCACCAGGTGGGTGCTAGGAACTGAACCCGTTCCTTTGCAAGAGCTGCCAGTGTTCTTAACTTTAAGATTGAGTCCTAGATTTTGTCAAAAGAGCAGACATGAACCTTGAACATCTTTAGAATCTGATTTTCCTGCCTCTTCTATGAAAATAAGACATAGATTTGGTCTTTACACTGTCCTGTACTCCTTGGAATTTCTAGACACACCTGATTTTGACTTTATCTTTAGGCTTTTTGGATTATTCCAATTCCTCCACTTTGTTTTCAAGCTCAGATATTCAGGCCTTTCCTTGATCTACTTATTCTGAGATTTCTGCAAGATTTGTTTTTTTCTGAATTACTATATTTTTCATTCATAGCAATTCAGATTGGGCTTTCTTCAGTATTTCTATCTCTTTGTTGAATTTCTTTATCATATCTTGTATCACCTTCCATATTTCATTCAGCTATTTGGTTGAGCTTATGATTGATGGTTCTAGGGAATTAGACTCCATTGGGAGGCATGGTGGCAGGAGCTGGAGCAGAAAACTGAGGTTCATATCTTGCAATGAGCACAGGAAGCCAAGAGAGAGAAACACTGGAGAGCTCTGAGGCTTGTTGAATTCCCTAAGCCTGCCACTAGTGACATACTTCCTCCAGCATGGCCACACCTTCTAAGATCTCCTAAAACAGCATCACCGACTGGGAACAGAATGTCTGAGTCCTTTGAACCTATGGGGGACGTTCTCATGCAAACCATCATAAGGAGTAATGGGGTCATTCATTCCAAACCAATGAAAATTTCAAAACACTTATGAACAGAACACTAAATGGATTTTAGACAACAGAAAATGATGTACATAAAAGGAGAGAGCTATTGTATATCAAATGCACAGAAACTACTTTAGATAAATTCAAAGAAGGAAATTTACCAAATCTACAGAAAAGAGATGGTCATTCATGTATGTGAAGTCTGTGAACCATCAAAGAGACAGGACAGGAAAGAACCTGTCATATCAGGTTTTAATTAAAAGACTAAAATCACTGAATGAACAAAGGCCATTGGATCATACACTAGAAAAGGACCATGTCATATATAAATATGCCAGGACCAGTGAGATGGCTCTGTGTTTAACTCTGTTTGCTCCTAAGGCTGATGATCTGATTTTTTTTTTTTATTGATGCTTTGTGTATTCCATACATCATTTTCCAATTCAGTTCAGGCATATATCCCCTTCCCTTCCCCCCACCCCACCCCTACCCATGCCA
>VZQC01004333.1:1456441-1505478 GCA_009823505.1 Rhizomys pruinosus
CTGATGATAGGATATGTACTGTCTGCATGCAGGTCTGTGCACCCGTGTCGTGCAATGCCGCGGAGGTCAGAAGAGGGTGTCGGATTCCCCTGGAACTGGAGTTCTCCTGGAATTGGAGTTTCAGACGGTTCTTGGCCGCCATGTGGATGCTGGGGATCGAACCCGGGTCCTCTGTAAGAGCGGTCGGAGCTCTTAACCGCTGGGCCATCTCTCCAGCCCCTCTAATTTAATTTTATAAGTCAAATGAATCTAGAAATTCATCCATTTCTTTTTGACATTTTCCAATTTATTGCAATGTAAGGCTTTAAGGTATGTCCTACAATTTTCAGAATTATATTGGTGTCTGTTGTAATGTCCCTCTTTTCATTTCTGACTTTATTAATTTTGTATTGGTGAGATGGCTCCCCAGGTAAAAGAACTTGCTACCAAATCTGACGACTGAATTTCATCCCTGGGACCAATATTGAAGGAGTAAACTGACTCTTAAGAGCTGTCCTCTCAATGCCACATGCATCCATTGTTATGCTCTATACACTTAAATTTTCAGGACTATGAATCACATATTAATTATCTTTACTCCAATAACAGAAACAAATACATGGAAGAAAAAAATATATACATTTGAAAATGTATCGTCTATTAAGAACAGGTAAAAATGAAGGTAAGGTGGATTAAAATAACAGTATTAATCATTTGAATTTAATGGTCAAACAATACATTTTATTTTCATGCCCATGAAAAATTTTTACCAATATTTTCTTTACACACATCAACATAAATTACTACAGATTAAGTTATCAAAATATATAAAATCAAATTAACACTTTCCTGCCAACAATGCAAAGACATTAGAACTCAATGAAAACTGGAATTCCAAAACAGAAAGGAAAGATAGAAAGTTTTGAAACTTTAGGCTATTCATTTTTGTTGTTTTGTTGTCTGGATAGATTCAGTTGTCAACTTGACATACATGGGAAGACTGAACCACAGTTGAGGAATTTCTTCTATCAGACTAGCATGTGGGCATGTCTGTGAGGTGTGTGCTTGATGAGTGATGTGGGACGGTGCCAGCCCTGTACAGGTGATTCTGGGTTGCATAAGAATGATTGAGCACAGACAAGGGGAACAATCCAGTAAGCAGTGTTCTGAGGCTGATGGTTCAGTTCCTGCCTCTAGGTACCTGTCTTGATTTCCTGCCTTGGCTTCTCTGAAGATGGGCTGTAATTTGAATAAGCCCCTTCCCTCCCACATTGCTTGGTCTTGGTGGTTTGTCAGAGAAACAGAAAGCAAATTATATCATTTGTTTTGGAGTTTGAAATTGAATGCTCTTTTTACTTTGTATTTTTGACAGGGTCTCATCAAATTGCCTCATCTGGCAGTGAACTCCTTCTGTAGCCCAAGTCGGCCTTAAATTTGCCTTTTTCCAGGCCTGGTCTACCAGACCTGATGTGCTCATGTTTCTAAGAGAGCAATTTGACTTTGAGATATAAAATGTGTTTTTTGGACTATATATAGTAAACTATATAGTTTAAGGATCTGTGTTTGAAAAGTAGAAAAGTTGGTCCCAGGAAAACAACCAAGCAAACACACAGAAGAAAATAAATGATGCTGAAATTAACAAAAAGAAATGAATGATCAAAACAGAAACACATATTTGGATCACACTTAAAAGAATTTACTCTTTATAAACCTTAGAAAAAAGGCAAGCCCAAACTGAATGAATGCAGAAAATAGAGAAGAAATAGGATAGAACTAAAATGTAGGATATCAGAAAGTACTGTAAATACTTTTTAATTTGAAATTTTTGATAGTTTTGAGGAGGTTCTAAATGATCAAAATGTTTTATTCATGAAGATTTTAACACATAAGTATATGACTCTACATATTCTAAAACTTCCCTTCAAGTTTCCAAATATTTCTTATTCCCATAAGACAGTGAAAAAGAAAAGTGGTCCAGGTCAGTTTTCTATTGTAGTTTTTCCCTTGACACCTATTATCTCCAGGAAAACCCAAGAAGGAGCAACTATGGAAAATTTTAATTGTAGATTTATATACAAACATTCTGATGAAATAAATGTTAATATTCCAGTGAATTAGTAAGTGAAAAGTCATTGAGAACACACCATTTACCACAGTAATACAAAGCTACCTCATCTTACTGGAAACATACACAGCTGTGTAGAAGGCAGAGCTCTTGAAGAGCTTCAGCACACATTTGCACATTAGCCTCTAGAGAAATGAGAAAAACAGTAATGTCTATAGGAAATATGGTATTTAATGATGAAATTTAAAAGATGTTCATTTTTGCTAAAGAGAATATAGAACAATGCCCATTTTTACAACAATTAAATGATTACTATATATGCTAGGGAGAAACAAGGAAATCCTCTAAAAGAGAGTGTGAGAGTGCGACTGAACAGAAGTGACACTGGATGACCCTGTCCTGTTTCCAAGTGTCCTGCTTTGATGCCTTCTCCTTCAGTCATGTGTCCTCCATCATCAACTTCTGAGAGAATCAGCTTGCTCCCTTGAGCCTAGTCACTCCTGCCACAATCCACACATCTGGATTTCTACTCGCAGCACCATAGATGTTGGGAACTTTGGGTAATCATAGATCCCATTCTGTTTTGCACTGTGGATTCAGATAAAATATTCAGACTTGATATTAATAAAAGTCAGTATTAATGAAACACCCTTGTCTTTGAGATAAAAGGAGCTTGTTTCAGGAGGGAATGGCCAGACGTGGTTCTACTTTTCTTCTATTCTTTTATTTATATCTGTTACCCACAGGGAATATAGATTCACATGCCTCGTGAATGCTCTGAAGTTCTTGTCTGATAAGATTTGCTTTTATTTCATTATACAATAAAAAATAGACTCAATCACTTACAGTTTTAGAGCATAGAGCTTTAAAAATAATGCCTGGAAAATAGAGTTCATTCTCTTAGGCTATTGTCTTTCATTTTCACCCACTTTCTTTTGCAGAATTCCTGAAAGACCCAAAACAAAGTGTTCATTAATATTATCGATGACATAATATTGATTAGAAAAAATAATTTTAATGGTCAGTTCAAGAATTTAGTAAATCAATCCATGTTTGAAATAATTGATAACACTTGGTAGATTTTTTTTAATATTTATATTTTAAGTTTCCTTCATTTCTTTCTAAATGCCTTGTGGAAATTTGATCAAAACCCATTATCAGAATTATAAGAACCTCATGTATTCTCCAATAAAATTTTAGATATAAATAGATTTTACGATATATAAATAGATAGATTTTCTAACATATTGATATAATGGTATCACTTTTCATTTAATTTAGGAAACTGATACCCTTGTTTCATATTCCCAAACTTTATTTCTAAAATCTTTATATCACCTACCTGCATAAAGATATCCCCTATGTGTTGTAACAGTAGAACAACCTGAAAATGTGCTTCAGATAATTGAAAGCTAAAACTAATATGGCTGTGGATACAGTGATGAGCTTAAATGAAAAACTGATCACATAGATTTGTGTGTTAATTGGAATCCGTTTCCAGGTAACTCAATCAGTCAGCTTTCTAACAAATAACTGTTGTAAGACTGTTTCAGGAATTTCCTTTAGCATAAAATCCACTATTCCCTGTGCTGATTTTATTCAGCATAACTTGTAATAAGGTAATCGATACACAGATTACATTCAGTTACTTGCGGAGTTACATTCCGATATGTCTTAGAGTCTTTACCTTTGGCAGTATTTACTCTACTGCCTGGCTTCCTATATTGAAATGAAAGTGACAGTTTACTACCTGCCCTAGTTAACAGGTATTTTCTTTATTTTTCTTTTCTTTTTTTTTTTTTTTTTTTTTTTTTTTGGTCTTTCCAGATTTTCAAGGCAGGGTCTCCCTGTAGCCCCAGCTGTCCTGGAACTTACTTTGTATACCAGGCTGGCCTTGAACTCACAAAGATCCACCTGCCTCTGCCTCCCAAGTGCTAGGATTAAAGGCATGTGCCACCACGCCCTGCAATAGGTATTTTCAGTAGAGGTGACCCTGTTAAATGTTAAATGTGGTTAAATGTGACCAAGACCAATGTCATGCTGGTTCCTTATAGAGAAGGATTTTTTTATATTAAATAGGCCCATCAACATGGTGCCCACTGGGCCCTACACCAGCAAGAAGCACACATGGTTTGTTATGGGTAATTTGTCTTTATTTACATAATTTATAATGTGGTTTAGGATAAGTTTCCAATATTGACTGAACTCAACACTATCAGCAATGATTATAGTTGAAGAAGTCTGGTTGTCAGAGAGTACATACTTGATTCCAATACCTAGGGTGCTCATCATTTTTAAAAGCTTCAAAAATAGACTCCTGCATGGCATCCGTTGTGCCAAGCACTTCTCTGGAAACCACCCACTCATTATGTCTGTGTAATTACTGTTTTCTGTCTCAAGAATCTTACCACACTGTGAAACTTTTCCATTTTGAATCTGGGAGAGTAGCCTGCTGCTCTAGCTAACTGGGCTGTGCCTGAGATCCATGCTTTCCAGGAACTGCCACACTATCTTCCAGTCTGCATTCACATTCTATGAGTTGACCAACATCATAACTTATCGATCACTGTGGTGAATTTCTCATTTAACAAGTGTTGTGCATCCAGTGCAGGGAAGAAATTATCCACAACAATGAGGAAGAGACACAATCTGTGTCCTTAACATTTTTATTGGAGAAGAATCAGGGCTGTGTGAAATGTCACTTCTGTCTTTGTGTTATGGATTGAAATTTTATCCTCAAATTTTATTTTTTACTACATTTCAGCCCTGAAATACTTTTTGCTTTATGCACAAAGGAAACAGTTCTATGATAACTGGGTACTGATAGGAGGTTAAAGAATACAATGCACTGTGGTGCCAAACACATGAAGATTGTGAGTTTAAGGTCAACAGCTTTTATGTGGTTAAAACACTGTTATTCAAATATATATGTATATATGTGTGTGTGTGTGTGTGTGTGTGTGTGTGTTGGCAGGAAGATGAGAATTCAAGGTCTTCCTCAGCCTACATAGTGTGTTCATACATAGTGTGTTCATGACTTGAACCCACTATGTAGCTGAGGAAAACCTTGAATATATATATAATTATATATAGTATATAATATATATATTATATATTGAAGAATATAAATATATATAGAGAAGAAATATATATTAGAGAATATATGTATATAGTTTTATTCTCTAGAAGACAGTTATGGGTAAAAGTTTAAAATGAAATTTCATCATTTAAGCTAAATTCATGAATATAGGGTAAAATGTGAACATTTTTCAAACTATAGAAAATGCTCATTCTATAAGAGTTTAGGAAGTGTCACATATACCATCTACTGTATTCGTTGGTTTCTTTATAATATTTGGGCACAGTATTTAAAATGTCATATATTTCTGATGTTTAGTTACTGTTAAACTATTCTTTCATACTTACTTACTTGTTTATGGGGGCATGCCACAGCTGCCATGACATGCAAGGAACTTATAGGATCATTCTCTGCTCCACCATGTGGTCATGTGAATTGAAATCAAGTCGTCAGTCTTGAGAGACAGAAGCCTTCTTCCCAAGTTGGTTGAAAAGCCACTTGCCTAGGATCCAACCTAGTCAAGGCTTAAGTAAATGTTTTTTTTTTTTTTTAGAAATGGACTTTTTTATTACATTGACTTTTTACTTTTATTTTTTTATCTAATATTTATTGATGTTTTGTGATTTTATTATCAACATTTCTCAGTCCATATTTAGAATCACTCCGCTTGCCATTGTCCCCTTCTTCCACCTCCAGGTCATGCAATTGCCATATGGGTCGTGTTCTTCGAATCTTTTCTCAGTCTTTTTAAAGTTTTCTCTCTGTCCAAAGGTTTTATTCGTTTTTCAAGTAAGTTAGATACTGTTTCAGTCACTGTTCTTTTGACCCAGTCCCTTTTGTTGTTGTTGTTCCTCTCCCATTTGTAATTGCCTCCATAATATGCATATATATATATCACATATATATCAAAATTATGACCTCTGAAAATAAACTGTATTTTAATTCCATGTTTAGGAATTCCCATTTTCCCCTTTAATTTTATATTACTCTAAAATATGAATACGTATTCCCACCCATATATTGCAATTAAAATTCTGAAAATAAGAAGTAAGTTCATTCTAAAGCTCATTAAAGGATTCACATTATAAATGCACAGTTACTTTCAGCTAGAAAGAAATATAACATTAAGGTTGCTAAGCTTGTCTTTCAACTAGGGATTCGGTATTAGCATCCACAAATGAGGCATATCATTCATCGTTTGTATTTCTGGGACTATGTCACTTCACTTAGCATAGTGGCTTTGAGTTCCATCCATTTACCAGCAAAGTTCATGATGTCATCTTTCTTTACCACTGCATACAACTCCATTGTGTAGATGTACCATATTTTCATTATCTACTTGTCAGTTGAGAGGCACTTGGGTTGGTTCCAGCTTTTTGCTCTTGTGAAGAGAGCTGCAATAAACATAGATGTATACATATATCTTTGAGGTAGGATGAATCTTGTGGGTATATACACAGGATTGGTATGTCTGGTTCAGGTGGTAGGCTCACTTTGAGTCTTTTAAGTGTTCTCCATACTGTTTTTCACAGTGGTTGTAGGAGTTTACTTTCCCACCAGCAGTGGATGAGTGTTCCCCTTTACCCACAACCTCTCCAGAATTTGGTGTCTTTTGTTTTCTTGATCTAAGCCAGTCTTATTGGAGTGAGATGGTATCATAAGTTTGTTTTAATTTGCATTTCCTTGATTATTAATGATGTTGAACAATTTTTAAGATGTTTCTCAGCCATCTTCACTTCCTCAATTATTCAAGTCTCTATTGAGCTCTTTTCTCAATCTTTTGAGTGGGTCATTTATTTTCTTCTTTGTTTTTTGAGTAGTTTATATATTCTTGATATTAAGGCTTTTTCAGTGTTGAAGTTTTCCTCCCACTCTGGGTTTTCTCTTCATTTCATTGATTGTTTATTTTGCTCTACAGAAGCTTTTGATTTTAATGAGGTCTCACTTGTCAATTGTAGACCTTATTTCCTGTGCTGCTGCTGTTTGATTTAGGGAAATCTCCAAAAATCTTCCTATGAAGCCAGCATCACTCTAATACTAAAACCAGGCAAAGATAGAATGAAAAAAGAAAACTGTGGACCCATATCATTGAGCACAGATGCAAAAATTCTCAGCAAAATACTTGCAAATTGCATAAAGTCCCACATCAAAAAGATCATCCATCATGGCCAAGTTGGATTCAATCCAGAAATGCAGGGATGGTTCAACATACATAAATCATTAAATATCATAAAACACATAAATGGACTGAAAGACAAAAACACAAAATCATCTCAATTGATACAGATAAAGTCTTTGACAAGATCCAGCATCCCTTCATGTTTAAAGTTCTAGAGGGAATTGGACTGGAGGGAACACTCCTCAACATAATCAAACCTGTGTACAACAAATCTGCCAATATCTTCCTAAATGGTGGAAAATTAGAAGCATGCCCCTTAAAGGTGGGAACCCAGCAAGGCTACCCCATCAACATTCCTCTTCAACAGAGGGCTTGAAATGCTTGCTAGGGCAATAACACAAGAAAGGGTAATTAAATAGTACTAATTGGAAAAGAGGTAGTCAGAGTATCCCTTTTTGAAGATGATATGATAGTTTACTTAAGGGATGCTAAAAACTCCACCAGAAAACTTCCAGAAACAATTAAGAGCTTCAAGAAAGTGCTGGGATACAAAAGTAACCTAGAAAAATCAGTAGCCTTTCTTTACACCAATAATAAGTAACTGGAGAAGGAATATAAGGAGACCTTCCCACTTATGGTAGCCTCAAAAAATAAAATTCATAGGAACAAACCTAAACAAAGACACCAAAGATCTCTACAACGAAACATTTTAAACTGCTGAAGAAGGAGATTGAAGATGACATTAAAAGATAGAAAGACCTCCCATGCTTATGGATTGGAAAAATTAATATAATAAAAATGTCCATTCTACCCAAATTAATATACAGTTTCAATGCAATCCCAATTAAAATCCCCATGAGTTTCTTTACAGGCTTGGAAAAAAAGTCCTTAAGTTCATATGGAAAACCAAAGACCCTTGAATAGCAATCCTGAGTGAAAAGTGTGATACAGGGGGATCACTTTTCCAGACTTCAAGCTGTATTACAGGGCTATATTCAGAAAGACAGCCTGGTACTGGCACAAAGAAAAAGACCTGTTGACCAGTGGAACAAAATTGAAGACCTAAACTTGAGCTCATACAGTTTCAGCCACCTCATATTTGACAAAGGGCCCAAAAAGAGTCAATGGAGGGAATACAGCATCTTCAGCAAGTGGTCCTGGGCACATTTGATCACCATTTGTAGAAGAACAAATTAATTTCTTAACTCTCACCATGTACAAAAACAACTTCAAATGGATCAAAGACCTCAGTATGAAACCTGAAACTCTGAAGGTGATAGAAGAAAACATTGGCAGCAAGACATAGATGTAGGAAAGGGCCATTTACTCTTGTAATCCTCAGGAAAGAATGGGGATGGAGAGTCAGCCACACCTCCTAACCAACTTGTGGGTCCTAGTTGCATGAGGGGATGGTCTAAGAGTTCATAGGGTGACAAAGCTGTGAGGAGGGCTGTCCTTGAATGACGGCTTTCCAGTGTAACTTTGATGTGGGGCAGAACTCAAATTTCTGTACATAAACCCTCATCCACTGTTCTGTAACTAAGCTCAACAAACTCATTTGTTTCTTAAGGTCTAGTTTGTCATGGTGCATAGATGGCATTATTTTCACCTCCTGGAAGGAATTTAAGCTACAAAGTCCAAGAAACTTGCTGTTTTCTCAGAGTAGTTTGAGGGAAAATAGGCCTTTTTTGTAGGGACAAAATAGAGGGTTGTGATGCTTTTTTTACCTCCCAAAAGAAATTTTCATGACCTACACCTAGGTGTCTATCAACAAATGGATAAAGAAAGTGTTGCACATTTACAGAAGCTATATTTTAATACTTAAAGAATTAATATTATTCTCAGATAAATGAATGCATGTGGAAACAACTGTATTAAGAAATTAAACTAGCCTCAGCAAAACAAACATGGTTTTATGTGCACAGTTCCTAGATTTTGTATAGATACATAAAATCAAGTATAAATAAATTACAGAGAAATAGAAATGAGTCTATCTAGGGGAACAAAGAGCATTAACAGAAGGGAAGAGAGATTAGAGATGGGGAGGGAGATATATTTGTATGAAAATATCTTTAGGTATCACAGAATCATGAACAATGAATCTATACAGTGAAAGCTTTAGATGTCAAAATGGAAATGTATGCAGAACATAAAGTGAGCATGCACATATCATTTACAAAAGACACACAACATAGCTAAATAAAAACAAAAGATGTAAACACAAATTTCTTCAACAATGATGTTGATGGAAATGAAGCTCACATTTTTTTCACAATGTTATTCATTAGGAGAATGTAATCCTAGCCCCAGCAATTCAACAGAAAGTAAACGTCCAGGATCAAAAGTCAGATTACTATTAATTTGGGGATCATGTGTACCTTCATACATCAGGAGAGAGACTGAAATGCTGAAGCCAGATGAGAAAACATTCTGAAAGTCTTTCCAGTATCTTATATAACATTATCAAATACTCTACCCTTACATACAAATTAGGGTAAAAGAACATATTTGACTAAAACATTTAGAGATAAATGTTAAAACATCATTCATAATAAAACTGTATGAACATATTAAGTATGCATAAACTGATGATAGGATAGGTAGAACATATTCCCATACAATGGAATAATTTCATGACAGGAAAAGCAGCAGATGATTCAACAAAATCAGCCTTGGGAACAATGTTAAGTGAGGGATGTCAGTTGGAACAGGCAGCATGCTATCTGATTCCTCTGACCCAAGTCTTTAATAAAGCACTATGGAGAGACAGATTGTAGGTGATTGGTTGTGAGAGATGAGAGAGAGAGAGAGAGAGAGAGAGAGAGAGAGAGAGAGAGAGAGGAGGGGTGTCAGAGACCAGGTACACACTCCTTTATGAGCTGATGAAACTATTAAAATTTATTGTGGTGATGGGTGCTTCCATCTGGGCACATGCTAAGAGCCAATGAATTCTGAAAGGTAAATAGTTGGTGGTTATTTTAATTACATCTCAAAGTGGTTTTAGACATTTACTTCATATTCTCAAATAAAGAATATGGGAGAAGCAAGGAAAAAATGTGATCAAAATTTGAGATGGAATTATTGAACATAGAATCATCTCTATAAAATGAGCAAACCCAAAATTTCATAGCACAGGAAAAACAGAAGACATCACAGAGTGCAAATGTGTAGTTACCAACCCTTAGGGGAAAGAGTTATCTATCAAAGAAATGATAAATTATCAATAAAATTGTATTCCTGTGGGGAAAATGTGATAAGCGATATCTGTGCTTTCTTTTCTTTTATAAAAAAAAAAATTCTTTTAGAAGTTTTACTTCTTATTGCTTGAGAATTCATACGTACATGTAATGTGTTTTGAACGAATTTCCTTCTCTCCAATTCCTTCCTCATTTGCCCTGTCCTGACTTCTCCCACTCAATTTCATATATTTTTTGTCTTTTTATCCACTGATGTCTGAGCTCAGGACCATCTGCTGGAGGCTGGGTAACCTCTCCGATACCTATCCCTGAAGAAAACAGGGATAGGTATCTACTCCTCCCATCAGCCATTCACTGGTCAATAGCTCCTTCACAAAGGGAGGGACTTCCAGACCCCAACTCCCTTCCAGTCAGGGATTTTGTCTTGTTTGATCTTCTGCAGGTCTTGTGCTTGAAGTCTGTGCTGTATTTTCAGGAAGAGTTTTAGAAGGACTTAGACACTGTTCTAGTTCCCTTCCTGTTGCTAGGATAAAGCACCAAAATCAATTTGGGGAAGAAAGGATGTGATAATATTGTAGGTTACATTCCTGCATTGACATAATTCAGAGCAGGGGTGAATGTCCTGCACAGAGAATAGGGCCAAGCACAGTGGGCTGGGTCGTCCTCTATAAAATAACAATCAAGATAATCCCTCACATGCATGCCCACCAATCAGTCTCACAAAGACAATTAGGTAATGGAGTCTCTTTTCAGGTGATCCTAAGCTGCATCACCTTGACAGTGAATGCTAGATACCACATTAAGGTTTATGAGTAAACATGTTGAGTGAAGCATTAGCATTAAATAATGAAGCTTCTAAAATGCTTTTTAAATTTATCATTTATAGAAAATGCCTGATGGCATGTTTTCCTTTTTCGTGATGGTGATCAGATTATATATATATAGTATATATATATATTATATATAGTATAATATATATATATATATTCATAGATATATTGCTTTGTTAAGTGTGTTCTTTGACAATTTTATAATGCATACAATACATTCTGCTCACTCCTCATCTGTCTTCCTCTCCCCCTTCTTAAGGCCTACATCCTGGCTTCAAATCCCTTTCTCATGTTTCTGTCTTTGTCCTGTGACCACTGGCCTTTCCTGTGGCCATCTGCCTCGCCCCTGCTTTCATACTATCCTTGGAACCTGGTGGACTCATCCAGGGCTAGTCAACTGAAGACAATGACTGCCTCTCCTGCCAAACACATCAACACTAGCCAATACTTCAGAAGGATGAGTTATGACTGCATTTGCATCCCACAACTAGCCATCCATCCATAGCAGGCCCAGTCTAGTGCAGAACTTTTTTACAGAACCACAGTTGCTCTGAGAGCATGATGATTGTGATGGCTTTGTCTCAGACTTTCTCCCTGCCTTCCACCTTTTCCATTCTTTGGGTTCCCTCTTATATAATGTTCCCAGCATTTTAGATGACAGGTATAAATGTCTTGTTCAAGGACGGCAGTAAGCAGCCAACTGGAAGGGTGAAGTGTGTTTATGATCAAAGCAATACAGCACTCATTAGGTTCACGGCAAACAGAAAACAGGAGGCTGAAGAATCACCAAGAAAGGGGAACACTCACTCACTGCTGGTGGGAATGTAAACTCATAAAACCACTGTGGAAAGCAGTGCAAAGAACCCTTAAAAGACTTAAAATGAGTTTACCACCTGACCCAGTCATACCACTCCTGGGTATATACGTATCCACAAGACTCATCCTACTGCAAAGATACATGCACATCTATGTTTATTGCAGCCCTCTTCACAGTAGTGAAGAGTTGGAACCAACCCTAATGCCTGTCAGCTGACAAGTGGATAACAAAAATGTGGTACATCTACACAATGGAGCTCTATGCAGCAGTAAAGAAAGATGACATCATGAACTTTGCAGGTAAATGGATGGAACTTGAAGCCATTATGCTAAGTGAAATAGCACAGTCCCCAAAAAGAAAATGAGGAATGGTTTCTCTCATGTATGGATGCTATTAACAAATTCCCCAATTGAAAGGCAAGCTGAGCATCATTATTGTTATATTTCTTTCTAGCTGAAAGCAACTGTGATGTTATAATGTGAATCTCTTAAAGAGCCTTAGAATTAACTTACCACTTACTTTCAGACATGGTAATTAATGTATATGGGGGAAACATATATTCATATTTTAGAGTAATATAAAACTAAAAGGAAAAAAATGTGAACTCCTAAACATATAGTGGACTTAACATACAGTTTATTCCTAGATGACATAATTCTGGTGCATATATGATGTGTATATAGGCATACTTTGGAGCAATACAATTAGGAGGGAACCACAACAACATAAGGACAGGGTCAAAGAACAGAATGATATAGTTAAATTCTGCCCCGAACAGTAAACCTTTGCAGAGAAAAATTTTAAAAAGACTGAAAGAAAGATGCAGGGTATAGATGGCAGAATGCATGATCTGGGTTGGGATAGGGGGAAGGGAAAGGGGATTTTTATCTAAATTGAACTGAAAAATGATTTCTGAAATACACAAAACATCAATGAAAGTATTATATTAAAAAAGAAATTTGTTCCCTGGGTCATCTGTCCACTATGGTGCCAATGTCATCCCGAGAGACTTTCTGAAGCCCCACATCCATGGCACCATTATCAAGAATGGTGTTATTTTGAAGAAAGCTATGGGTTGGAATTCATTTCTATTTTCAGATCATATTTGGAGGTAATTATTTCAGGACCTTTGGGGAAGTGAAAATTAACTTTCCACTGAGTGGAAAGGAATTTTATGCTGCTCTCAGTGTCCCTCTACTCTGCTCCTGACAACTGGCTTCTCTGTGGAATGCTGACAGCAAAGCCTTCTCATTGAGTGAGGAGTCAAGTCACTCACTTGTCTCCCCATTCTTGAAAGAGCTGAAAGAGCCTGTTCTCTTGTTAGGTTTGGTTGTTTAGCCTGCCACTGCTTTCTGACTCATACAACTGTGACCAGTTCATAGGAGTGGATCCTGTCACAATCCTGTAGGATGAATGCTTAAGAGCAGTTTGTTTTATATCACCTTCAACAGTCTTCCAAATTGATCATTGTAATCATATAAGGAGATTTTATCAAATATTTCTGTCACTTATGATTAAGAGATCTTTCTATTTTGTGTGCAGAGGGCAGATCTTTTTACATTTGATGAAATATCTGGATTAGGTTACCTTATAAAGGAAAGAGCTTTATTTCACTTACAATTTGGAGGTTCAAGGGAACGGCACTAGCATGGGACAGGTTCTGTTGAAGGCTTCATGTAAATGGAAAAACCAGAGATGAGAGGGCCATATGTGAGAAGAGGTCCCCCTACACAGGAAGGCAAACACACTGAGAAGCAAACAACTGGCTTCTTTCCAAAGCTTGAGAGAACTAACTTAGGTCCAACAAGATCTTCATTAACTTTTCTGAGGACACACCCCAGTGACCTCTCAAGAAGCCTTATGTAATCACTAGGACTGGGGGATAAACTCAGTCTCCAAACAGTAAAGCACCTACTCCCAGTAAAAACAGAATTATCGAGACAGGAAGAGAGAGAAGGGAATGAGAGAGGAGAGAGAGGAAGAGGACTTGTACTAATGTTCAAAGATAACCATATCTGTAATCGGAATCTACTAACTGAGTTGACATGAAAGGAACATTACAAGTACGAAAATATAAACTGGTTTATCACAATTTCCTTAAAATATAAGTGGTGGAATGTGACAGTAACAATCATTCTCAAATAAAAACGCATCCCACTTACTGAAAGGAAAACTATTTTTCTTAAGAGCATCCAAATGAATGATGTCATTTTCTTTTTCAGATCAAGAAAATACCTTTCTCTCAATAGCCTATATGCAATTCCTGTGAACTACAAAATCATTAGGTTTTCTTTCTCTAAATTCCAAGAACAAAAACAGAGTGAAATTTCTGATCAGTTGTAACGGGTTAAGAACTGAGAACAATTCCATGGCTTCCAAAGACAAACCACAAGTTAGCCTGAATTAGCAAGCCTAACATTTTGTCCACAAAAGCCGTGGTATATTGAGCATTTATAGCAGAGACTGTTCTCACAGTCCGGTGATGAAGCTCAAGGGGCCCTCGTATGGCGGAAATGATAAACAGATGGGTATATCTCCATAGTGGAGTGATTTGGGCGCAAAAAGAATTACGTGCAGACTACAAGATGGATGTTTACATTAACCCTAAGTAAAAAGTACCCAGGCACACAGACTTCACACAGAATTCTGTTCACATGATGGTCACAGGAAAATTCCTCAGAGGTATGGTGCAATTTAACGTTTGTTAGTGGGGCAGAGGTAAATAGAATGTGCTAGGTACAGGAAAGAGCTGCTTTTTTGAGATGTTTCCATACTGACAATCACAGTGGTTTATTTATGCATATATATGTAGAAGTATTCATACACACTTTGAATCACACCTTTTTTTATGGGTTGGTACATGCAGGGAGTAGTTGTGTTTGATGATTGCAGTTGAGGGAAGAAACTGTTGGGAGTTGTGTGAGAGCCTGGTGTCTCATGCAGCCCCCCCCCCCACACACGCCCTGCACATGCGTGGAATCTTAGCATCCTCCTCGCTCTCGAGCCCAACTGAATTCTCTGGGTCGGTGGTTTCCAGGGCCTCTGGGCTCCCTGCAGTGGTAGCCACTGCCCCCCACACCTGGGCGCCCTAAGCCACGACCTCCTCCTGCCTTGGTGCAGCAGGTCCCAAGTGGACCTGGCCCTATGACGCCAACATACTGGAATCACCACATTCCCCAGAGGGTGCTGGACACCTGGAGGCACGCCCCAGTCCAGCTGCCCGCAGAGGCAAGCATGGATCTCTCAAGTGCCTGGGACACCTATGTGAAAAGATGGCTATGGAGTGTCCGGAACCCTGGATGGACCTGCAGCCCTGTGACAGTCAAGATCGCTCCCCCTGAGTGTAAGGACAGCCCTCTAGACTCCCTGGGGCGTGGAGCCTACCTTTCAGCAGGGCCGGCTGAGGAGCATCCAGACCCGTGCTCCAAGGAGACTGTACTGAGGGCTCTCAGTCAGTGCAAGAAGGGAAGCAAGAGGTTTGATGGGCTGCTCTGGTTCGAAGTCCCAGAGGTGAAGAGCAGGAAACAGAACCCGGAGCCCAAGCCAGTCTCTGCATTCAAGCCTAGGATAAAAAATGGGGTGGCCACTTCCTTCGTACCGAAGCCAGGGCCTCTGCACAGAAGTCCTGATTGCTGGAGCTTCAGTGTCTGCGAGGAGGAGTCTATTCTCCCGACCTTTGCCCAGGCTGTTGTGCCAACAGCTCCTGTTCATGGCCCCGAGTTTTTCCTGGAGAGCTGGGAGATGCAGCCCCCCTGTGACCTCTGTCCACCCCATGTGCCCCAAAATGGAGCCTGCAGTTTCAGCATGGCCCGTGGGGATTTCCAGGCTACTGGACCCCTCGACTACTAAGGGTAGAGTCCTGTCACCCTCTCCTGAGACTGCCACGTGCTTATTGACTTTCCCTCTACCCATGCTTCACCTCAGTTTGGTACTTAACAGTCCAGCAAACCACCTGCTATTCTTTGTAGCCTGTTGTTCCCTGACCTACCACACCCCAGACCACCTCTCCAACCTATCACCAACTTCCTGTGCTTACACCCAATCAGACGTCTCAGGAACGGATTTCTCCACCTCTATCTGCCTAGATTGTATAGTTACATACTTATGTTATTAAAACAATATTATAAACAAAAGTACTTTTCATGTAAAAATGAACAAAAAGCATGTACTAGTAGAACGAGAACTGATGGAAAAACTTTTCTGTAAACTTTTCTTTTAATTAGGATGATAAGCCTCGGTACAGCTTAGCTAGAAAATGATGAGAGAAAACGTGTTTGAGAAATAGACTGTGATGGTGCAGAAAGGGGGCAGCAGTGAAGAGTGGGGGTTGTATTCTAAGAACCATGCGTTCAAGGAAACGAAAGTCTGGGGTCTGCGTGATAGTTTAGGAACATAGTTCTGGCTGCTAGGTGAACAGTGGATTACCCAAGGGCAACAAGAGTTCAGTGCAGAGTCAGCCAGGAGGTGAGAACTGGTGCCTTTGAGAAGGAAATGATGCATGTGTAAAAATGGCGGTGGGCTACAGGTGGATTGAAGACAAGTGGGGCCTTGCTACTGCCTTAAGGCATTAAGAAAGTAAAGGAAGCTGAGATTAAAATTTAGCTTCTTCAATGATACTGAATGGATGATGTTTGGTCACTTACTGACAGAAATACAAATAGGAGAAAACATGTGAGGAAATCAAATCTTATGTAGTCATGTTTCCTGGAAGAAGAAGATTCTTTTATCTGGTAGTTTATTTAGTTGTGCAATTAGACCTAATAGGAGTATTTGAGTCTGGGAGGATTCAATGAGGAACTGTGGCCATGTAAGTTTGTTATTGCATAGACGAGGCCACAGTGTGTGAGAAAACACCCACATAATATTTGCAGAGAAGAGGTGATGTGTGGTGCTAAGAAAAGCTTGGGAATAAATGAGAGTGGACCGAGATTGTGGCCTACAGGCTGCAGAGCATCCCCTTGTCTAGGATGGCCACTTTTGAATTACCAAAGTGTTTCATCCAAGTCCAAAGGCAAGAGATGGAGGTTTCAGCTGGAGGAAAATCAGGCAGAGAGAGGAATTCTCCAGTGGGTTAGATGAAGCCGCCACACGAGAACAAACACAGACTTGATTCACTGCAGTGGTTCTACAATTTTTTTAATTATTTTTTATTGAAACTTTGTAATTTCATACATTTCTTAATAAATTTGGACCCTCTTCCCCATCCATGCCCCCCAACCCCCCAGCAGACCTCATGTATTCTGCCAAACATGTTAAGTCCTATCAAGTCAAGCATTTGTACCCACATGTCCTTCAGTGCAAATTCAGCCACTGGAGACTAGGCAGTCTATGTAGAGAACAAAAGTAATGCATACTCTTCCCCCACCTTGTAGCAACCAGTCTCCAGCAGCAGTTCATCTATGGCCAGCCAACCAATCATTTCTCTTCTCCCCTTTGGAACCTTGTTTAATTGAGTTGACATGGGTTCTATCCTCGACACCATTGTCACAAGTTCACATGTGCCAACTTCCAGTGGATTGAAATCCTCTGCTCCCCTGTGTTCATGAACCAGGCCTGGCTCTTACAATGCAATGGTTTCTGAGCTGTGGGTGAGTTAGGCTCCATATCAGAGTCCTATCCAGGGACACACTCTGTAGTCTGTTATTAAACTTGGCCAGTTGTAGCTTTCTGTGTGCAACACACTCTGTTGAATAAAGAAACTTCACTGGGGGAGTTGAGGGATGCATTATTTTTGCCTTTACCTTCATTCCATTATGTTCAATCAGTCTTAGGTATAGAGGTTCAACTGTAGATGCGACATCTAGGACTGGGCATCTTTTGGATGTATATTCTCTGTATCTGACCAATTGTGGAAATCGTCTTCAGTAGCCTAAATATGTTGCAAAAAGAAACTTGTTTGATGAGTGATGTACATTATGCATATCTGTAAATATAAGGGTCTATGTTTAGATCAGATAAATGGAGCAGAAACTGTCCTGGAAGCCTTCTACCTGATGTGTAACTCTAACAATACTATGTGCAATGGTCCAACCTTTCCCTAACACCTAATAACTATAAAAATTTGCACTGCAAGTGATCTGTATTGGTGCAATACTGGCACTCTTATCTGGGAGTAATTAACAGCTATGCAATTGAAACTAAAGCCCTCTCAATGGGAGTGAACTCATGGGTGGATCTGTCAACTCAGCCAAACACACATGGCTGGAAAGGACATAGATCCTAGAGAAAACCCTAACAATGTCCTATCTCCAAACAAATGAAATTTCTTTTTTTTTTCTTCTGTTACTTTATTTTTTTTTCATTTTTTAACAATAAGTAATAATTTATGAGTACAAGCATCCTTCATGTAAAACCAATTTGCAAGCAGTTGTGCCCAAATCCACACAGCCCAAGGGTCCCACCATCCAGCTGGGGGGCTTGTATGTTCAATCAAGTTGATCAAATAAGTGTCCAGTCTACATTGCTGTAGTTTCACCATTCACACCAATCACAGCCCTTACATTCTACCATGCCCCCTCTTCTGCAGATTGTTCCCTAGGCTTAGAAAAGGAGCATGGGTGGACGAGAAGCAAAACAGTCTACTTTCTCTGGAGCTGTCGTTTTGGATTCTGGTCAATTCTGCCTGCTTCCTTTCATGGGCTGACAGTTTGTCCAGGAATAATCTTTTTGATCCTACTAATGAAGCACAAGCAATTAGATATATAGGTATTTAAACAGTACTAATTATTATGGTAGGTTACTTTGGTATAGACACAGATGTTTGGATGGTATGTTAATCTATGAATTACATTTTTTTTCTGTAAAATATGATAGGGTCTTATTGTGGCGTATAACATATCCTAACCGCTAGAGGACAGATTTTAAGTAAAACAAGTGTGGAAAACAACAATATATATTTCCAACTAACTCAGATGCATTACCCTTCTTATCAGAGCCTTTAAAAGACCAATCTGTGTTTAATATACACATATTTATTTACTAAGTCTCAAAACACCATTAACCTGTCCGACCAAGAGTCTGGGCAAAATTGATACTGTGTTGAACTCACGTCATTAAATATATGCATTAATCAAAACTAGCCATGGGCTTGGTCGGTCCTATATGTGTCCTGTGCATACTCCCACTCCTACAACGGCTATCCACCAATTCACCATTTATGCAGTCAGATCATTGGTCACTCGCATGCAGTCTTTCTCAGTGTGTTGTGTGGCATTGTTTAATACTGTATCTACTCACTCTCCGAATGAGAAATACTTAATCTCTGGGTTAGGTGGTGTCTTAAGCCAAACCACAAGATGAGAGGAGGATATCCAGCCGATTAGCACGTCTGTATAATGGTGTTTGTTCGGGGACGCTAAAGACGCATTGGACTTAGGAACATACTATATAATAATCTCTTGCTCGTCATTTAGCTGCAAAGTATCAATGTGTATAGATTATAGATTATACTCCGCTTAGATAGAATCTGACCGAGGTTTGGAGTGTACATTAAGTACACAGAAATAATTTTTCCTCTATCCCATCATGTTTGAGGCGATCAATTTTGGGTTGGTTGCTTAAGCATTGTTTGCCATGTTGTGAACAGAGCTGCAATAAACATAGCTGTGCATGTATCTTTGCAGTAAGTTGTGTCTTGTGGGTATATACCCAGGAGTGGTATGACTGGGTCAAATGGCAGGCTCATTTTGAGTCTTCTAAGGGTTCTCCACACTGCTTTCCATAGTGGCTGTACAAGTTTACATTCCCACCAGCAATGGATGAGTGTTCCCCTTTCCCCACAACCTCTCCAGCACTTGATATCCTTTGTTTTCTTGATCCTGGCCAGTCTTATAGGAGTGAGATGATATCTTAGTGTGGTCTTAATTTGCATTTCCTAATTATTAGTGACGTTGAACAGTTTTTAAGATGTTTCTCAGCCATCTCTAATTCCTCCTCTGTGAAGTCTCTATTCAGTTCTTTGCTCCATCTTTTGAGTGGTTCATTTGTTTTCTTTCTTCTTTGTTTTTTTTTTGAGTAGCTTGTGTACTCTGGAAATTAATGCTTTGTCAGATGTATCTCCAATGAAGGTTTCCTCCCACTCTGTGGTTTTCTCTTCACTTCCTTGATTGTTTCTTTTGATGTACAGAAGCTTTTGAGTTTAATGAGGTCCCATTTGTCAATTGTCGATCTTATTTCTTTTTTACCAGAACCTGATTTCACGCTTGAGCTCACTCAGACCCTCACTCATAGAAATAAAACTACAACAAATATTATGAGCACACAGGAACCCAATCCAATTAAGATGAAAGCTTCTAAACGAATAGTTTTAACTTTGATTGTGGTAAGAAAAAGTAATGATCATTATTAAAAAAACAAATGTTAAGTGTTGTGATGTGAGGTAAAAGGAATCTTTGAACATTGTCAGTGGGAATATAAATTCGTAGATCCATTCTTAAAAATTAAGTCCCTTAAAAAATTAAAAAAGAGATTGGCTATGTGATCCAGCCATCCCACTACTAGACAAATGTCTAAAGGTCTGAGATCAGTATGTCAAGGACATATGTTCAGGTTCATATTCACTTTAGCATTATTCATAAAAACCAAACTATGGAGCCAACATAAGCATCTATCAATGGAGACAAAGCTGTAGTGACTTAAAAAAAACAGTACAAATCTTATAGAAATTCTGTCATTTTTTGAAACATAGGTAAATGAGTCAGACATAGAAAAACAAACAGCACTCATGTAGAAGCTAAAAAGTGAACTCATGGAGGTCTGCAATCCAATGAAAAGTTAGTAACCAGCGGTGGGGGATTAGGGAATCCATGGTAAAGTTGCTTAGTTTGGTTTAGATTAAATACTTTGAGGAAAGCTATGGTGGAACCTGGCCATTATTATAATGGTGTATTACATAGTTGAAAATCTCAGAGCGGATTTTTAATGTTCTTATCACAAACATCATAACCATGTGAAGAACTGCATGTGTTAATGTATTCATGCTATAATGTACTGCATTTCAAGATATGGCTATGTTCAAGGATTAAACTCATATAATTTCTTTTTAAATTCAAAACAGTACTGAGGCTGGAGAGATGGCCTAGCGATTAAGAGCGCCGACTGCTCTTGTAGAGGACCCAGGTTTGATCCCCAGCACCCACATGGTGTCTGAGAACTGTCTTTAACTTCAGTTTCAGGGGAATCCAATGCCCTCTTCTGAGCTGCGCGGCTTTGGATGACACGGGTGCACAAACCTACATGCAGACAGTATACTCATACACATAAAAAAATTAAATTAAAAAATTTAAAAAAAGATTTTATAAAAAGTTCAAAATTCAAAATAAACACAAATGATATAGAAGATTTACTTTAAGACTGTGTTTGGTGGATGTTAAAGATAATATAAGTAACGAAGAGAGAAAAGGATAAAATGAGGAGGGAGGAACTTGGCTTTTCAGTGAGGGAAGATATGTAACATCAGGGTAGCGGGAGAAGAACCAACATATGGTTCTGACATTGTGGCTTTCAAAGCAATGTGGCATCTTTTGAAAAAACTTGGGAAGGGAAGCTTGCAGATTAATAGTCCTACTGTCTTCCAAAGCTCTGCGAATCTTGGAATGCCAAGGTAGGTGACTCAGCTTGTTCTCAGATAAGGCTTCAGCACCCAGTATATCTATGCTTCTATCAACTTAGTGTCATCGTATTATAAATGGAATTGGATCTGCTACCCAAACAGATAATTACAAACTGTTTAGTTATGTAAATAATGTACTTTTTTTTTGCACAGAATGAAATGCAAGTGTAGAAAGAGAGCTATTGCTTCCTTAAGTTTACTATTTGAAAATTCATAATTAAGCAATTTTCTGGGAAAGTTATCTGCAGAACATTATAAGAAATGTGCAAGGGATAAAATGCCTTGTGGCAGAATAGGAGACTTGCTTATGCCCTGCCAGGTCATGAGTCATTGTTCTTCCACAGATGTAAGAAATAAGTAAATATTAATTAGAAAAATATTAAAATTTAGTACAAACAATAAAAGTCTTACTTTATATTTCGCTAATTAGATATAGAATTATAAGAAGCATTCTACTTATTCTAGAAAAAGATATAGATCCATATAAATCTATTAACACCAACTGCCAAGGCTGTAGGGAAAAAATCATGTCATGTAAATTCGGTAGGATGATCAGAGTATTTGTTTTTTTTTTTTAATTTTATTTATTTCTGTATGTTAATGAGTGTACTGTCTGCATGTAGGTTTGTGCACCCGTGACGTGCAATGCCGCGGAGGTCAGAAGAGGGTGTCGGATTCCCCTGGAACTGGAGTTCTCCTGGAATTGGAGTTTCAGACGGTTCTCAGCCACCATGTGGGTGCTGGGGATCGAACCCGGGTCCTCTGTAAGAGCCGTCGGCACTCTTCACCGCTAGTCCATCTCTCCAGCCCTGATCAGAGTATTTGTAAGTGCTGTTTGCATCTATTTATAGTTATCCTTTAAATAGTTTCATTGTGTATTGGAAAGGGATGAAATATAGAGCCAGGACTTCAGGCGTTTATTATCCAGGATCTCCTCAGCTTCCAGATTCTTCTGCTTTAGTCTCCAGAGTACTGAGATTATAGGCCAGGCCTATGCCTTTGGTAGCACCATGCCTGGGTGCCACTCACTTTTTTCTAATGATAAACTTTGATGCTTTAAGCAAAGGTATGAAACAAATAGGCAGAAAAGGAAAGGATGGAATCTACCCTCCACTCTTGCCTTGGCCAAGATATTGGTTTCTTCTAAGGATTTTCAAAGACAATTTCTTTTCATATCACATGTCTAGCATTGTGTTTCTTCATCTGAACTGTAATGAAGTAGAACAGATCACACTGTGCAAAATCTATAATTATTACATAGTGAGACATAAAATTTCACAAAACAAATAGGGGTTACCCTATTATGTAATACAATGAAGTACAGAATGTTGTATGTTTGAGAGAAATACTCATGCGGGCATGATACTGATGTGTGCATAATGATTTGTGAATGCAAACACAATTCTATTTAGTACCGTCAGAAGTCTAGTAAAATTAGACACTGCACTTATAAAAGATATCATAAAATATATAGTATTCACTTCTAACATAAATATATACTTACTGAGTAAACAAGAGACTCTTGTTTTCCTTGTTTTGACTATATTTGAGAATCTCATACAATGTATGTTCAGCACGGTCATTCCCAATCTTCCCCGTAACCTCTTCCTGATCCAATCCCAACTCCCCACTCCCCAACTTTGTGTACATTAAACTTTATTGTTTAAATAACACACCAAGTCCAATCTGTGCTGCTCAGTTACTCACAGTCGATCTGCCAGGGAGTACACCTTAAAGGAAGCTGAGGTTTCCTCCACCAGGTGCCCTCAGCAAGACACTTATTTCTCACTAAATGGGCTGCTGCTGCTAGTTAGAATTCTTTATAAACCATGCACCATCCATACTGTATTTCCTCTTCGTACTTCCTTTAGCTGAAAACATATTTTAAATATTTCCAAAACAATAATATTAGTTGTAGATTTTTTAAAATTTTATTTATTTATTTTTTATGTGTATGCTGTCTGCATGCAGGTTTGTGCACCAGTGTCTGCAATGCCGCGGAGGTTAGAAGAGGGTGTCAGATTACCCTGGAACTGGAGTTCTCCTGGAATTGGAGTTACAGACAGTTCTCAGCTGCCATGTGGGTGCTGGGGATTGAACACAGGTCCTCTGCAAGAGCAACCAGCGCTCTTAACTGCTAGACTATCTCTCCAGCCCTTAGTTGTAGATTTTCTGCCTCTTTTCTATATAATTTGCTCATACCTAGTTCAGAATTATTTTTGGACACTACTTAAGGTTTTCCAAATTTCCAAGTAAATTTCAAGAAAGAACTTTGGTCTTATGCGTCTACTTCAATCCTGTCTTCAAAGGTCTAACATGGCCCAACTCAGCCTTAAAAGTATATCTCATTCTTCTATGAAATAAATTACTAACAGCTCTCTTTGAAACACTGGTTCAATAATACACTCAAGTGCTATTGCTTGAAATTTTTATTGAGGTTGATTATAAACTTAAGGATACTATGATATTAAAGAAAACCTATATAGATAGTGATTTTTAAACATACATGTGCATGTAAATACATATGGGCTGTTTCTGAAATACATGTACACTCAGATATGCCTCAGTAAATAAGTATGCATACACACACATATATATATATATAGAAAGTTAGAATATATCTTGAATGTGTATATTAGCAAGATATATTCAGAAACATGTTCATACATAATATATACAAGTTATTAATAAAATTGGAATCCAGTTCACATATTAGAGCAAGAGTATGAATTATTTCCAAAATTATATAACATCATTAAGGAAAAATATAAAGACTAATTAAGTGATTAGAAAAAAACACTTAAAAATCAAGCTACAAAGATTATTTCAAAGTTACTGAGAAATATGAAATAGCAATATAACCTTAAAATATTTAACATTAAAATCTAAAACTTTATTTCAACAATTATCCCAGCCAATTTCAAAATTATTTCTTAGCAGGGAGTGGTGGTGCATGCCTTTAATCCTAGCACTTGGGAGGCAGAGGCAGGTGGATCTTTGTGAGTTCAAGGCCAGCCTGGACTACAGAGTGAGTTCCAGGACAGCTGGAGCTACAGGGAGACCCTGTCTCAAAAAGACCAAAAAAATTTTTTTTCTTTTTGTTGTTGTTGTTCTTTTCAAGACAGGGTCTCCCTGTAGCCCCAGCTGTCCTGGAACTTACTCTGGAGACCAGGATGGCCTTGAATTCACAAAAAAACCACCTGCCTCTGCCTCCTGAGCACTAGGATTAAAGGTGTGTACCACTATGCCTGGTTTCAAAATTATTTCTTAGACAGACACACTCACATGGCTATATTTTAAATGCATAGTTGATGCATACCTTTTGTCAAGGTTTATATTCTAGTTTTAGCATTCTCTAGAAGATAATTTGTGATTATAATATGATTATATTTTAGAAAATGTAAAAATGGTTACTATAGAGTGATTAATTTACAGGAATAAAGTTTAAGGAAAATGGTATTATTAGTAACAATGGGCCATTTCTCTAAGAGACATGAAATTGTTATATTAAATTCAAAAGCAATAAAAATCCTTTAAGCAATTATGACTATCCATATTATTTTGATTTTAAAAAGTGATAATTATGATACTATCTCACATGGGCTCATGATCTTATGCTATAGTAGGCTCCAAGGACCCACACTCTGCAGACTCCTAATCTCCATCCTTTGACCATTTGTGACCTTTTGTGTTGCCTGGTCTTCTATTGCATGAAGGAGCTTCATTAATGAGAGTTGAGAGAGTCATTAGTGTCTTCTTTATCCCTTGGTCTATAGTGCCTGAGCCTGAGGTGTAAAGGTTGCATTGTAGATATGCCACGTAGGCTAGAGTCATTCAGGCAATGTCTGTGTGTGACCAGTTGTTGTACTCTGTAACACTCTCTGTTACAAAAGAACCTTCTTTAATGAGTGGTAACTGTGGCAATAAAATTGCTTCTGGGTGGTGTAAGTGATATCCTGCCTCTACTCCCTCCTTCCTTACAACTTTATGTGGAGTTCTCAGTCACTTAGATCTGTCACAGCCTTGTGTGCTTCGTAAAGATCCTGCCCTACTAAGAGACTCAGTAAAGATACTAAAGCTCAATACCAATTTTGAGGCCCCTGCTGAAGAAAATTCTTCTTTAAATCTCTAGTGAAATTTAAAGTCCTATTTCATCCAGTGACCTGGGAAAGGGGCATTTCTTTCTTCATACCTATTTCCCTCAGTAGTGCCTACCCCTCCTCTATCGTCCTCCAACCCCTGACATCCATGGGAACTTCCACTGGGGAATGACCACATATCTCTAACTGTCTGCACAAGCCTGCCCATCAGGAATCAATTCCCTCTGTGCTGCCTCTAGTTATGCAGCCTATATCACAAGGAGGGATGGGAAGTTATATTGTTCAGCTTTAATGCTTCTGCAGCACTTAAATTAACATCATCTGCTCCCATGTCCCATAATCTTACAAGCCAAATGATGAGGTTCTCTTTCATTGCTTGTTTGAAAGTCTTCCCACATTCCAATAGCTCCAGCATTGGATGTTCTCTGATTTCCATAGTCTACCCCACCAGGACAGTGCTAAGGCCTCCATCAACATACTAAATCATGGGTTTTAATTGTTTGTTTGTTTGTTTGTTTGGGGAGTTCTTTTTTTAATTTTCATTTTTTATTGATGCTTTGTGTATTTCATACATCACTTTCCAATTCATTTCAGGCATCTTTCTCTCCGTTTTTTCTTTCATTTTTTAACAATAAGTGATAATTTATGAGTACAAGCATCCTCCATGTAAAACCAATTTGCAAGCAGTTGTGCCCAAAAACACACAGCCCATGGGTCCCACCATCCAGCGGGGGGGTGGGGGTGGGGGCTTGTATATTCAATCAAGTTGATCAAATGAGTGTCCAGACTATATTGCTGTAGTTTCACCATTCACCCCAATCGCAGCCCTTGCATTCTACCATGCCCTCTCTTCTGCAGATTGTTCCCTAGGCTTAGAAAAGGGGCACAGGTGGATGAGAAGCAAAACAGTCTACTTTCTCTGGAGCTGTTGTTTTGGACTCTGGTCAATTCTGGCTGTTTTCTTTCATGGGCTGACAGTTTGTCCAGGAATAATCTTTTTGATCCTACTAATGAAGCACAAGCAATTAGATATATGGGTATTTAAACAGTACTAATTGTTATGGTAGGTTACTTTGGTATAGACACAGATGAATTACATTTTTTTCTGTTAAATATGACAGGGTCTTACTGTGGCTTATAAAATCTCCTAACCATTAGAGGATGTAAGCTTGTGGCATCAGCCGTGGGTTATTCCTCCAAGGAGAGAGCTAATAGCCAATTAGTTTGGAGAAAAAAAAATCCTCAATTTCATTTGGAAAAACAAAAGACCCCAAATAGCCAAAGCAACCCTGAACGAAGGGAGCAATACAGGGGGTATCGCTATACCAGACATCAAACTATACTACAGGGCTATAGTCATAAAAACAGCCTGGTACTGGCACAAACACAGACCAGCTGACCAATGGAATAAAACTGAAGATCAAAATCTGAGCACATATAATTTCAGCCACCTCATAATTGACAAAGGGGCCAAGAAGACACAATGGAGGGAAGACAGCATCTTCAGTAAGTGGTGTTGGCAAAACTGGATCACCACTTGTAGAAGAATGAAATTAAACCCCTACCTCTTGCCCTGTACAAAAGTCAATTCCAGATGGATCAAAGACCTCAACGTGAAACCCCAAACTCTGGAGGTGATAGAAGAGAAACTTGGCAACAGACTACAAGACATAGGCGTAGGAAAAGACCTCCTAAATCAGACAGCAGCTGCACAAGAAATAAGATCGACAATTGACAAATGGGAACTTATTAAACTCAAAAGCTTCTGTACATCAAAAGAAACAATAAAGGAAGTGAAAAGAAAACCCATAAGAGTGGGAGGAAACCTTCACTGCAGATACATCTGACAAAGCATGATTTCCAGAGTATACAATACTCAAAAAAACAAAAGAAGAAAGAAAACAATGATCACTTAACACTATGGAGCAAAGATCTGAATAGAGACTTCACAGAGGAGAAATTAGAGATGGCTAGAGAAACATCTTAAGAAGTGTTCACAATCGCTAATATTTAAGAAATGCAAATTAAACCACTTTGAGATATCTACCCTCAATGAAGACTGGCATAGGTGCAGGAAAACGAATGATACAAGTGCTGGAGAAGTTGTGGAGAAATGGGAACACTCAATCCATTGCTGTTGGGAACTGAAACTGTACAGCCACTATGGAAAGCAGTGTGGAGAACCTTAGAAGAATCAAAATTAGCTGCCATTTGACCCAGTATACCACTCCTGGGCATATACCCACAACGTCATCTTTTTATCGCAGAGATTCATGCACAGCTATGATTATTTCAGTTCTGTTCATAATAGCAAAAGCTGGAACCAGCCCAGGTGCCTCTCAAATGACAAGTGGATAGAGAAATGTGGTACATTTTTTACACAATGGAGTTCTATTAGTGGTAAAGAGGGAACAACATCATGAAATTGGAGGTAAATGGATGGAGCTAGAAGACATTATGTAAGTTGAAGTAACACAGTCAGAAAAATAATGAACAAATGGTGTTCTCAATATATTGTGCGATGTATGCCCATAACCCATTTTTATTTCTTGTGGAGAGGGATCATATTAAAAGAACAACACAGAAAGACTGCATCAGAAAGTGACTGAAATGGTGAAGTTCAGGAAGGGTGGAGGGCCAGGAGAGGGGACAGCGGTGTATATTCAGATTAATGCTATTTATTGACAATGAGTTCACAAATATCCAGTTTGCCAGGACAGCTGCCTACAGTTACATGGTGGTTTCTTAGGGACTTAGTCAAATAGTAAATATGTGTATAATTAAACAACATTCGTTTAAAAACTCTGATAAAAATGATAATGCATCTGAGTTAAATGGATTTAGATGGATAAGTTGCTGTTGGGGCAGCACCGTTGTTATGTTAATTTTTAGCTGGTAAAGCTCAGCTATCTTAAGTCTATCTTGGGAATGTTTGTACATATACATCATATAATCTATCGTCTGTATGAAATGAGTTTCCTGCTGGCGTTGAAGAGTGAATAACCACTCTTGAAGCAGTTCATCTCATTCACCGATAGGGAAATATGATTTCAAGTAGAAATAAGTTGTTGCTGTACCACACTATAATCACACAGCACTCAGATTGTCTACTACAAACAGCATGGGTGAATTGATGAAATCCGTGCCTTGATTACTGCATCCTCTGATAGGAGTCAACTGTACTCATACAACTGTTATCTGAGTGCCTCATGGGCTCACAAAACCAATATATCTAAAATAACAGAGTGCACATAGGGCGGGGGGGGGATACAGATAGATATGAAACCTTTTTGTCAAAAACCTTGCAATTCAAATCTTAAAACTAACTACGGGAAAAGATTTGTATGTTCCAACAGGTCAAAATGTCACCAACTTAACGGCTGAGAAAGAAAAGATACGGCTTTCCATTGAGTAGGATGTACCAGAAAGTGCCAGCAGAAAAGTTGGCCCGTCTGAACGTCTGAAAGGAAGAAAAGCCTCAGATTGCTACAATCATCAATCCCTTCTGTGGATTCTACTTGTAACAACTATTTATAATGAGTGTTAATGAAACTTACCTTCTAGATGCTGCAAAGGTTTTAATACAAGAGACTTTCTTACCTCTCCCCCATAGAACAAGGAGAAATATGATGATGATGAGGTCCTTCTCCAACTGTAAATTGGAGCCAATTTTTATAGAGGTAATCTCTTATAAAACTGGTAAAACTGCCTTCTTTAATTGATTAATAGACATAGGAACTGTGAAAAGGATTATTCTCTATTCAGAACAAAATATAATGCTAAAGTCTCCTTAAGCTATGCACTTAAGCAAAACATATCAATACAGGAGCTCTGACATCAGCAATGGATTATTCTACCAAGGAGATGTTGGCCAGGGGATCCAAGACCCCACAAAAGGTAAAGGCCCCTTGTCTCTAAACTGGGATACCTGCAAGAAGAGAGGTGATAAGGCCATGCTGTCAAAGACCTGACATTAACATGGGAAAGATGTATTGAGACACACATGCAAGTGTACAGATGGTCTCTGGAATACCAGAGAGTGTTACCAAAGGCCACTAAACCAATAAAGCAAATATGGGTCTCCTTGAGTCAAGCAAGACTCCTCCTTCAGCACCAGCTATACCTCACCTGCCTGGAAATACTGTGCAGCAGAAACAGCCATATGCCTTTATATCCCAAATCTAATTGGGTTTTAACTCTTTGTATTAAATGTCAAACCTGAGGGGCATCTTTAGCTATTAGTGGGTCATTCTGTTCCTCATCGTTATCTTCCTTCCTTTATGGGTTTTTGAATAACATGTTAATTTTCTATTCCTTTATCAAAAGGGAAAATTCTAGCTTCAGTCTATGAGTTGTTATTGGGGTCAACTAAAAACAAGACTCAGCAATTCCATGCAAATATGATTTCTGAGGCGGACTTCAGATTTTAAAAGAACAACATGGTAGATTAGAATGAACATTAGTGTATAGGTGAAAAGCTCTGTGAATTCTGAGAGTTAAGTTTGGACTTGTCTGGGTGCCAAAGACTGAAAGAAGTAGAGGATTCTCTCAAGGCCTAAGCTGTGTAATAATGGTGTGTTTTATTTGTGTGCATGGATGAGACTGTAAGTATGCTGAATTCTATACTCTGGCAATCATTTTCAATGCAGATCAAACTACAGATGTTTCTGTTTTAAAACTTAAATTATAAAGCTAGTTATGTCTTTCTAACAACTAGTGCTAATGTTCATGAACACATTTTACATATATTATGTTTTCAAAATACTGAAAAGACTGCATCATAAGCACAGTTTGGAGATTAGGAATTGTTTGAGGAAGAAGTCTTTGTGGATTCCTTCATACAACAAAAGAAAATAAATGCTAGGGGAATTCAAATAATTTTAACCTAGTTTTTAGACTAGAAACACATAACAAAGTATAATGGAAATACAGTTGATCTTTAGAAATATCACTACCTAAAACTGAGTCGGACTTTAGGGCTTTCTTCCAGAAAACAAGGATTTGGTTGTCAGGCCAGTGTCAGGCCCTGAAACATAATACGTATGTATACGTATTAAAAGTGGTTTCAATGAAAAGCATATTAGTAATTGGACCTTCAAGTCCAGTTGGGAGGTCTTCCATTTGAAAAATGTGATCATTTAAGTCTCATGAACAGCTTGGATATCTTATCTGACAGGGGCAGAATGGCTCTAAAGTCTGCTAAAAACATGGACACATGTGTCAAGGTATCCAGCTCACATCTTTAGTGAAGAGACCTTAGTAGGAAAGTCCCTGCACCTTTATATGTTGACAGCTAGATCCTTGGGTCCTTTCCTCATGATCTTCTAGAAGAAAGCCACCAGAGGACAGATATCAAAAGAGAGAAATAGAATCACCATTTTTTTAAACTGGAGAGTGAAAAATTCTTAGTTTCTAGCTGACATTTCTGTAGCAGTATTATAATTTATTTAAAATTTGAAATACATTATTAAGTAGTGATTAAAAGTGACTGTGTGGGTGTAATTTTTGGCCAATTTGCAATATATAGAATTCAGTAACAAAAGAAAATGTAGCATTTATAGTCTATAAATAAAACAAAGCATTTACAATGAAAGAAATACGTGCTTGGAGCTATGAAGACATTTTTGTAAAACCAACATGTATTATTATTTGTATATATTAAAATGTAAAATAGTAATTTGAACAAATCAATAAGAAAAGGAAACAAGCTAAGCTGGGCTTGGTGGCACAGGCATTTAATCCCTACACTCAGTAGGCAGAGGCAGAGGCAGAGGCAGAGGTGGAGGCAGAAGCACGAAATCCTCTGTGAGATTGAGGCCAGCCTTGGCTACAGGAAGACCATATTTCAAAACAAACAAACAAACAAACAAACAAACAAACAAAAGAAAAAGGGGTTGGAGACATGGGTCAGCCATGAAGAACATTGGCTGCTCTTGGTGGGGACCTGGGTTTAGCTACCAGCACCTATATGGTGGTTAACTATCATCCATAACTTGAGTTCCAGAGCATCTGGTGTTCTCTTTTAACAAACCATTGCATGAAATAGGTGTACATATTTATATGCAGGCAATACATTCCTACACATAAAATAAAAGAAAACTAATAAATAAAAATTAAACAACAGACAAAAGAAAACATAAGACAAACATAATTAAAACCTATGACAAAGACGTTAGCAAACACTAAGAAAACATGGCAAATAAGCTTAGAAATGGATGCTCTAATCACATTTATCAGGGGCATACAAATTTAAAAATCATGAAATCCCAGTACTTACCTATTAGAGTGGCTATAATGCAAACCATCTCTGAGATGGATTCTAAGTAGGCCACAAATAATGGGAACTCTCACTGTGCCTGATGCAGATGCAATGTTACAGCCATTTGGAAAATGGTGGGTTTTCTTTTTTCAAAATTAAAAATAGTCTTACTATATCAGAACTTTACAGCCACACAAAGAGCTGCCCACAGATGTTCATAGAAACCTTACTCTTAAGTACCCAAATCTATAACTGCTTTTCAGCAGGTGAATAAAATATAGCCTATCTACAGACTGGGGTATCAGTATTAAAAGAAATTACTATGAAGCCATGAGAAGCCATAAGAACTTAATTGAATACTATTATGTAAAGAAGTTAGTCCAACAAGTGATGGCAACTTCATGAAAGTTTGGAAAAGAGAAGATTATGGATATAGTAAAATTAAAAAGTGGTTACCAGACACTGAGGAAGGGATGCATGCATTGGTGGAATACCAATTTTTACAACAATTAAAATATTACTTACAATATTGTAATGGTGGTTGTATTAGATGTTTATCTAAACTTACAGAATGTGTAATATCAATATTAAATTCTAATGTAAATTATAACCTTGTGTGACAAACTCGTGTCTATGTAGGCCATAAAGTGTAACAAAAGCACAACTCTTGCAGGAGTATGTTGATAAGAGAGGGTGCACGGTATAGTGGTAGAGTGTGGGAACCCTGTAAACTTTATCTCCATTTTCCTGTGAATCAAAAAGAACAACTTAACATGTGACATTAAACAGGGGGAGGAAGACTGGGGTGGGTGACGATCAGCAGAGAGTCGGGGAGGTCAGGGGATGGGAAGACAAGAACAGCACGAATAAGTAAAGGGCAAAAAAGAAGAACACACTGTACATGAAAATACCACAGTAAAATTCATTGCATTGTATATGAACCTGAAAGAAATAAAAGAAGTCTTAAGTGAAGAGAGAAAATACCTCAGTTTTCCATTATCTTTTTCTTTCAGGATCTAACTCTCTCCACCTTTCTGTAGTATACTATCTCAGATACCAACTTCCAAACCACAGGGGTTTTCAAGCTCATCTTATTTCTTATGAACTTTACAGCATTCTGAACAGCTCTCAGCTAGTGAAACACCAATATAAAAATTTGTTTACCTTTCTTTCATATGTATAACTATAGTACCTGCAGATGTATAAGTGCATGTATGTCCTGCAATGTCTGCAGAAGACAGAAGAGTGTGTGGGATCTCCTGGAACTACATGGTCCTTAGCTACCATGTGAATGTTGGGATTTGAATTTGGGTCTTCTAGAAGAATAGCCAGTGCTCTTAACCACTGAGCCAGCTCTCCAGGCCAAGACAGCATTTTTAATTTTTTTATTGAAGTTTTGTGTCTTTCATACAACATTTCCCAATCAAATTTAGTCCCATTCCCCGCTCCTTGCCCTCTACCCCACCAGAGCTCATGCATTCTGCCATACATGTCTTTCATCTTTTTCTCAGTCTTTTTTGAATTTTTCAATGCAGAAATTTACTGTTTGGGGCAGAAGTTTACTGTCTCAGACAGTTCTTTTTTTTAAGCTATGAGGAATTTAATATATCATGAAGAGAAAGGTAATACAAAAATATCCTCATGGCTTAATGTTTTCATTGAAGAACAGTGGTAAAACCTGGGATGTCATCGCCCTGCCTGAGTAGTGTGGCTTTAACTTCAACGTGAAGGACTCATCTTGATGTGCTGTTCTAAAGAAATGGAAAGTGAGGAGGTCAGGGAATCAAGTCTAAGGAATAACTGGACATGGAGTGGTAAAGGAAGGGAAATCTAATCAGATGGAAAGGAGTCGGCATGCTGTATAGTAATTGCAGGCTGTGGCTAATGTACTGGTATGTTATGACCCTGGGTACCAGGAATATGATGGTAACAGACACACAAGAATGCTGTGGATCCATAGGGATGCAGGGGAAGAACACTTAATTAATTTTGATATATTAGATTTTAAGGTCAAAACCAAGTTTATTTATGAAATATGTGAAAGATGAAGGAACAGTTCACACGCTTGCAAGGCACTGAAAATCACTGCAAGAAAAACACCTCACGGGGAAATTGCTAAGATGTGAAATGGTTTCCAGATTAGAATTCACAGGCAACTCACTGAGCTACACAGTCCTTCTAAGATTGCCAAATGGCTTACTTCTGTCAGTATTGTACCAGGAGAGGAGGCTGAAGTCATTATTGAAGATCTCAAGTTGATTATTTTAATAAGTTGACCTAATCAGCTGTTAAAAATGCGGGGCTGGAAGGATGGCCTAGCTGTTAACAGCGCCGACTGCTCTTGCAGAAGACCCGGTTCAATCCCCAGCACCCACATGGCAGCTGAGAACTGTCTGTAGCTCTAAATCCTGGAGAACTCCATTTCCAGGGGAAACCGACACCCTCTTCTGATCTCTGAGGCATTGCATGACACGGGTGCACAGACCTACATGCAGATAGTACATTCATACACATAAACAAATTTAAATTAAAAAAAGAATGTTTAAAAAATGCCAGAAAGATACTGTTTTGTAGATAACTTAGAAAAAAAAAAACTTATGGGACAATTATGAGTTTATTGGAAGAAAGGCATGAAGAAAAATAGGGAGAAGCAGAACAAATACACATTTGGAATTTGGTGTGTTCATATTGCTGTTTCACGGAGAGAGGTGCTGGAGTAAGAAGAGGGCTGTGATGGTGAGTATGGACAGTCAGATTCTTGGAAGTTTCCATCCAGCTCCTTTGATCAGGACCAATACGTTGAACTTTCTTCAAGTGCTCTGGGCTGAATGACAAATTGTGTCCACACTGTTAAAAGTAATTTTGATATATGTGTGAAAAACATATATGCATATTTTGGAGCAATACAAATTGGAGGAAAGAACAACAAAAGGACTGGGTCAAATAACTGACTGAAACAATAAACTTCAGCCCCAAACAGTAAATCTCTATATAGAAAAACATTAAAAAGACTGAAAAAAATGTAAGACATATATGGCAAAATGCATGAACTGGGGTGGGGTGGGGGGCATGGAAAGGGGAATTAGTCTAAACTGAACTGAGAAATGTTGTATGAATTACACAAAACTTCAGTAAAAAGCGTTTAAAAAAACAAAAGTACATGTTGTATTCTGTGCTCTCTAAGCTGGGTATGGACATGATTGGATGGGCCAATAAGGAAGGGAGAAATACAAACAGGAATATTGTTTTCTTCTGAGAAAGCTTGAGGTCCTTAAAACATATTCATACAGAGATGATCACTGGACAATTAAATACACACAATGCTGTGAAATAGGTTGAGAGTTTTCCTCTCAAAGGAAGCGCACATGCCATGAAACATGCAGGGATAGATACACTGATTAAGCACTGTGGTTGGACATGCTATGTCTCAAACTCTTTATCCCTTTTTCTTTCTTTGTTTAAACAAACAAACAAACAAACAAAAGAAAAAGGGGTTGGAGACATGGGTCAGCCATGAAGAACATTGGCTGCTCTTGGTGGGGACCTGGGTTTAGCTACCAGCACCTATATGGTGGTTAACTATCATCCATAACTTGAGTTCCAGAGCATCTGGTGTTCTCTTTTAACAAACCATTGCATGAAATAGGTGTACATATTTATATGCAGGCAATACATTCCTACACATAAAATAAAAGAAAACTAATAAATAAAAATTAAACAACAGACAAAAGAAAACATAAGACAAACATAATTAAAACCTATGACAAAGACGTTAGCAAACACTAAGAAAACATGGCAAATAAGCTTAGAAATGGATGCTCTAATCACATTTATCAGGGGCATACAAATTTAAAAATCATGAAATCCCAGTACTTACCTATTAGAGTGGCTATAATGCAAACCATCTCTGAGATGGATTCTAAGTAGGCCACAAATAATGGGAACTCTCACTGTGCCTGATGCAGATGCAATGTTACAGCCATTTGGAAAATGGTGGGTTTTCTTTTTTCAAAATTAAAAATAGTCTTACTATATCAGAACTTTACAGCCACACAAAGAGCTGCCCACAGATGTTCATAGAAACCTTACTCTTAAGTACCCAAATCTATAACTGCTTTTCAGCAGGTGAATAAAATATAGCCTATCTACAGACTGGGGTATCAGTATTAAAAGAAATTACTATGAAGCCATGAGAAGCCATAAGAACTTAATTGAATACTATTATGTAAAGAAGTTAGTCCAACAAGTGATGGCAACTTCATGAAAGTTTGGAAAAGAGAAGATTATGGATATAGTAAAATTAAAAAGTGGTTACCAGACACTGAGGAAGGGATGCATGCATTGGTGGAATACCAATTTTTACAACAATTAAAATATTACTTACAATATTGTAATGGTGGTTGTATTAGATGTTTATCTAAACTTACAGAATGTGTAATATCAATATTAAATTCTAATGTAAATTATAACCTTGTGTGACAAACTCGTGTCTATGTAGGCCATAAAGTGTAACAAAAGCACAACTCTTGCAGGAGTATGTTGATAAGAGAGGGTGCACGGTATAGTGGTAGAGTGTGGGAACCCTGTAAACTTTATCTCCATTTTCCTGTGAATCAAAAAGAACAACTTAACATGTGACATTAAACAGGGGGAGGAAGACTGGGGTGGGTGACGATCAGCAGAGAGTCGGGGAGGTCAGGGGATGGGAAGACAAGAACAGCACGAATAAGTAAAGGGCAAAAAAGAAGAACACACTGTACATGAAAATACCACAGTAAAATTCATTGCATTGTATATGAACCTGAAAGAAATAAAAGAAGTCTTAAGTGAAGAGAGAAAATACCTCAGTTTTCCATTATCTTTTTCTTTCAGGATCTAACTCTCTCCACCTTTCTGTAGTATACTATCTCAGATACCAACTTCCAAACCACAGGGGTTTTCAAGCTCATCTTATTTCTTATGAACTTTACAGCATTCTGAACAGCTCTCAGCTAGTGAAACACCAATATAAAAATTTGTTTACCTTTCTTTCATATGTATAACTATAGTACCTGCAGATGTATAAGTGCATGTATGTCCTGCAATGTCTGCAGAAGACAGAAGAGTGTGTGGGATCTCCTGGAACTACATGGTCCTTAGCTACCATGTGAATGTTGGGATTTGAATTTGGGTCTTCTAGAAGAATAGCCAGTGCTCTTAACCACTGAGCCAGCTCTCCAGGCCAAGACAGCATTTTTAATTTTTTTTATTGAAGTTTTGTGTCTTTCATACAACATTTCCCAATCAAATTTAGTCCCATTCCCCGCTCCTTGCCCTCTACCCCACCAGAGCTCATGCATTCTGCCATACATGTCTTTCATCTTTTTCTCAGTCTTTTTTGAATTTTTCAATGCAGAAATTTACTGTTTGGGGCAGAAGTTTACTGTCTCAGACAGTTCTTTTTTTTAAGCTATGAGGAATTTAATATATCATGAAGAGAAAGGTAATACAAAAATATCCTCATGGCTTAATGTTTTCATTGAAGAACAGTGGTAAAACCTGGGATGTCATCGCCCTGCCTGAGTAGTGTGGCTTTAACTTCAACGTGAAGGACTCATCTTGATGTGCTGTTCTACTAAAGAAATGGAAAGTGAGGAGGTCAGGGAATCAAGTCTAAGGAATAACTGGACATGGAGTGGTAAAGGAAGGGAAATCTAATCAGATGGAAAGGAGTCGGCATGCTGTATAGTAATTGCAGGCTGTGGCTAATGTACTGGTATGTTATGACCCTGGGTACCAGGAATATGATGGTAACAGACACACAAGAATGCTGTGGATCCATAGGGATGCAGGGGAAGAACACTTAATTAATTTTGATATATTAGATTTTAAGGTCAAAACCAAGTTTATTTATGAAATATGTGAAAGATGAAGGAACAGTTCACATGCTTGCAAGGCACTGAAAATCACTGCAAGAAAAACACCTCACGGGGAAATTGCTAAGATGTGAAATGGTTTCCAGATTAGAATTCACAGGCAACTCACTGAGCTACACAGTCCTTCTAAGATTGCCAAATGGCTTACTTCTGTCAGTATTGTACCAGGAGAGGAGGCTGAAGTCATTATTGAAGATCTCAAGTTGATTATTTTAATAAGTTGACCTAATCAGCTGTTAAAAATGCGGGGCTGGAAGGATGGCCTAGCTGTTAATAGCGCCGACTGCTCTTGCAGAAGACCCGGTTCAATCCCCAGCACCCACATGGCAGCTGAGAACTGTCTGTAGCTCTAAATCCTGGAGAACTCCATTTCCAGGGGAAACCGACACCCTCTTCTGATCTCTGAGGCATTGCATGACACGGGTGCACAGACCTACATGCAGATAGTACATTCATACACATAAACAAATTTAAATTAAAAAAAGAATGTTTAAAAAATGCCAGAAAGATACTGTTTTGTAGATAACTTAGAAAAAAAAAAACTTATGGGACAATTATGAGTTTATTGGAAGAAAGGCATGAAGAAAAATAGGGAGAAGCAGAACAAATACACATTTGGAATTTGGTGTGTTCATATTGCTGTTTCACGGAGAGAGGTGCTGGAGTAAGAAGAGGGCTGTGATGGTGAGTATGGACAGTCAGATTCTTGGAAGTTTCCATCCAGCTCCTTTGATCAGGACCAATACGTTGAACTTTCTTCAAGTGCTCTGGGCTGAATGACAAATTGTGTCCACACTGTTAAAAGTAATTTTGATATATGTGTGAAAAACATATATGCATATTTTGGAGCAATACAAATTGGAGGAAAGAACAACAAAAGGACTGGGTCAAATAACTGACTGAAACAATAAACTTCAGCCCCAAACAGTAAATCTCTATATAGAAAAACATTAAAAAGACTGAAAAAAATGTAAGACATATATGGCAAAATGCATGAACTGGGGTGGGGTGGGGGGCATGGAAAGGGGAATTAGTCTAAACTGAACTGAGAAATGTTGTATGAATTACACAAAACTTCAGTAAAAAGCGTTTAAAAAAACAAAAGTACATGTTGTATTCTGTGCTCTCTAAGCTGGGTATGGACATGATTGGATGGGCCAATAAGGAAGGGAGAAATACAAACAGGAATATTGTTTTCTTCTGAGAAAGCTTGAGGTCCTTAAAACATATTCATACAGAGATGATCACTGGACAATTAAATACACACAATGCTGTGAAATAGGTTGAGAGTTTTCCTCTCAAAGGAAGCGCACATGCCATGAAACATGCAGGGATAGATACACTGATTAAGCACTGTGGTTGGACATGCTATGTCTCAAACTCTTTATCCCTTTTTCTTTCTTTGTTTTGGTGTGTAGAGATAGGGTCTCCCTGAAGCTCCAGATGGCCTGGAACATATTATAGGCTGGTCTCATTCTAACAGAGATCTGCCTACCTCTGCCTGCTGTGCACCAAGTCCTCCTCTCTCCAGTAGGTCATCTAGATTTCATTTGCAGTGTTTTAGGCTGAAATAGTACTTATATCGGTTCATCCAGCTGAAGATCTAATTGACTTCTGTGATACTTCATGTTTGTGTAGGAACTGATAAGTTAGTGTGATAACATTTCTCATTTCAAAGAACAGATTCCTTAATAATACATTGGTTTGTAGGCTGTGTTATGTTAGGGGGGAGAGGAATTTAAATTAATGGCTTGTTTATTCTCATCATGTAAGGATTTTGCAGGCCAGGGTTCTGAAAGCAAGAACCAGAAGGTTAGGATACATGGGCCCCACGGGGCATAGTGGTGCACGCCTTTAATCCCAGCACTCAGGAGGCAGAGGCAGGCGGATCTCTGTGAGTTCAAGGCCAACCTGGTCTACATAGTGAGCTCCAGGCCAGCTGGGACTAAAGGGAGACCCTGTCTCAAAAAGACCAAAAAAAGAATCCTAGAATACATGGGCCCATGAAAGGATGATGGCATCACCCTCTTCACTAAGAAGTTAGGAGTCTGCCTTTTATTATGCTTTGTCTGTGCGCCTGGCTGACACATCTAGATTCGGTGTCTTCACAGCAGCCTTAAGGCCACTTGTCAGCTAAGCCTGTAATACATTTGTAATGAGGCTTTAAGTGAATCACTTGAAATCCTCAAACAAAAGGAACCACAATCAAAAGTAATATATGGATTTCTTTTAATGAAGGAGTCAAAAAAGTAGATTATTACAGGCAAAGTAGATCAGATCGTGAAGCCACTAATATAGAAACTTAAGCACTCAAAAAGAAGAAAAAAAAAAGCCTGGCCAATAGACTTTACAGCTAAAAGAACACAAATAATCAAACAAACAAACAAACAAACAAACAAACAAACAAGACATTATAACATGTATTTATCTACAGAAAGGTAGACATAAGTCTGCATCTTCCTTTTTATCTCACCAGCTCTTATGACTTTAAGAAATGAGCTTTAAGAGGGATAATTTAATATTTGTGGTCAGAGTGAGAGCAGAGGTAACCAACTCATCAACATAGCATTTTCTTGACTTGTGAACTACCTTGGGTTCATACTTAACATACACAAACACATACACGCACACACACACATAGAATTCAAGCTACTTTTAGGTGAAGTTGAGAATTTTCGAAAAGAAATCTGCTAAAACAATAGTTTGCTCAAGCCCTGGAATTTGCCATTTCTGCTTTGGAGACAAACTTGGTTACTTCTGGCAATTCCTGGATGAGCGTCTCCCACTCGGGCTCCTCTGTATACTGATCCTGTGGCTGGCAGGTCCAAGACACAGTGCACTGGACCAAAAGTGGCTTTATTCTAATGATGGCCACGTGAATTTTCTCTTCTATTTTCAGCTAAAGCATCCAAGAAAGGAAGGAGATAGAATGCATGCTTTACAGTTATCATTGGATTCTGACTCGCTATCAGTTCATGTCTCCAGCCCTTTAGAGCATCATAAAAGCCATCAATGACTTCCAATGAACCAATATCTGCACTGGAGAGACGGGTCAGCAGTTAAGAAAACTGACTGTTCTTGCACATTATATATATATATATATATATATATATATATATATATATATGCAAAACAATCATACATGTTAGAGTAAATAAATTCATTGAAGATCCCAAGAGTCTTCTCCATGTAATGTTTGGGGACGGGCAGCCTGAATTCACATACTCTCTGCATTTCAACCTGTTGTGGAACTTTGTAATAGATTCCATCAACTGCAGAAAGAAGCTTTCTATGATGAGGGCAGAGAATGATGCTTATGTCTGAGTATAAGGATAACTATTTAGAATATATTTAGAAATTATATTGACAAGGAAAGTGGGAGCTATAGATTCTCCTCCCGAGTCTATGACCTCTCTGGTCATGGGTATTTGGCCAGGTTTACAGCATCAGGGAGGAATTACATCCTATTGAATTATCTTTAAGTCCAAATAGAGAGCTACTATCACAACCATTGGGGATATCTTGCCAGGGCAGTCACTTCTGCATTTGTAGCCTTTATAATTAGATAGGACAATTGATTGCTTCTTTCCCTTGGCAGCTTGCAGAGCACATTCTGATAGTATGAGAGCTGGTTTTCTCGTTCATCTATGGCTTAGGAACTTGGAAGAAGCAGAGAGAGAAAGATTATAAGAGCCAGAGGACCAGAGCACTTACTGCTAACTAGTGTCTTCAGGATATGACAGGGAAGCTGCACCCATGAAATATCAACAATACGGTTGCCTAAACAAGATCTGCATAATGACATCAGTTGACATGTGAACATGGATGGGGAAAATTTCACATCAAGATGAAGAGCTACAGTCAATGGATTCTGAGGGAGGAGCAATCAGTGTTCTCCAGGAATGAGCTTCTTGAAAGGTTATCTAATGTAAAAATAGGTTTAGGGTGGTCAGTGCTAAACATGTAAATATTGGTAACACTAAATAGACCCATAGAGTTTCAGATAGATAGATAGATGATAGATAGATAGATAGATAGATAGATAGATAGATAGATAGATAAGAGATCAAGAAATTGAGATTTCAAAGGACATGGGTGGAGTTGAGGGGGAAGAGTGAGGGGTGAAAATGATTTATATACAATACTCATGTGTAGCGCTGGAGAGAGAGCCTAGTGGTTTAGAGTGTCGACTGCTCTTGCAGAGGACCCAGGTTTGATCCCCAGCACCCACATGGTGGCTGAGAACCATCTTTAACTCCAGTTCCAGGGGAATCCGATGCCCTCTTCTGACCTCTGTGGCATTGCATGACACGGGTGCACCAACCTACATGCAGATGATACATTCATACACATATAAAAATTTAAAAAAGTAAATTAAATAAACATACTCATGTGTGAAATTCTCTAAAAGATAGACCAATAAATAATAAACGATACCATTAGCCAATACATTGTTCCTTCAGAATAGATGAATAAAAAATCATTGGCTGTTGTTTTAACATCATTTCTTCATTTATACATTCAGGCAAATTCTTACCACTTACTCTGCATCTGTGCATTGAATGCACTTATAATGCAGAAGATACAGCAGGTCATAACACAAGTGTTTTTGTTTCTTCCTTGTCTGGGGTGCTATTCTGCTTTTTCAAAGACTGTTGGTGTCTTTTAGATTTCACTTTCTTGTGGCTGGATAATTTCTAGTCAGGTGATTAATAATTGAATTAAGTACTGGGCATGGTGGCGCACACCTTTAATCCCAGCACTTGGGTGGCAGAGGTAGGTCGATCTCTGTGAGTTCAAGCCAACCTAGTCTTCAGAGTGAGCACCAGGCCAGCTGGGACTAAAGGGAGACCCTGTCTCAAAAATACCAAAAACATAATAATAATAATTGAATTAAGTATCTAGAGATAGGGAGATGCTCAGATGCTAAAATACTTTCTGTATTATAATCAGATCAAAGCATCCATGTAAAATCCAGACACTGCACCATGTCTCTGTAATCCTGAGTCAAGAAAGATGGAGGGAGAATTCTGCCTACAGCTTTCTGGCCAGCCAGTCTAGCTGAGTTGGCCAGCTCTAGGTTCAATGAGAGACCAATATGGAAAAGTAAGGTGGAGCACAATGAAGGAAAACACACAAAGGGCATCTCTAGCCTTACACACACTCACGTGCACATATAGGAACAGTGACATAGACAAACACAGAAACAGTTACAGACAGACACTCACACACACACACGACATAGATGCACATACAGATACAAACCATTGAAATATGTACATTCAAAGTCAATTGAGAAATTAAACATGGGGAAAAATAAAATGCAATTATGAATGGAGGTTCACAGAATGGAAATTAGTCCATTGGTGACCAATGATGAAGCATCTCTATCTAGATATCCATGCCTGTGCTGAAAAACACTATTAGTTTTTGACACTAGATTCTTTGACTTGGTAAGAAGAAAGCTATAACACATGGATTTTAGTTGTAAACACTTTTATAACAATTTTCTTTTAATTTTAAAATAAAAAAATAGATGAATTTAAAGCAAATGATCATTTTGTTGTTCAGAGCAAACCACCATTGAAGCTGAATATTCACCAGGGTAATACGTTCTACAAACATACAACTGCAGTTGTATCAACAATAAGCAGTGGGGACTGACATAACTACTTGTAAGGGAAGTGAAAATTAAAACCAAGCAAACACTTTCCACCCTAGCAGGTTTCATATAAAGGATACAAACCATAACGATATTGAAAACTGTATAGAGAATATTGTTGCTCTGATAAATTCACACTGCAAATTAGTTCAAGATTTTTGTAACACTATATAAAAATTTAATGTAATTTACCCCACCATGTATTTCAAACATCAAGAAGATTTTGTTTTTACTGTAATGAAATGATAAGATATTTGAAAATATATATTTGGGTAAGTTAATTTTTAAAATCACACAATGTGGGCTGCAAAGATGGCTCAGAGATTATGAGCTATTACTGTACTTGCAGAGGACCAAAGTTTAATTCCTAGTACCCATACCAAGTGGGTCTTGACCATCTGTTAATTCTGCTCAAAGGGATCTGACCTCATTGGGTAAACACACTCATTTACACATAACTATACATGGACACACACACACATATATATACACACATAATTTAAAATAAAAATAAAATAAGTATGTTTTTAATTAAAAATTTTATTGTGCATTTGTATATTTCATACAATAGCTCCCATTCAAATTTAGGGGATCCTTCCATGTGTCCAACACTCCATCATAACTCATAATTACACCATCCATGAAAAATAAATGTAAAAAATCATGCAATATATCAGATTTATATAGGTGTTAGATTGTTTCATTTTTCTGTGAGTTAAATTTTCAAGAGATATAAAATATTATGTGGACATAATGCTTTCTCTGTGAAGGGTTTAGTGACATTATTCTCAGCAGTTAAACAATGTAGAAAATAAATGTCCACCAAATGGCAAATGTATAAATAAATCAGCATACCATAGAAGAGAATATATTCTTCAAATAAAGGGGAAAAGTAATGAGGATACAAAGCATGAATGAACTTCAGTGTGTTTGTCACTCTTTGATCACGATGGTAAAATACATTTTAAAAATTCATGAAAGAAAGATTTATATTGGTTCATCTTTAGCTCATGATCACTTGTCCCTATGTGCTTTGTGAGAACATCATAGTGACAGATCAAGTGATAGAGATATTGATTTACTTTGTGTCATCTGGAGAGATGAAGAAAAAAAGGGAGAGGAAGGGTGGATTGGGAGAAGACATGGTCCAAAAAGCAGTGGTCACAGTGATATAATTCCTCCAGCTAAGCCCTGTCTCCTACAAGTTTCCACAACCTCTTAAAATAACACCACCAACTAGGGAACACATCCTCAAAGCAGGAGACTTTGTGGGAACACTTCATAATAACTTGGCCCTAACAAGTCTGTGCTCACCTCTCAGTGCAAAGTAAATTCAATTACTTTCCCCAAATCCCCATCACCAATATTTTAGCCTTCTTTAAAAGTCCAAGTTCAACGCCTCATCTCAGACTCAAAGCACCTCTTAGAGGAAAATATGATATATAAAAAATAAATAAAGTTACATTATACAAAGGTACTGTGGCATAGAGCAAATACTCCCATTCCCAAAGAGATTTAGGGGGGCATAGAAAGGATATATAGAGCTAAAAAGCAAGGCTAAATTATATCAGAAAAAAATTATATCCTATGTAACTAAGCCTGGTAATTTAAGTAAATAACTGGGCAGCAAGTACCCAAAGCCTGGACATTCGCACCCTCGTGTCCTCTGTCCTGGGCCGCCTGTGCTTACTCATTGCAGCTTCCTTCAGCACACATCCTACACTTCTATTACCGCTAATGTCTCAGGGTCTTCATCATGCATGGTAATCTTTTGGTTGGCATCAGTGGTTCTAATTCTTTGAATTATTATCTAGGCTACCAGGCTTTCCTAGAAATTTGGATTGCAGCCTTCATGACTTCATATCTCATATTCTGCATTCCTACAAAACTGAGTTCAATTAGTTGATATTTAGGTTGGGTGTCAAACTGGTCATTAGCTTCCCCTTCTTGGACCATGGCTTAGCTGTGTATTAGTGGGTAGATGTGAGGGGAAAACTTCACTAGGTGATCTGATGCAGCACAGAGCCCCGGATATTAGCTTAGCTTTCTTCTATAAACAAAGCCTTCTGCATCTTTGAACATGTAACTGAAAGTTTAAACATGCTCCTTTTCTGTCTGAACTGCAACCTTTTCACATATTTTTACTCCCTTTGGATCCCAACCTTGGCCACACAAGGCAATGATGATGCTACAGCCTGAATATTAGGGAGTAATTACTCCAGCATTTTTGGACAATGTTATTGAATTTTGTGTATTTCATATTGAACATCTTGATCATCTTTATTAAATCCCTTCCCAATTGGCACAAGCTTATAGCCACCCCTTTGGATTTCATGCATTCTTCTATTTGTGTTAAGGACTACAGTTTCAAGTAATCCTATCAAGATCATCCACTGAGGTCTAGTCAGCCTATCTAGAGTCCCTCCCTTTAAGAGAAGTCCACCTAGCAGAAATCAGATGCCAATAATTCTTCTAGGAATATTGGGCCTGCTGCCCATTCCCCCAGTTTCATGCTGGATTTTTGTGTCTTTGAGCCTGTGTGGGTCTTCTGCATGCTGACACCATGGCTGTAGGTTCATATGAGCAAGGTCCCAGCAGCTTGTAGGATTCTATTTCCATCACTTTAAAACTTGGCTTCCTTCAAAATATGAGAACTCAGAAAAAATATTGTCAAATACTTTGCCACAGGATCCACTCCCAGAAGGGTCTTCATTTTCACCTGTACTCACAGGAACAGTTTCTCCTGTTTGTATACTGTTATCACTGTAGTCTTCACAGCTCCTTTCAAGTCCTCCATTAAGCTCTGTTTACCGTGTTCTAGAATTTCCCTGGACTGCTTCTCAAAAGTGTTACAGCCGGGCGTGGTGGTGCACACCTTTAATCCTAGCACTTGGGAGACAGAGGCAAGCGGATCTTTGTGAGTTCAAGGCCAGCCTGGTCTACAGAGTGAGTTCCAGGCCAGCTGGGGCTACAGGGAGACCCTGTCTCGAAAAGACAAAAAAAAAAAAAAAGTGTTACAAATTCCTCCTATAAACCAGTTCCAGTTGCTTAAGAACCACAAGGCCAGGTTAAGTCACAGCAGGGTACTCAGTTCTCTGGTACCAGTTTTCTATGTTAGTACAACTTATGTCACTATAACCAAGCATCTAACAGATCAACTTAGAAGAAGGAATACTTTCTTTTGTTTCACAGTTTCAGTCCATGGCTACCTGGGCCTGTCATTTCTGTGCTATGGTAAGTTAGACCCATCATGGTCAATATGGAGAAGAAGAACTTAATTGTTCATATTAAGGAGGCAAGAAAGCAAGAACAGTCTAGCCAGCAAAATACACCTGCCAAGTACCCTGTTTGTTCCAGTAAAGTCTTACCTCATAAAGTGACAGAGTCTCAAAAAATAGCACTGTAAGTTGGGGATCAAGCCTTCCATAAATAAGCCTGTTTGAAAAAAAATAAGCCTGTTTGTAGAACACTTGACATCTTAACCAAGAACTCATAAATGTTATGCTAACTGAAAGGAGTTGTCTGCTTTCTTTTAAAGGCCACCTACTATGTAACACAGGGCTGAAAAATGATAGCAGGGAAAATCAAACCTAGAGGTATGTTAGTGCTTGGTAGGACACACTGGGGTTAATAATACATTCCTGGGGGTAAAGAAATGGCTCAGTGTTTAACAGCACTGGATGATCTTTCATAAGACTTAGGTTCAAATCCTAGCACCCAAATGGTGTCTAACAACACTTCAGAAGTCCAGTTCCAGAGGATCTGACATCCTTCTCTGTCTTATGCAGGCATTGCACAACATGGGTGCACTTATATACTTGCAAGCACTACACACATAAACCGTGAAACAATAATAAATAAAATAGTAAATAATACATTCCTAACATACAGTAGTAATCTTTGTAGAGAATAGAAATTCCAGGGCTATAGTCATAATAACAACCTAGAATTGACACAAAAACAGACCTGTAGATCAAAGGAACAAAACTGAAGATCCAAACATGAGCACGTGCAATTTCAGGATGTCATATTTGACAAAGGGGCCAAGAAAATTCAATGGAGGAAAGACAGCATCTTCAGCAAGTGGCGTTGGCAAAACTGTATCACCACTTGCAGAAGAATAAAAATAAAACCCTACCTCTCACCCTGTACAAAAATAAAATCCAAATCAATCAAAGACCTCAGTGTGAAACCTGAAATGCTGAAAGTGATAGAAGAAAATGTTGCCAGTAACCTACAGGACATAGGCCTAGGAAAATACTTTCTAAAATAGACAGGAACTGCATAAGAAATAAGCTCAGGGGGCTGGAGAGATAGCCTAGCGGTTAAGAGCACCGACTGCTCTTGCAGAGGACCCGGGTTCAATCCCCAGCACCCACATGGCGGCCGAGAACTGTCTGTAACTCCAATTCCAGGAGAACTCCAGTTCCAGGGGATTCCGAGACCCTCTTCTGACCTCCGCAGCATTGCACGACACGGGTGCATAAACCTACATGCAGGCAGTACATTCATACACAAAAATAAATAAATAAATAAATAAATAAAGAAAGAAAGAAAGAAAGAAATAAGCTCAACAATTGAAAAGTGGGACTTCATTAAACTCAAAAGCTTCTGTACAGTGAAAGAAAGTATCAAAGAAGTGAAGAGAAAACCCACAGAGTGGGAGGAAACCTTCACCAGTGATCTGACAGAGCATTAACATCCAGAATATAGTTCTTTGAAAGAATAAACAAGATAGACAGAACTCTAGCCCAGTGAACTAAAGGAAAAAAGGAACAACTCCAAATCAATACAGTCCGTGATGAAAAGGGAAATATCACAACAGACAAGGAAAAGATCCAGAAAATCATACGGGAATATTACAAGAACCTATATTCTACCAAGTTTGAAAACCTAGGAGAAATGATGGATGAATATCTGAAATCCTGGGAATCACCAAAGCTCGACCAAGAAGAGATCGGCGGCTTAAACAGACCCATAACATATGAAGAAATTGGGGTTGTAGTAAGAAACCTCCCAACTAAAAAAAGCCCAGGCCCAAACGGTTTCATGGCAGAATTCAATGAAACATTTCAAAAAGACCTACAACCATTATTACTGAAACTGTTTAGAAGGATACAGAGGGAATTCTCCCAAATTCCTTCTATGAAGCCAGCATCACTCTATTACAAAAACCAGGCAAAGATAAAACCAAAAAGGAGAACTATAGACCCATCTCCCTAATGAACACAGATGCCAAAATTCTAAACAGGATACTGGCATCGCATACAGACCACTCAAGAAGATCATCCATCTGTGGTAATCTACACAATGATTCTACTGCCAGCAGTAAAGAAAGATGACATCATGAGCCTTGCAGGAATAATGGAGGACTAGAGGCCATCATGCTAAGTGAAGTTACACCG
>VZQC01004333.1:1511252-1526734 GCA_009823505.1 Rhizomys pruinosus
TAATGAGTTACCTTCTAGGTGCCCCGCCCCAACAAATGGTTTTTTTATACAAGAGACTCTTTCTAACTCCCCCCCCTTAGAATAAGGAGAAATATTGATGATGATGAGGTCGTTCCCCCAGTTGTAGATTGGATCCAGCTGTTATAGAGGTACTCTCTTGTAAAATCAGTTACAAACTGCCTTCTTTATTGACTAATGGACATAGAAACTGTTAAAAGTATTATTCTCTATTCAGATCCAAAGAGAATAATAAAGTCTCCTTCAGCTATGCACTTAAACAAAAATCTATTAATACAGGAGCTCTGACCTCAACAAGATTATTCTACCAAGGCGATGTTGGCCAGGGGATTCTAGCCCCCACAAAAGGTAAAGAAAGGCTACTTGCCTCCAAACTGGGAGGGCATCTGTATGTAGGGGAAGAGAGGCAATAAGCTCTGCTGTTGAAGACTTGATATAACATGGGAAAGATGTATGGAGACCACACTTGTAAGTATACAGATGGTCTCTGGATGCCAGAGAGTGTTACGAAAGACCACTAAACCAATAAAGCAAATATAGGTTCTCCTTGAGTCAAGCACGACTCTTCCGTCAGCACCAGCTACACCTCAATCTGCCTGGAAATACTGTGCAGCAGTGGAGCCACATGTCTGTATATCCCACGTCTAATTGGCTATTAGCTATTGGAGGAATAACCCACAGCAGATACCACAAGCTTACATCCTCTAATGGTTATGTTATAAACCACACGAAGGACCCTGCCATACTTAACCGAAGAAAAACTGAATTTCATGAATTAACATACCATCCAAACATCTGTGTTTATACCAAAGTAAACTACCAAAACAATTAGTACTGTTTAACTCCCTATATATTAATTGTTTGTGCTCATTAGTAGGATTGAAAAGGCTATATATTATACGTTTAATACCTCAATATCTAATTGCATGTGCTAATTAGTAGGATTGAAAGGATATGCCTGGACAAGCTGGCAGCCCATGAAAGGACACCTCCAAGATTGACTAGAGACCAAGACCTCAGCTCCAGAGAAAGTAGAGTTTTTTGCCCTTCTCATCACCTGTGCCCCTTTTCTAAGCCTAGGGAACAATCTGCAGAAGAGGGGGGGCATTGTATCATGGTAGCATGGTACGAAGTCCAAGGGCTTTTTGCCTGCAATGGTTGGGGTTAATGGTGAAACTCAACACAATTAGACTGACACCTCATTTGATCAACTTGATTTGAAATACAAGCCCCCCCTGTTTGATGTGCTGGGACCACTGCAGCTGTGTGGGTCTCTGGCGCACCACGCTTGCCTTGCAAATTGGTTTTTACATGAGGCTGTGCTTGTACTCACAAATTTATCACCTTACTGTTAAAACACATGACAACAAAACAAAACCAAAAAAGCAGAGAAAAGATGCAGAAAAACAATTATGGGCAGAAAGGGGCAATTCATGTCTGGGATGGGTTAGATTGGGTGGGGTTGGTTGGGTGGGGGGGAACGGGAAGGGGATATATGCCTGAACTGAATTGGAAAATGATGTATGAAATACAAAAAGCATCAATAAAAAAAAGAAGAATGTAAAATAAAATACATTTTTTATTGTTTAAAAAAAATCTGTTTTTATATCATAGCTTCTATATATCTGATTCTCTGAGTGACTGTGGAGAGACCTTTATGACCTATGTAGGTTCCTTAACATGAATAAGAAATAAATTTTATTGTATTCAATCACTGGAAAAAAATAAAAGGGAGTTCAAAGTTCTGAAAAATAAATCCAGAATATATAAACTTATTCAAAAACAAAGAAGAAAACAAATGACCCACTCAAAAGATGGAGTAAAAAGCTGATCTGAGACTTCACAAATGAATAAGTAAAGATGGGTGAGAAACATCTTTTTCTTTCTTTGGTCTTTTTGAGACAGGGTCTCCCTTTACTCTCAGCTGGCCTGGAGCTTGTTAGATAGACCAGGGTGGCTTTGAACTCACAGAGATCCACCTGCCTCTGCCTCCTGAGTGCTTGGGATTAAAGGCATGTGTCACCATACCCTTCTGAGAAACATCTTAAAAAGTGTTCAAAGTCACTAAGAATTAAGGAAATTCAAACTAAAATAACTTTAAGATTTCATCTTACACAGTAAGACTGTCTGTGATCAAGAAAACAAAGGATATCAAATGCTGGAGAGGTTGTGGGGAAAGGGGAACACTTATCCACTGCTGGTGGGAATGCAATCTCATATAACCCCTATGGAAAGCAGTGTGGAGAACTCTTAAAAGACTCAAAATGAGTCTACTGCCTGTCCCAGTCATACCACTACTGGGTATATACCCACAAGACTCATCCTATTGCAGAGATACATGCACAACTATGTTTATTGCTCTCTTAACAATAGTTAAGAGCTGTAAGCAACCGGTGTCCCTCAACTGACAAGTGGATAAAGAAAATGTGGTACATCTACACAATGGAATTCTATGCAGAGGTAAAGAAAGATGACCTCATGAACTTTACAGGTAAATGGTTAGAACTAGAAGCCACTATGCTAAGTGAAGTAACACAGTCCCAGAGAAACAAATGAAATATGGTGTCCCTCATTTGTGGATGCTAGCACCAAATCTATCTTTATAAGGCAAACTGAATAACTCCTCTTTTTTTTCTTTTTTCCCTTCCTTTTTTAGTAACTGTAATACCTGATGTTACTTGTCAACTTGCTATGCAATGCAAGAATGCCAAGAAATAGATTTTTCTTTACCGGCATGTGACTCTATTGTCAAAATGTGAATACCTAACACATTTTGGAATTGACCTATAGTTTATTTTCAGATATTGTAATTTTGGTATATGTGTGGCATGTATGTATGGATATTTTGGAATGATACAAATTGGAAGGAACAACAATAATATTAAAAAAAAAATACTGGGTACCTGAAACAGTAACCTTCTGTATCCCACAATTCAAAAAAGACTTTAAAAAGATGAAAGACATGTATGGAAGAATGTANTCCCTCATTTGTGGATGCTAGCACCAAATCTATCTTTATAAGGCAAACTGAATAACTCCTCTTTTTTTTCTTTTTTCCCTTCCTTTTTTAGTAACTGTAATACCTGATGTTACTTGTCAACTTGCTATGCAATGCAAGAATGCCAAGAAATAGATTTTTCTTTACCGGCATGTGACTCTATTGTCAAAATGTGAATACCTAACACATTTTGGAATTGACCTATAGTTTATTTTCAGATATTGTAATTTTGGTATATGTGTGGCATGTATGTATGGATATTTTGGAATGATACAAATTGGAAGGAACAACAATAATATTAAAAAAAAAATACTGGGTACCTGAAACAGTAACCTTCTGTATCCCACAATTCAAAAAAGACTTTAAAAAGATGAAAGACATGTATGGAAGAATGTATGAGCTCTGGCCACGTGGTGGGGCAGGTTGGGGAAATCAGTCTAACTTTTATCAATAAATGCTGTATGAAATGCAAAAAACCTCAATGAAAAGAAATACCCTAAATTTAATTTTATATAAATGTAAAAGCTATAATAGTTTTGCACACTTGAGAAAAGTGTGTTCCTGAAGAGCCCAGCACTGTGAGATTAGGCCCTCCTTATTCTACTTCCAGAAAAATACCTTGGGACTGCAAGAAAAGCTGGCACATTTACTTCCCGGTCCCAGGGGTGAGTTTGAGGGACAAAGGGTTACCTTAACCACCTGGTCCCCAAAATTATGGTACCATGGGACAAGGTCTCATGTCTACCTTCCCATTCCAGAGAGCTCTGCATCCATGTGATGGAGCCACAAATCAGCCACGTGGTCTCAGAGGTGAGTCTGGAGACCACAGACATTTCTACCTCTCCTCAACTGACCCAGCCTGACTTCTGCCAACCTATGCTACAAGTCTCCACCATGTCAAATTTGATCATAAGGTGGTATCCATGGAACAAGGCTCTACATGCACTTTATTTTTTAAAGACTTTTTTTTTAATTTTACTTATTTTGGTGTGTGTATGAATGTACTGTCTGCATGTAGGTTTGTGCACCTGTGTCGTCCAATGCCGCGGAGGTCAGAAGAGGGTCTCCGATTCTCCTGGAACTAGAGTTCTCCTGGAATTGGAGTTACATACGGTTCTCAGCTGCCATGTGGGTGCTGGGGATCAAACCTGGGTCCTCTGCAAGAGCAATTAGTGCTCTTAACCGCTAGGCTATCTCTAGACCCCTACATGCACTTTAATCAGTATCCACCATCACTATGGCTTTACTTTGCACATGTTGGCCCTGGGAAGCTTATTCTGAATTATGGAAAAACCAAAACAAGCAAAAATAGCCAACAGGAACAAGGGTTCCTGCCCTATATTTTCTTACTCTATATTTTCCCCTGCTTTTGTCTTCTCTTTCTTCTTTGTTGTTGGTTGATTGGTTACATGGTTGGCAGGTTGCACAGTTGATATGTATATATGGCTGTGAATTTTCATTGTACATATGTACATGTATGTGAGGGACTCTTTGTTTCCGGACCTGGACCACCACTCTAATAAAGGACACAGACAACCAAGGAAGGCTGGCAAAGTTTTATTTATGAATCTTAAGCTTTTATATTTCTCACAACTTGCAGAGGTTACCCAAGGACAATTTCTGAATGACAGAAATGTACCAAAGCACCATGTATACATGCTAGTTATAGGGAAAGCTTCAGTAGATAAACAGAATCCAAAGTTTAGCAGACCTAGCCGTGAAAGTAAACAGGGAACATAGTGTCATTGGGTTTCATGAAAGTAAACAGGGAATATAGTGTCATTGGGTTTCAGCAATAAAATTATTAACGATTCCTGTGTTTACATTTCATGCACAAACATTCAAGAGCAGGATCTTTGCCAAGTCTCCAGGCTTTCTCCAAGCCTTTAGCATTCATCTAGCAGGAATAGTCATAGTGCAACACATGTATATGGATATATAGCATTGCTTATCTGTTTCTTATTTATAACAATTTCATTGTCTAACTGGAACTATTGTGGAAATCTATTTGAAAGTTTCTCAAACATTAAAAATAGAACAACCCTATGACCCAGTATGTCACTCCTGGATATATGCCCGAAAGATTGTATCTTCCTCACTGGGATACTTCCCCACAGGAATACTTCCCCACAGGGATACTTCCCCACAGGGATACTTCCCCACAGGGATACTTCCCCACAGGGATATTTCCGCATTCTTGTTTTCCACTGCAGTCTTCACCGGAGTAAGGAACTCTAACCTGGCAAACTGTCCATCTTCAGAGAAAAAGATAATGGAAGTGTTGTACATTCACACAGTGGAATTTCAATCAGTTGTTAAGAAAAATAAAACCAAGAAATGTGCAAGAAGTCCCATGTCCAAAGCATGTCTTGTCTTCATTAATAGTCTCAATGTTCTGGAAGGCAGTCAAGGGCTGTGGCAGTAGCCAGTGTTATAATACAATTTCTTCTGGTTCTTCTCACTAGCTAAGCTGTAAATACTCTCCCTGTGTTAACCTCCCTCCTCCCTCCCCAGTTAATGAATCCCCATTGTCCCCCCTAATAAAACCTGTCTCCAATTAACTCTCCTTTCTTGAACCACTTCTTTTCCTTTACTCTCAGTTACTTGTATAAACACACCCTTCCCAGTTAAATACCTGCAATTGCCCCATTTCCTCCTGGGAAACACCTGTCTCCTTCTATCTCCAGATCTCTGTCTCAGGCTCTTTCTTTCCTTTTATCCCCATGGTTTCTTTCCATTTGTCTGGCTCCAGCATTACATCAGGACATACACTCACATATAAGGACTTGGGGCTAAGTTCCACTAATGAGGGAGAACCTATGTCATTTGCTTTTCTGAGTCTGTGTTACTTCACGTAGTGTAAAGGTTTCTAGTTCCATTCATTCATCTGAAAATTTCATGATTTTTTTCTTTAACATTAACAATAATTCCACTGGGCAAATATACCAAATTTTCATTATCCATTCATCAGTTGAGAAACATTTAGGTTGTTTCCGTTTCTTGGCTATTGTGAAAACAGCAGCAACAACTATGGGTACACAAGTATCACTGCAGTAGGATGAGTCCTTTGGTTATATGACAAGAAGTGGTACAAGTAGGTAATATGGATTCAATTTTAGATTTTAAAGAGTTCTCTGCACTGCTTTCCACAGTGGTTGTATCAGTTTGCAATTCCTCTAAGATTCCCCACATCCTCACAAGCATCTGTTCTCTTGATCTTCTATTTGGGTTAAGATGAAATGATAAAGTGGCTTTGATTAGCATTTCCCTAACTAAAAAGGATATTGAACACTTTTTAAGGAGTTTATTAGCAAGGTGATAAGGGAGAAAATTCAATCCATCCAACCCCAGCTGTAACCACAAAAATGGTCAACACAGAGCCTGGCATGGTGGCACCTGCCTTTAATCCTAGCACTTGGGAGGCAGAGGCAAGAGGATCTTTGTGAGTTCAAGGCCAGCCTGGTTGACGGAGTGAGTTCCAGTACAGCTGGGGCTACAAGGAGACCCTATCTCAAAAAGACCAAAAAAAAAAAAAAAAGTGTCAGCACAGCAAGCTATCTTTCTGGGTGTAATAGTGACATTTCTGGGCTGGAGAGATGGCCTAGCAGTTAAGAGCACTGACTGCTCTTACAGAGGACCCGGGTTCAATCCCCAGTGCCCACATGGTGGCCGAGAACCATCTAAAACTCCAATTCCAGGAGAACTCTAGTTCCAGGGGGAATCTGACGCCCTCTTCTGACCTCCGTGGCATTGCATGACACAGGTGCACAGACCTGCATGCAGACAGTACATTCATACACATGTAGAATAAATAAAATTAAAAAAAATAGTGACACTTCTATCTTAGGGTAATTGACAGCTATATAATTAGACTTAAAGCCCACTAAATGAGAGGGAACTCATGTTTGGTACTCTAAATTAAGCCAAATACACATGGCTGGAGAGTTCATGGTTACTAAAGAAAACCCTACATATGTTATAGCCCCAGATAAATATAATTTCGTACTGTATGCTAATTAGATATCCTTATATTTACAGAAAAGTAAACCTCTCCTTTTTCATCAAAAATGCTACCTTTTGCAACAGATGCAGACTATTACAGATTTTCACAACTGGTCACACACAAGGAATAACTGTCTGAAAGATGTCCAGCCCTAAGCGATGCATGTACAGTAGACTTTTTATACCTATGCCTCACAGAACACAGTGCAACAGGGATCAGAGAGAATACTAGTGGATCTCTGAACTCTCACCGATGACATTCCTCTTTCCTCATGTAACAGAGGGTGATTTAAACAGAGAGACACAACTGGCCAAAATATTGAGAATAAGAGTGTTGAGTGTGTATCTCTGGATAGAGCTCCTATATTAAGTTTTTGCCACAAGAGCTCAGGGACCATTGGGAAGAGAGTTCAGAAAGATGATAAACCCAAGAGTCTTGTGTAAATGAACTTATTGAGATGGAGACAGTGTTCACAATACCCATTCAAAGTCAAATCAGACAAAGACTCAGCATTGAGATGGTGAAATGAGTAAGAGGCTCCATCCTTAGCTGAGGAACTGTATGCAGTTGATCACTGCGAGGTGAGGGAGAGCTGATCTTCTTTAAGGGATTGATGCTACATAGGTTTACCAGATTCTTATGGAAAAAGTCACACCAGGAGACATCTTGAGACACAAACCTAAATCAATAGGATTTGACAAATAAGACAGAATGCATGGTATTTGGCCTGAGGGTGTAGCTAGGGGAACATGTCTGAACATGATTAAGATTATGTTAAAATGGACCAAAATTAATACAATATATTGTAAAAAGTAAATATTAAGAAAATGGATGGAACTGGAGAGGATAATATTAAGTGAGATGACCCAGTCTTAAAAAGAAAAAAAAATGTTCTTTTTCACATGTGGATCCTAACTTTTTAAGTTTGCATTAAAAGGGGTTGTGAGAGTGGTCCTTGTTTGACTCCAGTTGTGGAAATCTGTAATGTTGGATATAAATAAGGGATTGTGAGAGTGGGTATCAGTTACAAAACTAGACATAAGGCCAAGAGAGGAGAATGAGAGAAAGCAGGGAAGCAAAAGCTCACATGAGACAGAAAAGCAGGTTGGGGGCAACTAGGAAGGGGAGGGCACAAAGGAAAAAGGGCCTGAGGCAGGAGGGGAAAGGAAGGAGAGAAGCAGACAGACTTTGTTTGGAAAATGCCATAACGAATCTGAGTTCTTTATATGTTAATAGAAGTAAAACACAATGAATAAAACTTTAAGAGAGAATTGTTCGGTCTTTCAGTGATATCTTGATGTCACTGTTGAAAGGGGGTTATAGACTGAAATGTACACAATGTCTCTTCTGTTTCAACTTACCACACAGGATTCTACATTTATTTTTGTTGAAGCATAAGGAATGGTGATTAATGAACATGATATTTTCTTTTATGCAGTTACTATGAAACCCTTCTATGGTGAAACTAATGTATCATATATACATAGATAATATACAAATAATTTATATATATATATATATATATCATATGATACATATAATATATATGTATACATATATAATCTTTTACAACTAACTCTTGGAAGGGGATTACATTTGCAGTACATGTTTCAAAATTACTCTTACAAAGAAAATCTTGTCTAACTCAGTGTCTTATGTCCAATGGCATTCCCCAAAGACATTAAAGTCCTAAGTTACTACAGATCATACAGAGCTATTATGAAGGTAACAATTTCAATCTTTCCCTCTGTCTCCATCTGGATGTATATCTATCTATCTATCTATCTATCTATCATCTATAATCTATCAATTTATATATCTATCATCTATATATCCTCTATCTAGCTATCATCTACTGTCTATCATATGTCTGTCTGTATTATCTATTATCTATCTATCTATCTATCTATCTATCTATCTATCTATCTATCTGTCTATCTGCCTGCCTATCTGTAGCTACTTGGTATTTTATAGTAAGGAAGTCTAGTTTTCCAGGCCCACAGTAACATACATTTTTTTTGTCTTTTTGAGAGAGGGTCTCCCTTTTACTTCTAGCTGTCTTGGAGCTCACTATGTGTACCAGAAATATCCCATCTACATCTATAATTAGATATAGATATGGATATGTCTGTTCATGTATTTGGACTTTGCATGAATACAATTGTGAGTTAAATGTATGGAGTTACATCTTTTAGGCAAAATGAATGTGTATTTAGAATTTTAAGACAATAGTGTATCTTCTGCAAGGAATTCTCCATAATTCAAGGTTTACCAGCCTTTTAAGAACATGGAATACTCTCCCTGACTCAGCTGCACAGAACCCCACCAGGTTGTCAGCCTTGCAGCATGAAAAGCTAGGGAGTACCCTGGCGTTTCTGTCACCCTGAAAGCTGAGCATGCATCTTTCCTGCACACATTTATCGCTGGCAGAAAAGGCAAATAATATGTGTAAATTAGAAGAGAACTGACAAAAACGGGAAAGTCATCCTAAGTAGGTATTTTTACTCCATTTTAGAAGGTTGCTGGAATTGGAAAAGAAATATTTAAATTATAAGTAATTAGAACAATTTTATTAATTGATATTAATATTAATCGATATAAATTATTCCTAGAATAATTTTATTAATTGATATTAATATTATTTGATATAAAATTATTCCTAGAGAAATCTAAGTATGTGCTAACACTGTTCAGAGTCATAAGAAGGGGGGGGAGTATATAAAGGAATGCAAGAAAGGTCCTTCACTGAAAAGCCATGGGAGTTATATTTGCATCACTGACAGAAACAGTCTTTAAATATTAAGGGAGACCTTGCTTGCAAATCAACAAAGAAAGGCTTTGAAGCAACAGGCAGACAGACAGACAGACAGCATCCGAAGTAAGGCAGTAGCAGCAGGTGACCTTCTTCAGGCCTCTGGGACTGCATCCTCAAAGCAGGTGGAACTTCAGAAGTGGCCTGAATGGACCATAGACAAGGGTTCCCAAGCTTCAGCTCTGGCAGCCATGTGTGAACACTCTACAAGTTAAGTGGAAAGCTGTGCACCTGCCCAGATCTGCCTGGATTTGTCTCTGAAATGAGTGTCTATCCCCTTCCATCTTCCGTATGTGAGCCCATCTCAGAGCAGCTAACAGTCTACAAACTTGTAGGATCCGGAGTCTGCCACAGTTCTCAGAATGAAGTTTAGGAGAGGCACAGTGAAAACACAGGCTCTAACAACTCTTGATATTGAATGGACCACACATTTGTTATATTTTCTGAGGTAATATTTGTGACATATCATACTTCCTGTGATTGTGTCATGATTATAAGTAATTTTCTTAATGACATTTTTGTATTAACACTTTGTATAACCCAGAGAGTATCCTTTCAGGGTCCTTTAAAAAAAATGAGGTGAAGAAATTAAAAAAAAATCTTTCTTTTCTTGTCACTTGCATTGTTTCTCCGTTTGAAAAGTCCTGTACCATACATGATGAAATGCCAGTTCAGAGCTAATGAGGGGAATCTTCTTTTAATACCTGTCTTTGATTTTGAAGGAAACTTTTCCTTGAACTATGAATCACAAACTATTCATTCTATAAAAAAATATGACACTAAAAGGTGAGGATAACCTCCTAATTGTGAAGTTGGGGCACTGTGCTCCTTAAGGTGTGCAGTAGAGAGAGGAAATCGCCTGTTCTTTGGGCACACTGGTAATTGTAGTGGACTTGATAATGCTACACATTATATCTCCATAACCTTGGCTTTGACAGATGTGCTTGCAAGCTCTTTGCAACAGATAATAAGGATGTACCTCTCTGTCTGAGGACAAAGATTGGTAAGTATTATTCCAGTGTGGATGGACTTTTAACACTTATGTAGATAGGTCTATCCATATGTTCTAAGTTTTTCTGCAATTACTGTGACAAAACCAATACCAATTTTGAGAGGAAAGGGTTTATTTAGCTTATATCTGGCAAGTCCCAGTTCATCACTGAAGGAGTTCAAGGTAGGAACTCAGGGCAGGAACCTGGAAGCAGGGGCTAAATCACAGGCCATGGAGGAATTCTGCTTACTGGCCCATGCTCACCAGTTTGCTTATACAATATAGTACAGCCTGCCCAGGGGTGGCCCCGCCCACAGTGGGCTGGGCCCTCCCACATCACTCTACAGTCAAGAAACTGCCCCACAGACCTGGCCACAGGCCAGTGCCCTGAAGGCCATTCTCCAATTTAGGCTCCCTCAACCCAGCTGTGTCACGTTTACCCTAAAGCTGTCCAGCACAACATATGTACACAGGCATAAGTGCTTGTGTATATTCATTTATTTACGCGTAAATGTTAAAGTGTACCATGATTACTTTAAGACAACTTGACATTTTCAAGCCATGTTCATGAAGAGCCATGGGTCAAGCTCCAGCCAAGACTGGAGCCAGTCCAATATAATCAGATCAGGGCTAAATAGCTAGCAGCACTCTTTTCCAATGTTCAGACTCACAGGGCAATTCTGTCCTTTGGAGAATCTAGTAATTCTCATGTAACCCTCCAAGTAATCTGTCACTAGGTCTCCAGAAAAGATCCAGCTTCAAGGATATTGTTACTTCTTTTTTTTTTTTGGCTTTTTGAGACAGCCCCAGGTAGTCTGGAACTCCCTATGTAGACCAGGCTTCCCTCAGAGATAACTACCTCCTGCCTCTGCCTCTTGAGAGCTGGAATTAAAGACTTGCTCCACCAGGCCCCTCCACCAATGACACCCATGTGGAAACATATTTCTCCTTTTTGCTCTTCCTTTCCCCCTCATATTCATCTAACTGTATCTGGTTTTACAACTATTGTGAACATGATATAATATTTTATTATATGTAGAGAGTTACTACAACAGAGCAATGATTTTGTAAAATTTTCAAGGTAGTGTTAAAGATTCCTTTTTATTATTCTTAGTTTTTTAATTGGGTTTATGAGTATGGTCACACTTCAAGTAAAAATATGAATCTTATTTTGTAGCTAATAGTCAATATCAACATCATCTCTTTTCAAGAATATGAAAGTAGAAGACTAGTTGTCTTCTACTTTCATATTTATATTCAAAATAAATGATGATGACCCTGCAGTGAAGACGAGTCTAGAATTCCTCTGCACAGCCAGGCCTTCAAGTTCCCACTGGGTGTCCTCTATATCTATTTCCATGTCATGGAAACCATTTCTTTAACATCCTCTGGAAATTGGCCCAATTCTTCATAATCTACCTCTCCTCTCTCCTCTCCTCTCCTCTCCTCTCCTCTCCTCTCCTCTCCTGTCCTCTCCTCTCTTCTCTTCTCTCATTTCACCTGCCTGCACTTCCTTTCCCCTCTCTCCTTCTCTCCTCTTCTCTTCTCTCAATTTATTTTATTCAGTGTTATTGGGGTTTTGAGACAAATTCTCACTCTATAGCCCAGGCTGGTCTGGAATTTCCAATTCTAGTGCAGCAAGCTTTCCTGTCCTAGCATTAGATGATGAGCCAGAACACCTGCCTTCCATGTTCCATAGATTTCTACCAGACCCACTGGTAATTGTATCCCAGAATTAAAGTGATGACACCTAGAAAAAGACTAGGTAGATGGCAAAGCAAAAACCAATTAACATAGGATGGTGCACATACTCTTGAAAGATGCATAGCCCTATGCGACACATCAACAATGCAACCTCTATACCTAAGGCTCATGGAACATAGTGGAAAAGAGGGTAGAGAAAATGCTAATGCATCTCTGAACTTTCACCAGCAAAGCTTCCTCAAGCAACAGAGAGTCATGAACACAGAAGGCCCCATTTGGTCAAAGTGTACAGAATAAGAGACTGCAGAGAGTGTGTCCCTGGATAACACTCCTATACTAAATCTCACCCACCCATGGCTCAAGAACCATTGTGGAAGACAAAGTGGAAAGATTGTCAGAGCCATGATTGGTGCACGATCATAAGGAAAATGAGTCTTCCAGACCTCTGGAAACTTGGTAATATGACGTTACAGCAATGGTTTCAGCATGCAGAAGACCCATACAAACTCATTCAGACAAAAACCCATTATAGAACTGGGAAAATGGGCTGCAGGCTTCAATCTTACCTTAGGAACTATTGGCAGCTGACTACTACTTGATGAAAGATAGCTAATTTTCTTTAACTGAGTAATTCAAGATAGGCTGACTAGATTCCAGTGGTGAACTTGTACTGAGGGACATCTGGATGGGCAAACTTTATTCAATAGGCCTTAGCATGTGTGATGGATAACTAGTTGTCAACTTGACACCCCTGGTTAGAGGGAACCTCTATTGACGAATTTTCTCATTTGAACTGTTATGTGGTCATGTCTCTGGGGCATTTTCTTGATTGTTGAGTGATGTGGGAAGGCCCAACCCTCTCTATACAGTGCCAACCCTGGGCAGTTTGTCTGTTTTGTATAAGAAAGTAGGCTGAGCATGGATCATGGGTGCAAAGCAGTAAACCCCATTCCTTCACGATCTGTTCTCCAAGTTCCTTCCCTGACTTCCTGCCTAGGCTTCCCTTGTTGGTGGATTTTGTGTGTGTGTGTGTGTGTGTGTGTGTGTCTGTGTGTGTGTGTGTCTGTGTGTGTGTGTGTGTCTGTGTGTGTGTGTGTATGCTACCCCTTTACTCCCAAAGTTGGTTTTCATCAGTGTTTTTACCATACTATTTGAAGGCAAACTATGTCACCATATATAACAGAACACAGGGAATCTGGTGTCTGTGAGTGTGTATGTGTGTGGGGGGTGAGAGAGAGCTGGCCTTGGGGTATGGATGAGGGAGGAGATAAAAATATAATTAAGATGCATTGTATGAAATGCACAAAAATTAATCAATAAATATAAATTTAAAAAGAAAGTTATGCAAACTACTCATGAATGAAAATCTACATAGATGCATGTGTTAAAAAGGGAGAATTTTAGAATATATATATATATTGCAGCAGAACCACAGACATCATGTCATACAAGGAAGCAGAGAATAGAAATGCTGGTGCCCAATGCTTTTCTCCTCTTGTCCCTTACTGAGTGGTGTCAACCATATCAACACCAGTTTGGGGCTTCCCCATAGGTAATCTGGGGAAATGTCTTCACAGACACAGGGGTATGCTGCAACAGTCTCCTAGGTAATTCAAACTTCAGTCATAGTGACAGTAAAGATTAATCATCATGGAATTCTGAGGCTCTCTAGCCATGGAGAAGAGCTTGCATTAATTGCTAGATAAAAGCATATTACATGTGAAAAGGGCAGGGAAGTGTCAAAGGGTAAAGGCTGGCCTATTGTAAGAAGTATTTAATGAGGTGGAAAGACTATGATTCTGATGCCTAACAGATGGAGATCATTATGCAAACAAATTAAAACAAGTGAATAAAAAATTGCCTGGTACTGACTTCACAGGTTAGCACAATGCTTGAGGAAAGCCACTACACATCAAGAGCCAAAAAGATCAGCTTATGAAATTTATGTTCTTTTTTTTAAATTTTTTATTTATTTCTGTATGTGTATGAATGTACTGTCTGCATGCAAGCTTGTACACCCATGTCGTGCAATGCCACGGAGGTCAGAAGAGGGTCTTGAGTTCCCCTGGAACTGGAGTTCTCCTGGAACTGGAGTTTCAGATGGTTCTCGGCCACCATGTGGGTGCTGGGGATCAAACCCAGGTCCTCTGTAAGAGTGGTCGGTGCTCTTAACCACTAGGCCATCTCTCCAGCCCCGAAATTTATGTTCTTAATGAGGCACCACAAGAAAATTTTCTAAATTTAAAAGAAAATACATAACACTGCTGGAGGGAGTAGACATATGAATCAAGAGGGACAGAACATCACATGTTTCTGATGATTTTTGCACTCTGTACCAAGTATTTTGGGACACTTTTGGATAATATATGAATTGTATTTCTTTTTTATTTTATTTTATTTTATTTTTTATTTTTAATTTATTGTTTTACATAATTTTGTACAATATTATGTTACAAATCAAATCAAGAAACGTGTCCTTCTCCAAACCCCCCAACCACACCAGATTCACATTTTCAGTCAGTTCTTTGATGCAGTCTCTTCTGTTGTTGATGTTGTTGGTGTTCTTTCCAATATGCATCACTCCCATCAAGAAAAGTTTACAACCAGGTTATTGGTGCTAGCATTCACAGACGACAGATACCATTCCATTTGTTGTTTGTTTTGCTGGGACTGTGTTACTTCACTTAACATAATATCTTCCAGTCCCATCCATTTACCAGCAAAATTCATGATGTTGTCTTTTTTTACTGCTACATTGAACTCCATTGTGTAGATGTACCACATTTTCTCTACCCACTCATCAGTTGAGGGTCACTTGGATTGTTTCCAGCTTTTTGCTATTGTGAACAGAGCTGCAATAAATATAGCTGTGCATGTATCTCTGAAGTAAGTAGAGTCTTGTGGGTATATACCCAGAAGTGGTATGACTGGGTCAGGTGGTAAGCTCATTTTGAGT
>VZQC01004335.1:5537-27374 GCA_009823505.1 Rhizomys pruinosus
TTGGCTATTAGCTCTCTCCTTGGAGGAATAACTCACAGCGGATGCCACAAGCTTATGTCCTCTAGTGGTTAGGAGATGTTATAAGCCACAATAAGAACTTGTCACCCTTTATAGAGAAACCACAGTTTGTGGATTAGCATACCATCCAAGCATCTGTGTCTATGCTCACAGCTTAGCTTGCCATAATAATTAGTACTGCTTAAATGCCTGTACATCTAATTGCTTGTGCTTTGTTAGTAGGATTAAAAAGGTATCCCTAGAAAAGCTGTCAACCCATGAAGGGGAACAATCTGAACAGACTAGAGTCCAAAATGACATCTCCAGAGAAAATAGACTGTTTTGCTTCTCACCCACTTGTGCCCCTTTCCCAAAGCATAGGGAACAACTTGCGGAAGAGGAGGCATGGTAGAATGTAAGGGCTGCGGAGAGATTGGGGTGAATCCTGAGACTTCAGCCATATAGACTGGACTCCTATTTGATCAACATGCTTGTGCATACAAGCTTCTCAAACTGGACTATGGGAACCTTGGGTTGTTCAAAATTTGGACATAGATACTTGCAAGTTGGTTTTACATGAATGTTACTTACATTCATTGCTTATGCTTAATAATTTGGCTCACTTTAAAAAAAATGCACCAGGGGCTGGAGGGATGGCCTAGCAGTTAAGAGCACCAACTGCTCTTGCAGAGGACCGGGGTTCGATCCCCAACACCCACATGGTGGCTGAGAACCGTCTTTGACTCCAGTTCCAGGGGAATCCGACACTCTCTTCTGACCTCCTCAGCATTGCACAACACGGGTGCACAACCCTACATGCAGACAGTACATTCATATAAATAAATAAATAAATAATTTTTTAATTAAAAAAAATGCACCATTACCTAATTGTACAGCAAACTGAGTAACGTCAATGTCATCTGAAAACAACTGTGCCATTATATTGTAGAATCCCTTAAAAAAATAAACAAATAAAAGAGAAAAAAAATAAACTGCATCTCTTCTTTAAAGGTATCAGATTTAGCCAGCAGTTTTCAAAGGCTGCTGTCACCCTCAGATCATACATTCAAGGATCCAGCTTACAGGCAAACTGAGAACACAAAGTTCTTTTTTTTCTTTTATCCCACTTTCTGCAACATCTACCTTTCCTTATTTATATCCTTCTGAAGATCATAGTTTATCCTATCATGAATTATAATAATCTAAATTTAAATGAAGCGTTTAGATCTCTAGAAGTATTTTATATGTTGGATATTAAAATACATTGTGGTTGCCGGGTGTGGTGGCGCACGCCTTTAATCCTAGCACTTGGGAGGCAGAGGCAGGTGGATCTTTGTGAGTTCAAGGCCAGCCTGGTCTACAGAGTGAGTTCCAGGACAGCTGGGGCTAAAGGGAGACCCTGTCTCGAAAAGATAAAAAAAAATAATAATAATAAAATAAATAAAATAAAATAAAACACATTGTGGATATTGAAGGATACTGCAACCAGAGAGAAGCCAGTCCATCATGTTCCTCAGACAAGGCGGGTGGGCACTGCAGAAGGTCGGGTTGAGGCAGAAGAGAGATGGGAGTTGGGTTTACTTTTTTTTTTTTTTGGCTTTTTTGAGACAGGTCTCCCTGTAGCCCCAGCTGTCCTGGAACTCACTCTGTAGATCAGGCTGGCCTTGAACTCACAAAGATCCACCTGCCTCTGCCTCCCGAGTGTTTGGATTAAAGGTGTGTTCCACCAAGCCCAGTATTACTTTTAAAGATTATTTTACTTATTTTTATTTTATGTGTATGAGTGTATTGCACCCATGTTGTACAATGCTCATGGAGGTCAGAAGAGGATGTCAGATCCCCTGAAATTGTAGTTACCAACAGCTGTTAGCCACCATGTGGGTGCTAGGAATTGAACCCAAGTCCTCTGAAGAGTAGCTAGTGATATTAACTGCTGAGCCATCTCTCCGGACCCTGGTTTCACTTTAATGTGGCCCCTCAGATGACATCCTGTGTTTTCGAAGAGCCTGGGAAATGACTCACCATGAATGGGTACAAAAGTCCAGGTCCCTGACATCAACATTAAGTTTCTGTTCCTATATTCGCCTATTGTGCAAACTTGGGCAAGTTATTTAGCTTTCCTGCATTCTAATGCCTAGGGCTGCCAGGAGGGCTCAACAGGGATAATGTATGTAAAATATTACTATTATGCAGTGTTTGTTTAGAATTCTTGTTGAGTTTTTTAGAAAGATGTAAGACAATATAATACCTAAAAGGCAAATGAAGACAATGAAATCGCTTGTTTGTCTGAAGGCATGGCTGTGAGAGTCTGAGATAAAGCAGCATACATTGTGGTGAATGATCACTTACACTCAAACTGTCACAGCTCCAGACTCCCTTGGGAAAAATGGCTACCCTCAAGCACAGGCTAGCTGTTTAGTCAAAGGCAGGGAACTGACTGTGAAGACAGAGACAGAGTCACAGAATCTGGAGGTGGCAGCTACTAATCAAACAACAGGAAATTTAGACTTTGGCTCAATGTTAAGTCCCAAGCAAATATCCAGGATTTACTAAGCAGAATTCAATAAATTAAATACACTCAGGCAATTCCTCAGACCTTCCCTTCAGATACCATAAATAAATATGTAGTTTGAACTCTGGTTAAAGCCTTTATCAGACATAGCACTCACAGGGCCTGGCAGCCCTACCAGTTGCTCCCTAGGAAAGATCCTCCCTGAAAGCCAAGGGATATGGGCTGGAGGCTGATTGGGGAGTAAGAACTAGCTACAGTTAGGACAGGTAGAAGGACCAGGTAATCTGTCAAGTGACATGGGGTTCAAAGCCCTCTTCCTGTCAGAGAGAGCTACCAAGGTCACATGAATTTTCTTCTTTGAATGAGAGAAGTTTGCTAGTCAGCAGCAGGTACAGAGAAGACAAGAAGTAAAAGAAAAAAATCAGGGCCTGAAAGAGGAGTCAGGTTAACAGCAGTGTAACAAAGATCCAACAACTGCTGAAGAGGAAACCCTTTAATTTGATCCCTAAAGCTGCCTTACATGGTGAATGGAGCCATTCTTAGAGGCCTATATGATATTACTTTCCTCCATTACAATAGGTGCCCCCCCCAGCAAACCCCCATTAGATTGGAGGGAGTCTAAGATCACCGTTTTGTGTAATCAAATAAGATTAATTAATAGCAGCATGGGGAATAAAAATTAAAGGAAATGTCTCTGCCACTACAGAGCTTAAATTGTAGTTGGGAAGATGATGCATATTAGTTCATGGAATATATATTAGTTTCTCATTGCTAAGCAGGGTATCAAGTACTAGTGACACAAAGGGAAATAGACATAAGCTGTGTTCTCAAGGGGTCAGAGACTTCCCCAGGAAGTGGTGAGTGGAAAGGGACCACACAGTGGAGGGGGGCAAGGGACTGAGGATGTTTCCTCAGTTTCCTCAGCATTCAGTTGTTTCTTTCTAGTAGACCCACTCTTTCCATCCATGTAAAAGAAACTTGGCTAAAGTAAGCCACACCTTCTTTCTAGCCCTTTAACAATTCCTCTGTAAATTTAGGAATAATTAAAATAAGGATGTGGAAATTAAATCTTCCCTTCAGTTTGGAATGGAGAAGCCCAAGGTAACAGGTGTTCTAACTGTTCAGCAAGGACAGTCAGCTTTCTGTCATTGTGATAAAATATCTGAGTAAGACAATCTGGTTTTACTTCAAGGTTATTTGACTCTTGTTTCTGGGTCTTGGGGTGAGGTAGAAAATCATGGTGGGAACCACATGGTGGAGCAAAGCTTCTTACCTCAGGGCATTCAGGAAGCAGAGACAGCAAAAGAAATGCCCAGGGGCACTTCTGTCCACTTTAGTGGCATGTCCCAGTGACCCACTTCCTCCAACTTCACCCACCTCCTAAAATTCCTATCGCTTCTCAATATCCCATTAACTTATGATCCACTGGTGGGGCCTCAGCCCTTGTGATCCAATCACCTCTGAAAGGCCCCACCTCTGAAAGGCCCCATCTCTGAACATCGCTCCATTGAAAACCAAGGCTTCAACACATGAGATTTTAGGGGACATGTAAGGTCTTAGCACAACACCATCATTGCCTGCAAAAGAGGATGTATGCCCACCTCTGTGCCCAGTTAGGCCTTCCTGCCTCTCGCTTGGCTTTTCCAGTGCCATTTTTATCAGTAAGTCCAGTGACATTTAATATCCCATCTGTCTTCTTTGTTTGTTTTCTGCTTTGTTCAGAACCTATGTGAGAAAGAAAAGCCATTATTTGAAAATGTGGAGGTGTTAACATGGTGTTCCACATGGAGATTTTTAAGACCACCTGTCCTCCAACCCCCGTGGTCTAGACCATTGATGGAATAAAGTTTAAATACAGACTAGTAAGCAATATGTGACTTTCTGGAGTTAACACAAAAAGATAGGCCAAATATATTTTGCTCTAAAACAAATTTAAAAAAAGCTAAGCAAATGCCAAAAAAAAAAAAATGAGTAAAGGAATTTTCAAGTTTCCAATAAAACAGAAAGAAGTATGGGTTGCAGCTGAACCCCTAACTCTGACTGGGCCAAGCCCAGCCACATTCTTGGGGCTTCCTGATAAGTCTATGGTTGTATCAGAAGATACTTCTCCAAGAAGTCTCTCATGTGTCCTCTCATCTTGTGAACAGAACCTTTTGTTATAGATAATTTCGAAGATGTTTGTATAATAAACAGGAGATCGACACATCTAGATACATACAAACATTTTAATTCTCTTTTACTCTTCAAAAGGGCAGATTTCTTTACTGAACAGTAAAATAATGTTTCCCAAAGCGACAAAGGTCAGTCAAGTTTGATCCATTATAAAACATTGTGCTTCCATGCTCTGGGTTCCTCTTGAGCTGTGACATATGCAGGTATTATCTGGACCTCTTTGCATCACACAGTGGAAACCAGGAGTTGGAAAGGTAATGTAAAAATAACGAGACTGTGTGGTTTGTTACTGTTGCAATTAAGAAATTTGCCTTGAAGCTGGAAGTGGTGGTGCACACCTTTGATCCCAGCACTCCGAAGGGAAAATCTGGTAGATTTCTGTGAGTTCCATGGTGCTACAGGGAGACCATGTTTCAAAAAAAAAAAACCAAAAACCAACCAAACCAAAAGAAATTACCTTTGCTTCTAAGTTGGAGTCTGTGTCTTTTACCAGCATCCATGAAAATAGGAACTGTGTCTCCTTGGGCCATGGCTGCAGTGGACTCTGAATGCCTGGGCAGTTGTGCTCAGCGAAAAGAAACCTGAAGAAATGACTCTTAGGTTGCCCTGTGGGAGCAGGGCACTCTTGTCTAGGGCAGGTCTTTCAAATGAGTTTACTCTTACATGCCATGAGTCTGTGAAGATGATGGAGTCTGGCCCATTCTTGGGATGCCCTCAAGGAATCTTTCCTAGGGTCCCCATGCAAAGTACTTGGATAATCCTTTCAGAAACCATTTCTTCCTTAGCTAAACCTTACACAGAGTTTTCTAACCAAACTGGAAGCTTTTCAAGTCTTTCTTCTCTGCATTTTGTTCCCAATTCTCACTATAACCTAGCTAAATGCAGCGGGTAATACCCACGCCATAGCCTGAATGCTGGATTCCTTTAATTTCCCTCTATAGGATTAATTAATCTGTCACCTTTAAATTTAACCTCCCACAAAGTCTTGGGATATTGATGACATATAGACAACTTCTTTGTCAGAATGGAATATGTATGGCTTCTAGTTCACACCCCAGTAGCATTTATAAACACAGTCTTTACTGTCTACATTCCTATCAGCATTTTGGTATTCTGAGTTCCTACCAGAATTTCCCAGTCAGTTCTGCTTATAGCATTCTAGGCTTTCTCCAGCCCATTTGTCTAATTATTTTCTAAGTTCTTCCCACAAAACTGTTCCAAGGTTTAATAACTACATGGTCATGTGTAGTCACACCAGCAACCCCACTTCTTTGGTACCACTTTTCCGGGTTAGTTAGCTTTCCACCACAGTCTCTAAAACACCTTAGAGAACAACTTAAAAGATTTCAGCTTAGGGTTTCAGAGGTTGAGTTCATAGTCCTTGGCTCTCTTAATTCTGAGCCTACTGTGAAGCAGACTATCATGCTGGCAGAAGCTGCTCACCTAGTGGCAGGCAAGAATCAGGGAGAGAGAAGGGGACCAGGGACCAAGTCTAACCTTCAACGACCTGCTTCCTCCAGCTGGACCACACTTGATATGTTTCTACTACCTTTTTTTTTTTTTTTTGGTCTTTTTTGAGACAGAGTCTTTCTGTAGCCCCAGGTGGCCTGGATCTCATGATGTAGACCAGGCAGGCCTCAATCTCACAGAGATCCACCTGCTTTGGCCTCCCAAGTGCTGGGATCAAAGGCGTACACCACCACTCCTGGCTTCAATTAGTGCTTCTAGAACAGTGCTACTAGCTATCTAGGGAAAGAGTATTCCATATATGGACTTGTGGGGGACATTCCATATTCAAACCACGATAGTCCTATAATTTAGACCCTATTGGTGATAAGTTACTTATGGCCCCCAATGTTCTTTTTTTAATTAAAAAATTATGTGTAGGAGTGTTTTGCTTGCATGTATGTAAGTATACCATGTGCACCCAATACCTGCAGAGGCAAGAGGAGGGTGTTGGATACCCTGGAGCTGGTGTTACTAATAGTTGTTACTAGGAACCAAACTCAGATCCTCTGCAAGAGCAGCCAGTACTCTTAACCACTGAGCCATCTTTCATCAATATCCCAGCCTTAGCATTGTCTGTATGTTTTTAGTCACTAACTGGTACTTAGGTGATTATATATATTTATATATAATATAATATATAATATATATATATATATAGATAAATAGTTTAATATATTACATATATACATATAATACATATATATAAACATAATATACAGTTTCCAGTTTAATATTTTGATATATGTGTAGACTATAGATAGATAAGACAAAATGATTAACATATTCATTACCTTACCTGCTCATGTAAATTCTTTTTCACAGCTGGATGTGGTGGCATACACGTTTAGTCTCAGCACATAGGAGGCAGAGGCAGGCATATCTCTGTGAGTTCAAGGCCAGCCTGGACTACATTGTGAGTTCCAGGCTATTTGGGGCCACAGGGAGACCCTATCTCAAAAAATCAAAATATTTTTCAGAAATATTGAACTAGATATTAGCTATAGTCTCCCTGCTATGCAAGAACTTTGAAAGTCTCATTCTTTTCCTCATATGAACCCTCTTCTCAGCCTCCTAGGGGTCTCTCTTTTTTTTTTTTTTAATGAGTTCAACTTCTTTAGGATTTTGTATTTTTTTTTTTTTTGGTCTTTTTTTTGAGACAGGATCTCCTTGTAGCTTAGGCTATCCTGGAACTCACTATGTAGACCAGGTTGTGGCCTGTCCAGTGGGTCAGTCAGTGGGGGTCTGGAAGAGAAGGAGTGAGGGGAAGGGACAAGAGATGCAAGGAATGGAGACAAGACAGGTTCTGATCAAGTCTCGTTTACTGCAGGTTCATACACAGAATATAAAGGGTAGGCGTAAGAGGAAGTTTTTGCAACAATGTTGCATAAAGGAAAAAACATGATGATACAGATCATTGGGATTACTCAACACTAGGGTTCAAGGAATATCCTGTATGGAACATTTCCTGGTTAAAGTTAAACTGACTTCCCTACTGCTGACCAACTGACCTTGAGAGGGGGCCCAATGGAAAATTACTACTTTGGCTGAGTAGAAGAAGCCAGATACCTGACATGGTCTAGGGACCCCCGCAGGTCCCCCTTTTTTATTTTTTCAAAAGATGACCTATGGGAGCTGTGCCTGTCTTAGGTTCAGACCCACCCAAGCACCCTCCTTAGCCGTCATTGGGTAGAAGTCCTCTAAGCGTCAACCCCCTGTCTTAGCTTGGCGGGGCAGGCAAAGCTCAGGAGCGGTGGTCCTATTACCCGTCTCTGGCTATCCAGCTCTGCTCATGGCGAGGAAGTCGATGGTCTAGAGCACTCAGGAAAAATCCTCCATAGCCAATTGTTAATAATGGATCTGCAAAGGCTTCATTTGGATGGCTTCAATTTGAGATCGCAGAAAAGCCATTAGTTTATTAAGTAGTATTGGACCTAGAGAGATTAATAAAATCAGCCCAAGTAGAGGGCCCAAGATAGAAGGTAAAAGAGTCGTCAGCCAAGGGGAAGTACTAAACCAATTGTTGAGCCAGCTCTGTTTCTTTTCCCTTTGCAACCTTCTATGCTCCAAACCTTCTCTTACTTTTTGTAGAGAATCTTTAACCACACCAGAATGAGCAGCATAGAAGCAACATTCTTCTTTTAGGTCAGCACACAAACCTCCTTGTTTTAGTAGCAACAAATCTAGGCCCCTATGGTTTTGCAGGACAACCTCAGCTAATCAGGATAGTTAGATGAAGGTACCCACCCCTCAGCAGAGGTCTCACATCCCCAGTAAGCACAATAATAATCACTGTGTCCCCCACATCCCCTCCCCCAGCTGTTAACTGCTGGGCAGGCATAAAAACCAGTCTTTTTTAACACGTCTATTGCCGAATTTGTATGGCATCTGGGATGGCCGCGCGGGGGGGGGGCCTTGTCCTTAGTAAACTTGCTTGATTCAGGATCCTGGGAGAGCAGGTAACATATATCTACTTTCGGTGAAGGCCACCATGTACCTCGAGGGTGAGTTCCACTGACTTGGGCCACCACGATTGAGAGCTGGGTGTGATGATTTGCCAGGTTATATTCCAAGGTTCATGGATATTGGAGGTCGGGAATGCCCAGGGTGTGCAACTGCTGAGTAGGAGGCTCACGATCAGGAAATACAATATCTTGTACTGCCTGTGAATGACAAGGGTTAGATTTATCTCAGGAATGGGAGTCATTCCTGGATGATTGGTTAGTCTGTCTTATTAATCTTTCAGGCAGCCATCTAGCTGAATCAACTTCTTTTGATTAAATGCATACTGATCCTCGTCCCCAAATAAGGAGTGGATCAGGTCCATTCCATTTATTAGTAAGAGGATCTTTCCACATGACTGAGGCATAATGTTTTTTGTTGTGGACTTCCAAAATCTTTCTGCAGCCATGTGTCCATCACGGTCCAAGGTTAAAAAATTTAAAATTAGGAGTGAATGATCAAGAATGTTACATGCGGACCCTTTGGTGGGGTACCATTCCCCCTTTTTTACTTTATCAAGGTAAGATTTGAGTGTTTGATGAGCTCTCTCAATTATACCTTGCCCTTGGGGGTTATAGAGAATGCCCATTTTTAAATTAATAGCTAATTTTTTACAGAAAGTTTTGAGAGGCACTAGTGTATCCTGGGCCATTGTCAGTTTTGATGGTGGTAGGAATGCCCAGAGCAGGGAAGGTCTGTAAGAGATGTGTAATGACATTTTTTGTAGCTTCTCCTGGTTGGAGAGTAGCAAAGATGAAGCCACTAAATGTGTCAATACAGACATGAACATATTTTAATTTTCCAAATTCAGGATAATGAGTGACATCCATCTGCCATAAGGCATTGGGTACAAGACCTCTGGGGTTCACACCTAGGTGTAAAACAGGTGAATGGGTGACACAAGTCGAACAATTTTTAACAATGTCTCTAGCTTGTTCTTTGGTTATTTTGAATAATAGACGAAGAGTGTGAGCATTAAGATGATGTAGAGAATGAGCTTGAACAGCAAGTTGGCACCCAGGAAGGAGAGCAAGCTGCGCAGCGGCCTCTTCCAACTCATCAGCTCATTGGTGCGGCCCCCCAGCCACACCACCAGCTCCTGGAGCAGCCAAATCATGGTGGTGGCCATCCGGCCCGCAGCCTCCTCCCTGTGCGGCTGGGCACCCGCTGCCCCTTTCTTGGGCGCTGCCTCGGCCACCTGCCCCTGTCCGAGGCCGGGGCCGGGCATCCTTGCTTCCTGTGGGTTAATACCAACCCCTTGCAAGACTAAATATGGCAATCAATGAAGCATGCCACTTTACAAGTAAGCCTATGTCTACAACTGCAGAAACAGTGGGCAAATAGTTCAGCCTATCGATAGTACTTAAGTATATTTTAAAAGTTTTTCCTAGGAAATTAGTTTGTATAATATTTCCCAAATCCTTCCACCAAACATGCTTCAAGAATTGCTCTTTTTAACATTAAAATTTACCAGGTTTTTAAAACCTGTTTCCAAGGATGAGGAATAACGGACTCACAATTATTTCCAGTGAGTTACCATAAAGTTCTGCAGTGTAAATGGAAGAATAATACCACACTGATATGGGTTTGAGGCACTCTAACTTTTCATCATGATACAAATGATCAACTATGGTGGAATGGGAACTCAAGACATCATTAATTAAGTTCCAGTAAGAAAAGGCAGTTACAGGGATCTTACCAAAGGTTTGATAATAGTCTTGAAAAGTGTCTCCCACCTGCTTCCATATTTTAACATCTATAGTTCCTTCTTGAGGGAACCAAGGACAGATTTCCTTAACTAAGTTAAAAAAATTAAAGAGATGCTGGATCTTAACCTTTACTCCTCGAACCTTGAGGGTCCGTTTTAATTGTTCAACATACATCTGATGCTGACTTAATTCTTGTCCCATCTTTAGCGCAGCATTTACCTCAGTTTATGCAGTGGCAGGCTCCCGCAATGCAAACTGAAACTAAAGAATCCTCTCACGCCGGCCTTTCGCTGTGTCCCCTTCACGGGGTCCTCCATGCCTCAAGCCCCATGTTGGGTGCCACTTGACCCATCCAGCAGGTCAGTCAACGGGGGTCTGGAAGAGAAGGACTGAGGGGCAGGGACAAGAGATGAGAGGAATGGAGACAAGACAGGTTCTCATCAAGTCTCCTTTACTGCAGGTTCATACATAGAATATAAAGGGTAGGCATAAGAGGAAGTGTTTGCAACAATGTTACATAAAGGAAAAAACATGCTGATACAGATCATTGGGATTAGTCAACACTAGGGTTCAAGGAACATCCTGTTTACGGAACATTTCATGGTTAAACTGACTTCCTACTGCTGACCTACTGACCTTGAGAGGGGGCCCAATGGAAAATTACTACTTTGGCTGAGTAGAAGAAGCCAGATACCTGACATGGTCTAGGGACCCCCACAAGGCTGGCCTTGAAATCACAAAGATCCACCTGCTTCTGCCTCCCGAGTGCTAGGATTAAAGGCGTGCACCACCACTCCCGGCAGGATTTTATATTTCTACGCTGGCTTCTTTCACTTTGCATAGTATCCTCCTGATTTGTCACAAATGAGAGTTTCCCATGCGTGCATGTCTGTGCGTGTGCATGTGCGTGTATGTGCGTGTGTGTATGTGTGTGTGTGTGTGTGTGTGTGTGTAAGCCTCCTTGAGGAGGACAACCTCCTTGAGCATTGTCCACATTTTATTTTTCTTTTTTTTAAAGACTGGATACTGATTGAGCAAGGCCATGTGGCTACCAAGGCCCAGGGTCTTTGCTTCCCCAGAGCTGGGAGGCACACCAACATGACTGACCTGTTTACATGAGTTCTGGATTTAGGTTTTCATGTTTGCGCAGCAAGCACTTTATGGACCGAGTTATCTCCCATGCCTTTAAGAAAAAAACTTTATTTATTTATTTATTTTCTTTTTGAGACAGGGTCTCTCTTTAGTCCTAGCTGGCCTGGAGCTTGCTCTGTAGACCAGGCTGGCCTTGAACTCAGAGATCCACCTGCCTCTGCCTCCTGAGTGCTGGGATTAAAGGCATGTGCCACCACACCCAGCCCTTCTTTTTAAAGGCTATATTCGATTATGCACACACCACTTATTTTTCATCCCTTCATCTGTTAATGAAAGGCATAATAGTCTTACATTCTATTACCAGCCTAATGTCATTTAATTGACATTAGGTGACAGATCATTCAAGGTGACAGATCATTTTGAGACATTCACTTTCCCAGTGAGGAGACTCATGAGTAGGTATAATGACTAGCCAGAGTCTGAAACTGTATGTGACAGCAAAGGCCGAGGAACTAATGGTCCGGTAGCCAAACATGAGGCTACAGTGCTGCTGGTTCCCACGACCAAAAGAGCTAAAGTGCCAGCTGTAGGATTGATGGTCCCAACTAAGCACACGCACACACAGTAACAGCCTGGGGACTATGTCAGGAGGTGCAAACCTGTGAAATCCATTTATTTTCACACAACCAGTAGCTTAAATAGGTCTGGGGCAGTGCAGCCTCTACATCACGTGATATTACCTCCCAGTGGCCAATCTTAGACCTCCACACCATCATGAGTCATTCCAGCTTGTAGGGTGTATTCAGAGAAAGGGCGTTTTGACAAGCAAGCCACCTTGTGACTTCTAATCTGTGCTAGCAGAAAACAGGGTGTGCCCAGCATCTTTTGCTCTGCTTAGTGTGTTAAACAGATTGGTAGCCTGCATACACTTAAGATACATCTTACTCGAGGATTGCTGTCCCATACTCACTAGTTAAAATATTTCCCACAGATTCTTTCCCACACTTCTTCTAACCTATACACTCAGCAGTTTGTTTGCTTGGCTGGCATAGACAGTTTTTGTTGTATGACACATCCAGGAACTACTGAAGAGCTACTGTTTTAAAACCAAGTCTCTACTCGTGTAAATACTTAATATAGCTTGAAACAAGTAGGCAATGCCAGTGGTTGATGGGCTTTTTGCAGCTTCATGGGCAGGGGTCCTCCAGGTAGCATACTGCTGTAACCCAGACTGAATCTCCTGAGGTAGAGAAGATCTCCAACCTTCTTCCTGAACATTTCCTACCTCATAATGCACACATTTCAATCTGGATTTGTCTCCTTTGTTGAGACTCTGGTTAAGTCTCAGGAAAAGTTATGTAGGGCTGGTGTTATCCAAGTCAACAGATATTAAAACTTATGCCAGCCAGGCATGGCACATACCTGTGATCCCAGTGCTCAGGAGGCTAAGGCAGGAGGATAAAGAGTTCAGCTCAACCAGGGCTATACAGCTAGGCTGCATCTCAAAACAACAAATACCAACCCAAGTATAAAGCAAACAAAATTGACAAACGTCAGGTTACTAGAAAAACTAGACATACTTAGATGAAAGAATACGAAAGTTAGGCATCCATTTTGCTTTGGCTAAACTCAGTCTTCCTTAGAAAAGCTTTTAAAGGAAATGAGGTTGATGGAGGATGGAATTAACTGATACCTGGTCAACAACAGGAACGGGTGAACTTTTATAATGGAGCGAATGCCTGTGTCCTGGATACAAAGCTCTAAGGTTGGCGCTCCCAGGGAGCCTCGTGCTGAAGAATCAGCTCAGGGAGTGTCCTCACTCAGAAATGCATTTGTCCAACTGGAAACAGTGTGACAAACTATCTGGCCCACCTAGTTCAAAACTATGTAGCATTGTCTACTGAGTGTGCGACAACTGGCCACATAAATTTTTTTAAATCCCCACAACCCTAAGGGGTAACATAGTGTCAGTTTATGGGTGAGGGGTAACAGTGTCAGTTTATAGGTGAGAAATCTAAGGTACGGAAAGATCAGTGTGCTTGACTCTGCTAGGCACTGTCAGCAGAGGGCTCAGACTCTTGGGGCTGTCTTCCTCCCATATTCACCAGAAGAAAAAAAAAACATACAATTTTACTTTTAAATATAGTGTGTACCAACTCAGTATAAATGACTTGGAAAGTCTATAGGTTTTTTTTCTATAATCTTAAATCTGGAAAGATTTCTTCCTTGGTCTGGAACAAGCAGGTCTAATTCAGATAGACACAGCTACACTGTCATTACACTTATGCTGAATTCCCAGAGCTACCATCTTCAGAACTTATGCAGACAGGATGTGTATACTGTGAATATGTGACTTCCTGCCCTGCGAAGAAAGCAGGCAGACAGCTCTTCACCTGTAGGAGGCAGGAGAAAAGGGGTTGGCAGAGGCTTTTCTAGGGCCACACTGAAGTACTTGTGACATGCAGACACATGACATGTTGAGTTGTGACTGAACATTCTCAGCCATCTCTGAATGAAGAACAGCACTGCTCAGGGTAAAGAAAGGGTAGGCCTAACCTTTCCTTGCAGTCAGGAAGTAAAGAATTTGTATTGGAATGGGAGGGAGAGCCAGCTGCAGGAAGGGAGTAGGAGAGGAACAGACCCTCAGGAGCCTGAGAAACTTCTACAGCAGCTGCAAGACTGGGACGAAAAGCATACACAAGCAGCAGTGGATAGCATTTCCACAGGTTCAGATAGATCAGAGATGCTGATATAGACATGGATGTTGACTGCAGAAAATCCTGATTTCCTCTAAGACTCAAATGAGGCATAAAATTGCAGAAAGCAGCGGCTGGGCAGTTCCCAGGCTGTTTACAGAGCAGATATCATGTACAAGGTGATGACACAGGCAGTGCAGACTGGGGAGAAACCCTAAAAGGCTGGCTGAGGACTGAGGACACAACTGAATGAGTGGCCTGGGGCTTTCATGAGACCCAGGAGATTCAACAGACATTCATTTGTATCAGATAGAGTGATAGAGGGCCCAGGCCAGTTGAAGTGATCAGTGGCAGTGATGATGGTCAGGAGATGACAGTAAGTGTCCATACAGATGTCAGATCGCACATTAGTAGCTCTGCCTATGTGAAGAATGATCTGGAAAACTCCAGTCACGAGGCTTCTGCTGTGGACCATGTAGAGAAGGAGCAGGTTCCACTGGTGAGGGCTGGAGGAACGCAGGTCTGGCGCAAGCTTTCTTTTAAAGGGAGTATTTAAGAGATGGCTTGGAACCGGGCATGGTGGCACACGCCTTTAAATCCTAGCACTTAGGAGGCAGAGGTAGGAGGATCTTTGTGAGTTCAAGGCCAACCTGGTCTACAGAGTAAGTTCCAGGCCAGCTGGGACTACAGGGAGACCCTGTCTCGAAAAGACAAAAAAAGAGATGGCTCAACCACAGGAAAGGAAGACCATAGTGTGGAGCACAAGGGCAGGACTGATGGTTGTTTGGGCTTGCCAAGGAGGAGTCTTCAAACACTTCCTTAAGGAAAACATGACATCTTTCAGCCTAATAAAGGAAAAGAAAATCATAAGCTGAAGATGCTAAAACCTATGATGTCATAATCTTGATATATGTGTGGCATGTATATACGCATATTTCGGAGTGATACAAATTGGAAGGAACAACAACGAAAAAGACTGGGTCAAAGACCTGACTGAAACAGTAAACTTCTGCTCAAAACAGTAAACTTCTGCATCAAAAATTAAAAAAAAAACTGAGAAAAAGATGAAAGATATGTATGGCAAAATGCTTGAGCTCTGGAGGGGTGGGGGCAAGGAAGGGGGAATGGGTCAGATTTGACTAAATGTTGTAGCCGGGCGTGGTGGCCACGCCTTTAATCCCATACTGGGGAGGCAGAGGCAGGCGGATCTCTGTGAGTTCAAGGCCAGTCTGGTCTACAAGGAGAGTTCCAGGACAGCTGGAGCTGCAGGGAGACCTGGTCTCAAAATGACAAAAAAAAAAAAAAAAAAAAAAAAAAAAAAAAAGAGTATGAAATACACAAAACTTCAATAAAAAATTGGCTTTGAAAAAGAGAAAGGAAGGAAAAAAAAAAAGATAGCTTAGTTCATATGGTGTTTTAGAAGCCACTGGAAAGACAGGTGTCAGACTAGATGGTATTCAGAGTAATCCATCCAATTGACCTTTGACTCAGTGCTGGGCTTTGACCGTCTATGAGAAATACACTTTGTTTTTCCATCTGACAAAGCTCTGAATAAAAGCTTTTACGTTTTCTGATTTTTTTTTTTTTTTGAGACAGGGTCTCATGTAGACCAGTCTGACCTTTAACTATATAGCTGAGGATGACCTTAACATTAAAATAAGAAAAAGTATGTCTGTTTTACCTGAATGGATGTAAGTGCACTGATACTGTGCAATGTCAATAGAGGTCAGAAGAGACCTGTGGATTCCCTTGGAACTAGAGTTAAGGATGGCTGTGAGCTGCTGCATGGGTGCTAGGTACTGAACTCGGGTCCTCTGGAAAAGTGCTCTTAACCATTGAGCCATCTCTCTGACCTTGAACTTCAGATCCTCCTGTGTCCACCTCCCACGTGTTAAGATTACTGAATGCACCATCACCCTCGTTCAAACTAGGCACCACACCCAGGATTTCATGCACACTAAGCAAGCATTCTCCCAGTTGAACTACATCCCCAGGAGCCTGAGAAAATTTCTTAAAATTTCACACAGAAAAAGATTTTTGGTTCTGTGGGTTATAGTTTCTGTTGCAGCTATGAGACTTACTATTACTTTCAAGACAGGGTATCACTGTGTAGCTCAGGCTGACCTGGAACTCAGAACTCCTCCTGCCTTGGCCTTCCTAGTTCTAGGATAAAAAGACATCTATTAACCTTCCAGCTCTAACTAACAAAACCTAATGTAACATGAAACCAGTCCTCACAACACACAAATGAACATATCTGACTGTCCCTGAAATCTTTTACATTAGGTATGTGGTTGGATTGGATCTACAGGAATTGTTTATGAACACAGTACTCTAAACACAAGTCCCTAGTTCAACATTTTCCACAACCTATCTCAAGTAATACAATGACCTAGTCTAGTAGCTCCTTAGACTATTCAAGCTATAGACCTACTTAACCTTTTTAAACAAACTAAAAATGTTAACTCAGTGTTTATACAAGCACATTAAAAATGGGCCTCGTGTGGAAACTGCTACATTTCTTGTGAACAGGAAACAAAAAAGAATTAAGTTCATTACTGTGTGAGAATAGGCTTTTCAAAATATTTTGTATGTGTTCATGTTGGTGGGTACATGGATGCTGTTGACCCACATGTGGTGGTCAGAAGACAACGTCCAGGAGTAAGTTCTCTTTAAAAGACCTGAATCCCTGTAGGAATCACTTTTACCTAAGCTTATAACCAATGATATTTTGAGGCCACTCAACACTATCTCAGCTTGCTTATAACATAAAACAAGTTTACTAGACCCTGGGCTCCTCTTGTAGCCTGGCCATAGGGCTTTAATTCTTCATGACCCTGCCTTGTCCTAGACTTAGAACAATGTGTGTTTTACATACCAAGCAACTTACCCCATTTGTGTTGGGAACAGATTAAATTGATAACATGCTTGTTATGTGCATGCTGTCCTAGGTCAACAGGAGTCAGAATGGGAAATCTGCTGGTAGGGGTCTGCTTTGACTTCACCCTTTCGTGCTGGATATACTGTTTGAATAAAATAAAGAGCAAGCCCTTGTACTAAGAACTGGTACTCAGAACAGTTCCGATCCCGTGGTGGCTAAAATGGACGCTAGGAGCCAAGCTGTCTAGACTCAAGCATCATGGTAACGTGCGTCGCACGGTACCCCCACAGGTCCCGGGGACTGAACTCAAGTCATCCATCAGGCTTGGCCGCAGGTAACTTTTTCCTATTCAGCCATCTGATGGGCCCAGAATAAGGGATTTTGACTACTGACTTGGTCCATGTTTCACCCATGTTGTTCTTCTGTGTATGCCTAGCTCAGGTTAACTTCTTCTGTAAAATGGCAGTTGGATTATAAAACATATCTCTTATTTTTGGTCTTTTTGAGATAGGGTTTCCCTGTAGCTCTGGCTGTCCTGGAACTATATAGACCAGGCTGGCCTTGAACCCATGAGATTGCCTACCTCTGCCTTCCAAGTGCTAGGATTAAAGGTGTGCACCACCACGCCCGACTTTTTAAAACATGTCTTAGAATCTCAAGCTCTATGCCTTTAATCCCAGCATTCAGGAGGCAGAGACAGGCGGATCTTTTGTGAGTTCAAGGCCAGCCTGGTCTACAGAGCGAGCTCCAGGACAGCTGGGGCTTCAGGGAGACCCTGTCTGGAAAAGACCAAAAAAATAAAATAAAATAAAAATCTCAAGCTCTAACACTTTGAAATTTCAGTAATGTGATTAAAATAGGGGCATTTTAACAAAGTTCTAGCAACTAAAGTCTGTATCTTGCTATTTTTACTGGGCCATTTCTAAAAACTGAATTGGCAATTATCAATTATTACACACTGGTCCTCTGCCCATGTGTATTTTTTATTCATGGTTGAGCTTTATGTCAGGTTGAGACAGGGAAACTGTCAATGAACCAGACCATCTATTCTTTGAAATTACACACGTATAGCAAACCTACTTAGTTTTCTGTGGAGTAAGATACCTTAGGGTATGACTAGTTTTTCAAACAGACTTAATAAACTCCAACTCCAATTATTGTCTAAACCTGTATTCTGTGTTGAATGACACACACATTACTGCAGCCAAAGCAGGTCAGCATGGACCAAAGCAGGTCAGCATGGACCCAAGCAATACGGTGAAGATTTTGTCAGGAGACAAATGTTCTGGGTTTATTTGTAGTCAGGCATAAGTTCACCTAGATGATCTACACAGTTCTCACTCCAAACTCAGCAACATCTTTGGCTTTCAAGATGTTCCAACAAAAAGGAACTGCCAAATGGGCACCCTTAGAAAGGAAGAGTCAGTCTCCACTCTAAGAGAATTGGCTTTGACCAAATGGCCACCCTTAGGAAGAGTCAGTCACTCTCCACTCTAAGACAATCAGCTTTGGTTGACTTTTGTCTGAGTCTGCCCACTGTGAAATAGACTTGAGATTAGACATGACTGTGGAGAGCTAGTCCCTGTACGGCCTCTTCTTCCTAGGCAGCTACTGAGGACTCCATGTCTTCACAATTTACAGCCATCTCCTGTGGTTAAAAGTACAATGACACAACATACGGTGCCTATGAAAGAATGACAGAAAAGGGCAATGCTGTCACCAGAAAACCACCTTCCTACAATGGCCAAATAAGAATTTAAAAGGTCAACATGATAAAATTAGAATATATCACATTTTGAAAAGGGAAGTAGAATGGACATTCAGGAAGGCATCAGACTACATGCACGAGATTCTAGGTTAACAGGGGGGAAGCACTTGCCCTGACTAGACTAATTCTAGACCCATGCCAGCAATGCAGTAGCCAACAGCTTACTTGTGGCTATAAAAATTTAAAGAACAAAAATTCAGTTTTGTAGTCACCCTTGGGGGGTGACTCCATGTGGTTAGTGGGTACTGGCATAAAAGATGCCTATCATTACACTACCATTCTATTGGGTGATGCTGTCCTAAATAGAGTGCAGTGCAGGGAAGAAATGCTGCTTAAGCACAAGTGACTTTCACTTATTTATTTTTTTTTAGGGGGGGAGGAAATTCTTTTTGAGACAGGGTCTCCCTGTAGCCCCAGCTGGCCTGGAACTCACTATGTATACCAGACTGGCATTGAACTCACAGAAAACTCCCTGCCTCCTTCCTGAGTGCTGGGATTAAAGGTGTGTGCCATCAAGCCCAGACAGTTGACTTTCATTTTTTGCCTCCCAAGTGCTGAGATCAAAGGTATGTGCCACCACAAATAAGTTCTTTCACTTTTGATATCACTGAACCAGCCACCTACGAAGAACTAGGAAAGAAAAGGCCTGAGTTAAAGTGCTGGCTTTTTTGTCTCACTTTATTTCTAAGAGAAATGTCACCTTTCTGCATTCATTGGGGGTTTACATTCCACATCATTAATCTACTTGAGTCTAGGTAGTCTTGGAACATGGGCCTAAGCTGATACACAAGGTGCAGACATAAGAAAACTAAACAATGAAATAGAAGTTAGAATAGGATGTGCTGTCCAAGTTCTCAAAAAGGTGGAGATTGTGAAGTTAGCTAGATCCTCAAACTCTCCAGTAACAGCCATTGTTGGACTACCCAGATCAGATGTTGTAAGCCAACCTAACAGATCCCCCTTTTAAATATGTACTACGTGTCTTTGTTCTGTTCCTTTAGAGAGCCTCCACTAATACAGGCTGTGGTGCCAGGACTGGTTCTAGAGAAACAGAAGTATAAAGATGAATTTCTCTACAAGCTTGGTGGAGTCTGGAGCTGGTTTTCCAACTGGATGAAACCTGAAACCAAGTTACTAAAGAGTCTCCTGGTAGGACGGAGAACAGGGTGTGTGTGAACTACTTAAAGATCTTATGAAGAGAAATCTATTTCTCATGCTCCTGATTTACCTCTTGTGAGGAACAAGGAATTCAGTGACTCCTGGCATCTCTGGATAAAGCAAGAAAGGAAAAGAGCAAGCTTAGTGATAAAATGAACTAGCTCCAGATTTACATAAACCTAAAGATTTCAAAGTGTACCCTGAAAGAGAGCCCACAGAGCTCAAGTTGACAAAAATTAAACAAAAGCCCTCACTTAGATTTGACTTAGTTCCCAGCCTTGAGGGGTGTTAAGAGTAGAAGAGACAGTGTTGACTGGGAAACCGCACATTAGCCATGAAACCAAACACAATAAAAGAAAATCGCCATCTGTGACTGTAATTTTCTTTTATTGTGAGATACTTTACAAACTATTTCCTTTGATTTAATCTAGCTAATAAGTTTAAAAAAAGCACCACTACTAAGCACACATGTACGGCAACAATTCCAGTCTTGTGTGTTTCTGACCAGGTGTTTAAGGACAATCCTGAACCATAACTTAAATCTTGGACAATAAAAAAATTAAAAAGGTTTAACTTGCTAACATATCTCCCATGCTGGTATTTAAAAAGCACCTAAACTTACAGGCCAACTATAAAATGTGAGAAGTGTTAAATACTCTTTATTTAATATTATATATAAACCACACTAAAATGCCTTTTGGTAGTAAAAGGCACCATCTTTTGGTACAGGGAATTCTAATCAAATTGGCAGAGCCAATTTGATAACATAACATAGCCAGTTGCTTCCTTCTAATTAACCACTGTCTGGAACAGGCAAATGAATACAAAGTTAAACACAGGTGAGTCGTGCTTGGTTCTGAGACAGTGAAGGTAATTTTCCCCAGGGTTAAAACATATAACTAGTTATACAAATTTAAGTATAAAATCAATCTTCAATAGCTTGAGGAAGCATTCCCCATTTTTGTGAAAAGTTGTATGTTGCTAATTAAGTCCAATCATCTCTTTGGAGAGGGAACGCAGTGATATTTACGGAACCGGAATCATTAAAAAAAAAAAAAAGGTACTAACTTTACAAGCCAATTTTACTTAAATCAGGACTGTCCAACAAAAAATATTCTGTCAGCCATTCATGATCTGAATTCTGGTGTAGGAATAAAATTATGGTACACATTAAAAGCCATGAGACATGTTTGTAATAAATAAGGCAGTGGCTATTACTCATTAGTGGCCTTTTTAAGATAAGCTATGAGGTCCGCCCTTTCTCCCTTCTTCTTAATCCCCGCGAAGATCATTTTTGTTCCAGGGATGTACTTTTTGGGATTCTCCAAGTATTCCATCAGCGTGTCCTCTCCCCAGGTGATGCCTAAACAGAAAGGGATGCACTGATTAATCTCATGCGATCTGTGCTGTGTACCTTACCAACAGTACCAGTCTTACCTTTGTTCTTATTGGCATCTGTGTAAGAGAATCCAGGAGCCTGACCTGTCTTCCGCCCAAACAGACCATGGAGATTTGGTCCAGTCTTGTGCTTGCCTCCCTTTTCCACAGTGTGGCACTGGGCACACTTCTGAACAAAAATCTTCTTGCCCTTCTCAACATCACCCATTTTAATTCTAAAAATGAAAAACCCAACAGTAACTTTTTCAAGTAATACATACAATGAAAATCAATGACCATTCAAGTCACTTTAGTAATCTACTACTAGTCTTTCTATGTACCAGGATGAATATTGTCCCTCACAGTACACTTCTAAGTCAGGCTCAACAAAGGGAAGTGGAACGCTAGCTCAAAGTTCAGTTCCAAAAGATGAGGTCAAGGTCAAAGTCACAAATCTGTCTTTTTTT
>VZQC01004335.1:30008-48553 GCA_009823505.1 Rhizomys pruinosus
AAAAAAAAAAAAAAAAAAAAAAATTGGGGCTGGAGAGATGGCCTAGCAGTTAAGAGCGCCAACTGCTCTTGCATAGGACCCAGGTTTGATCCCCAGCACCCACATGGTGGCTGAGAACCATCTTTGACTCCAGTTCCAGGGGAATCCAACGCCCTCTTCTGAACTCGGCGGCATTGCACAACACGGGTGCACAAACCTACATGCAAACAGTACATTAATACACATAAAAAAAATGTAAAAAGGCCACTAATGAGTAATAGCCACTGCCTTATTTATTACAAAACATGTCTCATGGCTTTTAATGTGTACCATAATTTAATTCCTATACCAGAATTCAAACCCATACCAAAATCCATGGGTGCTCAAGTCCCTGGAATGATGCAATATTTGTGTATGATCTCCACAGCCTCCCCATTACTTAAATCATCATCTCTAAATTGTTTGTAATTTCTTTTTTTTTTTTTTTTGGTCTTTTCGGGACAGGGTCTCCCTGTAGCCCCAGCTGTCCTGGAACTTGCCTTGTAGACCAGGCTGGCCTTGAACTCACAAAGATCCACCTGTCTCTGCCTCCCAAGTGCTAGGATTAAAGGCTGTTTGTAATTTCTAAGACAATGTAAATGTTATATAGTGTTGCTTGGGAAAATGACCCAAAATATGTAAATTTGTTCAATATGAATGCAGTCCCAAGTCTTAACTACGCGGTATGTGATGTGATCTACATTTTGAATCTGTAGATATGGCAGAATCCACAGATGTGGAGGTCTGACTGTATTTTCATTGGTTTTGAACTTTGTCCCAAATTTAATTCCAATTTCTCTACCATCACACACAACTGCCATAGTCTGACTATAAAGCAATAGAAATCACAATACATTCAAGATTTTTTTGTGGGGGGGGTGGATTCATCAAACATTTAGGTACATATTCCTTATATAGGCTCATTTGGCAAACTTCATTTTTTTAGAGACATGGCCTAGCAAAACCTTGGAAATTTAATGTCTTTTTTGTTTGTTTGTTTGTTTGTTTTTTCGAGACAGGGTCTCCATGTATCCCCAACTGGCCTGGAACTTGCTTTGTAGACCAGGCTGGCCTTGAACTCACAAAGATCCGCCTGCCTCTGCCTCCCAAGTGCTAGAATCAAAGGCGTGCGCCTCCACACCAGGCTTGGAAATTTAGTGTCTTTAAACCAAGTCCTCAAATTGCCATCTATAGTTCTCCAAAGAAAATATGGTCTTTGTGCTGGATAGCTTTAGTGTCAACACACCTGGGTTGAGGGAGCCTCAACTGGGGAATTTCCTCCACTGGACTGGCCTGGGGCCAAGTCTGTGGAGTATTGTCCTGATTGTTGAGTTATGTGGGAGGGCCCAGCCCACTGTGGGTTGTGCCACCTGGGGCAGGTTGTTATGTACAGTATAAGAAAGCAGGCTAGACATGGGCCAGAGGAGCAAGCCAGTAAGAAGCATTTCCTCCAAGGCCTGTGCCTCAGCTCCTGCCTCCAGGTTCCTGCCCTTAGTTCCTACCTTAGGCTCCCTGAGTAATGAACTGCAAGGCTGGAGATGTGAGCTGAATAAATCCTTCCCTCCCCAAGTTGGTGTCGGTCAGAGTGTTTTGTCATAGCAATGGAAAATCGAACTAGAACAGTCCTTAACTAGGGAATTGTTTCTTCATTGTATCAGAAGATGTTATTCTCTCTCTTTTTTTTTCTTTTTCTTTTTTTGTCTTTTCCAGACAGTTCTCCCTGTAGTCCCAGCTGTCCTGGAACTCACTCTGTAGACCAGGCTGGCCTTGAACTCACGAAGATCCGCCTGCCTCTGCCTCCTGAGTGCTAGGATTAAAGGTGTGTGCCACCATGCCCAGCTATCAGAAGATGCTATTCTTTGTTCATAAGAGTTTACTGATGGCAAGATTTCAAGGTGCATCCTACCATAGATCTTGAAGATACACCAGAAACTCAGGTGACCAAGTAAATATTGTTTAAAACTTATTCCCATAGACTGGGGAGGCAGCTGCCGCTAGCATGGACTAGCATGGGCTAAGTCCAAAGGAATCCAGGACACAAATATAATACAGTTTAATTTTATTAATTCCTACACAGGTTAATTCTGTATCTCTAATTCTATCCTGTCCTAGCCTATCTCCCCAATCTGCTCCCCTACACGGTATTCTCTTATCCCCTTGGAAGCAATGGAGGGGGTCCACACTAGAGATTTCCAAGAAGCCAGTTGATTGGCTGAAGTGGATCTCTCAGACAGGGGGCTGTGGCAGCTCAGGCAGGCCGGTCCAGGCAGCAGCAGTGGCCAGCAGGGTCAGCATGCACTTCAGACAAACTGGTGTCAAAGGGGCAGCGTGTCCTGGTGTTCTCAGCTGAGAGGTTCACAGTGGCATCTCACAGCAGGTCCCCGAGGGGGAGTGAGAGCCAAGTCATTCTACACTTCCCAGCTTAAATAGGCCGAAGCTGGGCATGTGGGGTGCACTGGGTCTCAGGTGCTAATCTCAGGCTTGTCGGGGGACCAAGGACTGGTTATCAGGTCCTGTGTCCATGCCGCCAATGGTCACCTATCAATTGAGTATGGTCAGTCTTTTGGGCTCTGCTGAGCCCCTCTGTGGCCAGCCTAAGGCTGAGTGCTTATCTCTAAAGCAGCCCTAAGCCAGAGCAGGCCTCTTGCTGAGCTAAGTTTAACATTTGCTAATTTCTCTAAGGTTACATGGTTTAATCCTAACTACTTCTAATTCACACAACTTCTACATGCTAACTATGCTCCTAACACTCACTATTTATTTATGTGAGGCAGGATCCTGCTGTGAGAGGCTACTTCAAACCTCTCAGCTGAGAACACCCGGACATGCTGCCCCTGTGACACCAGTTCTGCTGAAGTGCATGCTGACCCTGCTGGCCATTGCAGCTGCCCGGACCAGCCTGCCTGAGCTGCCACAGCCCCTGTCTGAGAGATCAGCTTCAGCCAATCAACCAGCTTTGTTGGGAGCTATGGCCACTAGGCAACAGTCTGGCCACAGCTATCTAGAGCCACCTTAGGTTTCTGTTTCCCCAAGGCTCACCCATCTAGCACAAAGCAGCTGACCAAACTTATAGTTAACCTATTAGGACAGCATGCCCCGTTTGACAAGAACACCCCACTTCTTGGGAATTCACCCACCCATAACCTTCCCCAGAGAACAATAGGCAGTTAGGTATCCTAGCAACCTAACGGCCTTAAACTATGCCAACTGGGGCTGTTTTCTCCTGCCCGCTCCAATATATATTACTGCCTTACAAAAATATAATTTGAGACCTTGATCAGATTCTTGTCTTGGTCTCCTTCTTTGTGTCTGGTTTGTCTCTCATTCAGGTTACTTTCTCCTCGGGCCCTGTAAGACCCCGCGGGCTGGGGCAGGCTTCTTGGAACTCCCTAGTGTGGACCCCCTCCATCGCTTCCAAGAGGCTAAGAGAATGCCATGTAGGTGAGCAGCCTTGGGGAGATAGGCTAGGACAGGACAGAATTAGAATTATAGAATTAGCCTGTGTGGGAATTAATAAAATTAGATTGCATTATAACATTTGTGTTCTGGATTCCTCTGGACTTAGTCCATGCTAGTCCATGCTCACGGTAAGTGAGTAAATAAATAAATAAACAAAGGCAGCAAGAGGGACCCTGTCTCAAACAAACAAGCAAAAATTCCCCCAAGGAAGAGAATAAACTGCTCTTAATATTTTTCTAACTATGCCTGGGTGTGGTGGCACATACCTTTAATCCCAGCCCACGGGAGACAGAGGCAAGTGGCTCTCTGTGAGATAGAGGCCACTCTGGTCCACATAATGACTTCCTGGTGGGCTAGAACTAGGGAGAACCTATCAAAAATACTTTTCTAACCAAGGAAATTGTGGATAAAGAATTTTGTTACTGACAGGCTTGGTAGCCTACGCCTTTCATCACAGCCTTCTCTCTGGTATAGTCAGTAGATATCACTACGAATCTCTTCAGAATTTAAAGCAGAGATAGTAACACCGAATTTGTGGTGCTTGCTTTACTACAGGAGTGATGCTAAATGTTTTTACTGTATGTTCTCAACTCTTCATTATTTTCAGTAGCAAAATTCTTTTTTTGTCTTTTTTAAATTTTATTTTATTTTATTTTATTTTTGGTATTTTTGAGAAAGGGTCTCCCTGTAGCCCCAGCTGGCCTGGAACTCACTATGTAGACCAGGCTGGCCTTGAACTCACAGAGATCCACCTGCCTCTGCTTTCCAAGTGCTGGGATTAAAGGGGTACAGCACCATGCCTGGCCCTATTTTCATTATTTTATCTGCTTTTTCTATATAGATCTTATCCCTTAGGATGGATAGTGGCTGGTAAGAGATGGGGCAATTCTAAAGCAAATGTGTTTTATTTCTCTTGCCAGCAAATAGTGGATTACATATTTTAAAAAGGAAACCCTCATGGTGAAATATACCTAAAAACAAAACAAAACAACTCTCTCCAATCAAAGCATGTAACTGAGGCTACAAGAGGTTGGAGGCAGGGTGAGGTGGGGAGCAGGGACAGAGGAATACTGTGATAATCGCAGGCTGATTCTAGCTCAGCAAGGCGGAAGTATAGCTCAGGCAGGTGGCAAAGGAGGATGGGGGCAGCATTGGCAGAGCCGCCTACTTAATGCTGCCATGCTTGAATCTTAAGCAGGGAACACAGTTAGGCACTGGGAAAGGGAAGAACCAGGTTAGTTTCATTTGTCCTGGCCTTAGTAATGCCTGGAACAACAACAAAATTTCCCCTGAGAATTCCTAACTTCAGATTACTCTTGTTCAGGTTTAGGATTTGATTTTGCCGTATTTGCACAGTCTAAGCAAACTCTACCTGTAAAAATGAGCAGTCATTGTAAACAGTGCATCCTGATGTCTGACAAAGAAGCAAGAGTATCTCAAGACAAGCCTCCAGAAATCCTAAACCTGAGATCCTGAGGAAAATCAGCATACAGCAAAATTACACCCCTAAAAGGCTGTAGGTGTGGTAGAAGTAAAAGACTAATTAACAAAGAGACTTTATATCACCAGACCATGGGAAGTAATGGTGTGTATGTGTGTTATATTTATTTATTTATTTATTTATTTATTTATTTATTTATTTATTTATTTATTTATTTATTGTCTGAGACAGGATCTCCCTATAGCCCCAACTGTCCTGGAGCTCACCTGCAGACCAGGATGGCCTGGAACTCACAGAGATCTGCTTGCCTCTGCCTCCCAAGTGCTGGGATTAAAGGTGTGTGCCACCATGCCTGGCTTAAAGATGGTTCTTAACCACTATGTGGGTGCTGGGAGTCAAACTTGGGTCCTCTGCAAGAGCAGTCTGCGCTCTTAACCGCTGAGCCATCTCTCCAGCCCCGTTGAACCTTTTCAAAAAGTGTTTTTGAGGGGCTGGAGAGATGGCTCAGAGGTTAAGAGCGCAGACTGCTCTTGCAGAGGACCCAGATTTGATTCCCAGCACCCACATGGCGGCTAAGAACCGTCTTTAACTCCAGTTCTGGGGAATCTGACCCACTCCTCTAACCTCCTCGCCATTGCATGACACGAGTGCACCAACCTACATGCAGACAGTACACTCACACACATAAAAAAAATTAAAAAAAAGTTTATTTGAGACAGGATCTCACTATGTAGCTTTGGTTGGCCTAGAATTCTCTATGTAGACCAGGTTGGCCTCAGATTCACAGAAATCTGCCTGCCTCTGCCTTCCAAGTTAAGTGCTAGGTGGGATTAATGATATGAGCCACCATACTCAGCAAAACTTATTATTAGTTTTTGGTCTGTTTTGAGACAGGGTCTCCCTGTAGCCCCAGCTGGCCTCAAGCTCACAGAGATTCACTTACATCAGCCTCTGGAGGGCTGGGATTAAAGGCGTTGTGGTGGTTTGAATGTGTGTCCCCCATAGGCTCTATGGTATTCAGACGTTTGTCTCCAGTTGGTGGCGCTGTTTTTGGAGGTCTTGGGGTGTGTGGCCATGCTGCAGGAAGTGTGTCACTGGGGGCAGGCTTAGTGAGTTGTTTTTTTTTTAAATTTTTTTATTAATTTTATTTATTTCTGTATGTGTATGAATGTACTGTCTGCATGCAAATCTGTGCACCCGTGTTGTGCAATGCCGCAGAGGTCAGAAGAGGGTCTTGGATTCCCCTGGAGCTGGAGTTCTCCTGGAATTGGCGTTTCAGACGGTTCTTGGCCGCCATGTGGGTGCTGGGGATCGAACCCGGGTCCTCTGTAAGAGCAGTTGGTGCTCTTAACCGCTAGGCCCTCTCCAGCCCAGGCTTAGTGAGTTTTAACAAGCCTCTGTGGTCTACAGTTGCCCTCTCTGTTTCCTGTGCTCTTTGCGAGATGTGACCCTCGGTTTGCTGCTCCAGATCCAGCCGCCACGCCTCCTGCCACAATGGACTCGATAATTCCCTGGAACCGCCAATCATAAGCTCAAATAAACTCTTCCTTTGATAAGTTCCTTGGTCTGGTGTTTTATCACAGCAACAGAAAAGTGACTAATACAGGCATGTACCACCACACCTAGTGGCAAAACTTTATTTATTTATTTATTTATTTATTTATTTATTTATTTATTTATTTATTTATTGTGTGTGTGTGTGTGTGTGTGTGGGGGCACAGTTCATGTTTGGTGAAAGGACAACTTGTAGGAGTCTGTTCTCTCCTTCCTCCACATGGAGCCTAGGGATCAAACTCGGGTAGTTAGGCTTGACAGCAAGTGCCTTTACCCACTGAACCACCTTAGCAGCACATCCTTGAATCTTATGAAAAGCACGTTTTACTATATCCACTTTGTGATTATAATTTTTATCTCTAAAATTACCTTTAGCTCAAAATCTGCCTTACTTTAAAAATAATCCTTGTAATATAAATGCTTTAAATTACATTTCTTATGCATTTAAAAAATTTTTAATTATTTAATTTTTAAAAAAAATTATTTTTGTATGTGTATGAATGTACTGTCTGCATGTAGGTTTGTGCACCTGTGTATTGCAATGCCACGGAGGTCAGAAGAGGGTTTCAGATTCCCCTGGAACTGGAGTTCTCCTGGAATTGGAGTTATAGATGGTTCTTAGCCGCCATGTGGGTGCTGGGGATCGAACCCGGGTCCTCTGCAAGAGCAGTCAGTGCTCTTAACCGCTAGGCTATCTCTCCAGCCAAAATTTATTTTTTGTGTATGAGTGTACTGTCTGCATGTAGGTAGGTTGGTGCACCCATGTCGTGCAGTGCCATGGAGGTCAGAAGAGGGCATCAGGTTCGCCTGGAACTGGAGTTAAAGATGGTTCTTAGCCGCCATGTGGGTGCTCAGAATCGAACCCAGGTCCTCTGCAAGAGCAGTAGGTGCTCTTGGGCTGAGCCATTTCTCCAGCCCCTCTTATGCATTTTAAGGATAAACAAACATCCTTTACTCCATTTACAGAGGGCAAAGAAACTATTTCCTAAGTGTTCCCTTAGAAAAGCTTAACTCCAGCCGGGCGTGGTGGTGCACACTTTTAATCCTAGCACTTGGGAGGCAGAGGCAGGTGGATCTTTGTGAGTTCAAGGCCAGCCTGGTCTACAGGGCGAGTTCCAGGCCAGCTGGGGCTACAGGGAGACCCTGACTCGAAAGACCAAAAAAAAAAAAGTGTACCACTAGGCCCAGCATGCCTCCCAGGAAGTTTTTATTTATTCCTTTATGTGTATGAGTGTACTGTCTAGCATGTAGGTCTGTGCACCCATGTCGTGCAATGCTGGGGAGTTCAGAAGAGGGTGTCGGATTCCCCTGGAACTGGAGTTAAAGACGGTTCTCCGCCGCCATGTTGGTGCTGGGGAATGAACCCAGGTCCTCAGTTGGCACTCTTAAATGCTAGGCCATCTCTACAGCCCTTAAGAAGTTTTTATAAGCAGGGTCTTGACAGAATAGTCTCAAATTGATGACCTTCCTACTTCTTCCTTAAGTGCTGGGACCAAAACAAGATCCTGTCTCAAAAAAAAGCCTGGTCTACATAGCCAGAGTTACAGGGAGACCCTTGTCTCAAAAAGTCTATGTATGGGGAATGGGATTACTCATTGAGTCTAAGGGGTCCAGTCTCCTGGAGCTGGGAGCCTCTAGAAGGGCGAAAGTGCTCTTGGCAGAGATGCACAAAGGGAAGCAGCAGCTATAATTCACTGGGCCATCCTGCTTGCTGTGGAACCATGCCTGGCTAAAGCTGTGCTTGTTTGCATGCATTATCTCAATATTCAAGGAAACATTTAAGAGGTTCATGGTTGGGGTGTGGCTGTGGTAGGGAGCATGCCTAACCTCAAAGTTGAGGACTAGAACTTGGAGTGAATTCCAGGCCAGCTGGGCCTACCACACCAAAAAAAAATAAAATAAAATTCAGGCCAGACTGGGAATACCTCAGTACTATGGACTTTCGGTCGATCCCCACACATACAAAAGGATTTCAGTTTAATTAATGTGGGCAAGCTTATGTCAGAAAGTGACCGGGCTGGGAACCCCCAAAAAACATAATAGGCAAAACCTTACTATATAGCAAAGGCTGGCCTAAAGCTCCTAAAGATCCTGACTCTGACCATCCAAGTCCAGGGACTCCAGTTATCAGTTAAAGACTGGGCTCTCATTTAAAAAACAACACAGCCGGGCGTGGTGGCTCACGCCTTTTATCCTAGCACTTGGGAGGCAGAGGCAGGCGGATCTTTGGGAGTTCAAGGCCAGCCTGGTCTACAGAGTGAGTTCCAGGACAGCTGGGACTACAGGGAGACCCTGTCTCAAAAAGACNAAAAAAAAAAAAAGGTAAAGGGCCCAAGACCCTACCTTTGGAATAACAGTTGGAATAACAGATCTCTCTCTCAGAGAAATGTAAAGGAATTTGTCACCTTGGGTGTTTGATGCAGTTGGAACCATTTTTCCCCATTGGGGAAAATGAAGTTTATTTTTCTTTAGGATGAAAACATCCAATTAAATAAATGCCTGCCTACTATGATTTGGGTATGGTTTAGGTATACTTTGTCCTTCAGGGGTTCATGTCCTGGAAGCTTGTTCTGTGACTGAAATGTTGATGGATGCTAGGACTTTTAAGAGCCAGGGCCAACTGAAGGTAGGTGGATCATTTCTTTTTGAAGCCCTTTGAACTGGGGTGGGGTGGGGGCTGGTTGTCTTTGAAGAGCTGGATGCTGGGCAGGAGTGCATTAGTTCTCTCATGAGTGGAGTAGATTCTGAGAGAGCTACTCATTATGAAAGAGCAAACCTGTTTCCTCCTGTCTCTCCTATGGGACCTCCTCCACACGTGTTCTCCAGCATATGATGCTGTTTGCCATGAGAACTTCACAAGCTGGTGTGTGTGTGTGTGTGTGTGTGTGTGTGTGTGTGTGTGATATCTGTTATCTGCATACAAAGTAAAGACAAAATACCATCTGATATAATTCTGAAGGCAGCCCAAAGAGAATAAGGAGGAACAGACAAGTAGATGTGGCTTTTTACTGTTTTAACAATTTATTGCAAATTAACTTTTCCCTTTTAATTGTAGGAAAATATGTATCACCTGGAATTTGCTATCTTGACTACTTTTATGTATTGATCAGTGGAATTTCAGTATAGTCATATTATGTAATCAACTAATATCTATACATAGAACTCCTTTAATCTTGCAAACCTAGAATTCTTTAACTGGGGAGATGGATAACTTTAAGTGTCAACTGGATTCTGGAATTCCCAGGTAGCCGCTATTTCTGGGTTTCTCAGTGAAGTGTTTCTAAGAGACTAGCATTGAATCAGTGGACCAAGTAAGGAAGATCTTTCGCCCAGTGAGGGAGCACATTCAATTGGTTGAGGACCCAGAAGAAACGAAGAGGCAAAGGAAAGGCAAACTGGTGCTGTCTCTTCCGGATCTGGACTGCCCCTTGCAGTTGTGAGAAACCAGAACTTTGGGTTCTTTGGCCTTTGAGTGCTGGGACTTATCCTAGAGGCCCCCTCGGTCTTCAGGTCTTTGGCCTCATACTGACAGTTACATTGTTACACTCCGGTTCTGGCTTCCATGCTACTCCTCTGCTTTTTCAGCATTCAAATGGCCTGTCAGGGGAACTCTCAGCTTCTATGATCAGGAGTAATCCTTCCAACAAATCCCATCTCACAACTCTAAAACTTCAACAGGTAGATAAAAATAAAACCTTGCTGATGGAAATGTCCGATGAGGTTTAGTATGTTTATGCCTATGTACAGTGTCCATTCTGCAGTCCACAGATACAGGAATGTTGCTTCAACTATATTTTGCTTCAACTATATTTTGTCGGGCTTTTATTTATGTCTGTGTTGAGGAGGTGCATGCTATGTTGCATGTGTGGTCAGAGGACAATTTCCAGGAGTCAGTCTGCTCCTTCCTCCACGTGGATTCTCACATAGTTCTTCAGGCTTGGCAGCAAGTGCCTTTACTGGTTAAGCTAGATCCTTGGAATCCACAGTAGAAGGAAAGAACTGACTCCTGACAGTTATCCTCTGACCTCCACACTCACACTGTAACAGGCATGATGTGAATGCACACACACTGACACAAACATAAGATTTTTAAAAAATGTACTTCTTGGTACAGTAGATGTATTGACTTGAATATGGGAGTTAGCTAACATTTGGTGAACACTTCACAAAATGATGTTGGACTTTAGAATAACTGATATTGAGCCATCATTTCTTGCCAAAATTAGGTATCTAATAAATTGGCTAGATTGTCACAAAATAATTTTATCTGTATGGTAACTGTTTTGCCATCAGGAGGCTAAAGGAAACCCAGATGCCCTGCACTGTGTGATGCGGAGTGCTTGGGTTTCATCTTTCCCACTGGCTTGTCTGCATACTTTTTATTATGCTAGTTTGTACAGCCACCCTGCCCTCGGGTAACGGGCATTTCAGTCTTACTTCTTCTACATAGGTTATTCTGTGCAAGCATTTACATGAGGAGACAGTGTTGACATATTTATTTTATTACAGCACTATACAATGTATAATCTCTCAGTTTTTCAATATTTGAATTTTTTCAACTTTTCATTTCTCACAAAATGATGATGTAAACTTTGTTGTACACATTGCTTTTCCTGAATTTTGAAAACTTCACAGGGTATAATTTGAAGATGAAGCTAAAGACTATAAATTTTTTCTTGCTCTGATATTTTATTGACAAACTGTCAAATACTTCAAAAAGTTAGAACATTATTTTGGGTCCCTCTGACCAGATCCTAACTTAAATTCTTGAAAACATAAACCTCATTAACAAGGTCATTATGGCTTAATACAGAAACAGAATCCAGCCAAATGCAGGAAATTCTGTGACATACTTTACTTTCTTGCCAGGGGCTGGGTTGTGAAGGGAAGAAGGGATGTCTCAATTATAGAAATAATGGGCATTGTGGCCATGGAACTGGTGTCTCTTCCCTGAATGCAGTTTATCCCTGAGGTCTTTATGGTCTTTAAGGATAGAATTATGGAAATGTTTCTGTGCATTGGATTTTGAAAATGAGTTCCTAAGATCCAGCAGGTTGGTCTGAGGCTTGGCCACTCTGGCTCTAGGAATCCAAACCACAGTAGGTCTTGTTTTTTCATTGCTTTCCATGTCCAAACCCAAATAATCTGGTTTACTTAAAAAATTATCATAAGTGAGATCATCCACATCTGCTTTGCTCTGTAGAATACTACACTTACTGAGGCGAATAGGATTTTGACATATAGCATATGGGTCACGGAAAGCAGATTTAAAAGGTTCATAGTCAATGAAATGGTTTGACTTAGAGCAGGATATGGGTAGGGGTTTTAACGCCAGCTGTCTCCAGTATAAATCATCTGTCTTTTTGGTGTCTGTGATTTTGGAAAATGGTTTGTCATAAAGGCTAGTCAGATCTTTTGCCGAGTAACAAGTTGGGAGTGCACAGGTGGACATCAAGCCTTGTTCTTCCTTGATCTCTTCAATAGCCTGGTTTTTATGGGTCATCTCAGACAGTAGGTCACTGTTCAGTGCCATCATTTCCACCGAACTGGGTATGAACCTATGAAAAGCACACAGAACTCTGGGGGTACAATCTGGACAGGAAGGTGGTGGCTCTTGCTGGACAAAATTCTCTAGAGGCCGTCGGTTCTGAATAAGTCGGGCAATTCGCCCATCCAAAGGTCTGGCAGGTTTTAAGGCAGAATGGAATTTTTCTTGCTATAGTGTTAGAAGAAAAGGGAGAAAATAAAATGATTAATATAAACACGACATTATAATGATACTGCCACAAATGGCAGACCAAAATTCATATGCATTTTTATTATTTCAGTAAACATGAGGGGGTTAGAGGAGGGGACACTGTAAGGTTCTTTGATACTTTTTAAAGACATTGAAATTCTGGCCCAAATAAACACAAGTTTTTGTTTTGTTTTGTTTTTGTTTTTTTAACCTTTACTGGCCTTTAGGTAATATAGGACACATTTTCTTGTTTTAGAGGCATGTGTGATGGGGGAACAAACTCCTGCACTCTACTACTGAGTTTTCTTCCCAGCGCAAGAGCCTGCATTTTAACAAGTGTCTCAGGTGCTGCTAAGGCTGATTATAATGCTGTTCTCTGAGAAGCACGGGTCTGAGGAGTTATACTTGTGTCCATTTATTGATGCTGAAGACTGAAGACATAGCCTTGCACTGCTAAGCACATGTTCTACCACTGAGCTATACCCACAGCCCTGCTCTGTGCTTCCTTTTGAAATATTTAAAAACTATGAATTCAATCATGTTTGGCATATTTAGAATACTATTAACAGAGCTATGCCAGGTGCAGGGTGGGGGGGGGAGGAAGAATTGACTTGGAAGGGCATGAGAAAACTATGGAATGATGACTGCATTCTATGTTGTGACAGAGATCTGAATTACAAAGGTGAATGCATTTGTTTTAACTTAAGGCTTCCACAGTTTCAATGAATGTAAACTTAACCTTGAAAGAAAACCAGAAAACAAATTTGAACTCTGGTTAATGATATGTGCATCAAATATTTATTTATGGGTAATCTAAGGTGTGTAATTTTCTCTAAAATGTGGAAAAATAATAAAGCATATTGATGAATGGTTAGAGGAAATACATTATGTGATAGTCTGAGCATAGTAAAGTGTAGGTGGTAGATTATAGCTATTGAATATTCAGTGTGTTGAAGGTATAGGTCTTAACTGTCAAGTTATTTCTATATACTTGAAAATTTTTATAATAATATATCAAAGAAAAACTTAAAAAGTGGGGCTAGAGAGATGACTCAGCAGTTAAGAGCACTGACTGCTCTTAGAGAGGACCTGGGTTCAGTTCCCAGCACCCACATGGCGGCTAACAACTATCTGTAACTGCAGGTCTAGGAGATCCAATGCCTCTTCTGGTCGTTGAAGGCATTGCGTCCATGTGGTACACTTGGATACATGCAGGCAAAATACTCATACATATAAAAACTAAAAAGGAATTCATGTAAGTAGATGATGGAATTGAAATTATGCTGTGTGGTGGGGCTGGAGATGCAGCTCAGTTGGTTGAGTGCTTGCTTAGCATGCACAAAGCGCTGGGTTCAGTGTCCAGCACCTCATAAAACCGGGCTTGATGGTCATGCCTGTAATCCCAGCACTTGGGAGGTAGACAGGAAAGATTTGGATTTCAAGGTCACCTTCAGCTACACAGATTTAAGGTCAGCCTGGGATACATGTCTAAAAACAGTGGTGATAAAATAACTAGAGTAGGTTGTACTTAAAAGAATAGATTTAGGATCAACTTTTTGGACTATCCTAGTTGAAGGATTTCCATACTGACTTACAAATTGTTACAACCTTTAGCTAATCAAGGTGAGTAAAAACACTATGAAACAAAGAAAGACCAAGCTCTCTGACATGTTTTATTACATTTGTCATTAAAGAGAAGGATAGGGCTTCTTATATTAGACTTTAATTGTATCCCTACATAGGCAGCAGTTTTGATTACCTTTATTTTCTTTCTTTCTAATTCTTTATTCTTTCTTTTTTTGATAGAGTTTGATGTATTCACGGGCTGGGCTTAAACTTTTTTTTTCAACAAAAATATGGAACGCTTCACAAATTTGCGTGTCATCCTTGCGCAGGGGCCATGGTAATCTTCTCTGTATGGTTCCAAATTTAGCATATGTGCTGCCAAAGCGAGCACGAGGCTGGGTTTAAACTTAATATGACCTTCAGCTCCTAAGCCTTCACCTCCTAAGTGTTGGAATTATAGGCATATGCCACCATATCTTGTTTACTTGTGCTGGGCAATAAAACCAGAGTTTTGTGCATACTAAGGGAGAATACTACCAACTGAACAACACCCCAGCCCTAGTATCTTTATTTTATTCTCTAAAAATTTTAATGTACATTTTTATCACCACTAAAACATGCCTTCTCAGAGTTGCTCCTTTATGTTGAGCGTACCTCACATATGTGTAATCCAATAGAGAAGGCAAGTACAGGTGCAGAATCAGAACAACTGAAAAGCCCTGTGGGGATGAGAAGGTCCAGGCTATTGACCCAGTTATGTTTTATGTGATAGCCCGTTTGCAAATGCTGAAGCTAATGCAAAACTAACGTGCCCAGTGTGATCCAAAAAGAATTCACTTTTCTCATAGTCTTTTTTTTTTTTTTGTTTTGGAACTCATATTTTCCTCCATTAATTTTATATTACTCTAAAATATGGATACATACTCTGCACCCATATACAGTAATCTTAAAAAGCGTTCAACATCATTTTTTTTTGCAATAGATGGAGGCTACTGCAGAGTTCCACAACTGGTCACACACAGAGAATATATGCCCAGACCTAGGTGACATATCTACAGTGGAACTTCTATACCTATGGCTCATGAAACATAGCAGAACAGGGGCTATAGGGAAAACCAGTGCATCCCACAACTCTCACCAGTGAAGCGTCCTTATACGACTGCGATGCACACAGAAGGCCACAAGTAGTCAATTTTGTTTTTAATGTGTATGAGTGTACTGTCTGCATGTAGGTTTGTGCACCCGTGTCATGCAAAGCCTCGGAGGTCAGAAGAGGGTGTTAGATTCCCCTGGAACTGGAGTTAAAGGTGGTTCTCAGCCACCATGTGGGTGCTGGGGATCAAACCCTGGTCCTCTGCAAGAGCAGTCAGCGCTCTTAACTGCTAGGCCAACTCTCCAGCCCCTTCTCATAGTCTTACAGCCCTATTTTGTGTATCTTTCCATAATTTATAGCTTTGAAAACATTAGTATTTTTTTTCAAAATTTGTAGTTGCAGAGGATAAGATTTAGATTGTGATAAACCAATAATGCTTATTATTAGGTCATTTCACTTTATATGATTGATCTAGCAGATTATATCTTTTATTAAAGGGCTTACTAATTTCTTTCAAGCCATTTTATATAATCAATTAAGTTTCTATTGATACAGATAAAAAACTTACTGGCTTTTGATTATAATTCAGCCAACTCTCAATTACTGTGACTATGAGGGAAGAACTTTTTTTTTTCTCAAAAGCAATGGTAATATACGCAAACATACAAAGATCCAGAATTTATTAAAAGCATTAAATTACTAGTTAAGCTATTTATGTATTTATTTATTTTGGCCTTTTTTGAGAACTCACAGAGATCCACCTGCCTCTGCCATGCCCGGCAAGCTTCATTTTTTGTAAGCAAATTCTCCCGCAAATTATTTTAGCAACAGTAACATGGCAGAAATTCTGTTAGAAAATAGTATGGCAGGGTGTGGTGGTGCATGCTTTTAATCCCAGCGCTTGGGGGTGGCAGAGCCAGGAGGACCTCTGTGAGTTCAAGGCCAGCCTGGTCTAAAAAGTGAGCTCCAGGCCAGCTGGGACTAAAGGGAAACACTGTCTCAAAAAGACCAAAAAAAGTATTGTGAGGAAATTTTGTTTTTACAGATAGTGGACAAGGGTATTCAAAAACTGTTCTACTAAGCTCAGAATTGTCTTCTAAAATGAATTAAACTTCCTTTTTCTTAGTGTGCCCACCAATACTCATGACACAGATGTGGGAAAAACAAGGAGTCTAAGACCTGGATATTCTCCCCCTGAGTAGCTGAGAGTTGACTGCATTACTTACAGGCTGTGGGTCAAATCCTCTCTGTCCAGTGAGGTCTGCCACCTCCTTCTCATGGTAATCATCCAGCTCAAGGGGGCTCATGGACCCCAGACCTTAATGGAAACATTATCTTATTAGTTTCGTAAATTAAGAATGGTAATTAACCTACCATTTAGATGAAAACCTACCCTTTATAAAATAAATTAGATCCTCCCACCTACCCACTTAAGAGAAACATAGCAGACCCATTAATTTGTATTAGTATTTGTATTGAGAATCAGGAAAGTCATTGAAAATGAAAGTGTGATAGCATCTGTTGAGTATTCCAATTTTGTTCTTATTAACATGAACTATACCTGTAAGGTCATTAGCGTATGTATTAACATGAACTCATACCTGTAAAATCATTAGCATATGAAGTGATCCAGTGGGACCGCTCCAGATTTCTTTGTATATTGGCTTCTTTTTCGGAGTTCAGAACATCCCATGAATTCAAAGATGTGTTAGGAGCAAAGGTTTTAGGAGGCTTGGGGTAGAATATTGGCTTATTTTTGTCAAAACATTTAGGATACTAGAATATGAACATAAAGATTATTGTTATTAATTTCATATACTTGAATAAGAGGTGTTTTGCTGTTACAGCAGGTAAGGGACAAAGGAATTCTAGGCTGAAGTCAGTTACTTTTTTCTTCATTAATTACTAATATTCAAGCCAGGCATGCTGGTCATAACTATAATCATATACATAATTAAACACAGTATTTTATCAAGATGATAGTATTTCTAAAAGCCTCTGAGAACTTGTGTCAGAGAAACATCCCTGGATACTCTATTTCCAATGAAATTTAATATATAAAGTATCCTGAGGTGTACTTTTGGCTATTTTCAGTCAAAAGAACATGGTTTTGGAGTGCACAGAGCTTAGATCAGGGATTTCCCAGGACCATCTGAAGCACTGGGCACTTCAGCCAGGCAGATTGTTGGATAATTCTCACTGGGTTGTTGGATAATCGTTTCATTGGTCTGTTGGATAATTTGATCATTGTCTTGTGGGGGTGGAGTCTCCCTGCTAGCTGGTATAAGAGGTGGGCCTGTTGCCATTGTGAGACTTGAGTGCACAGAGCTTAGATTAGGGATTTCCCAGGACCACCTGAAGCACCGATGAGGCATTACACCCCCCACCCCCCTTGCCAACTGGAATTGCTGAGGGAGTGTCCAAGTGGATTCTTTAGAGAACCTTCAGAACAGAAAGGGAAGAGTGAGTTAGACTTCCAATAGAAAGCCTAAAACTTAGACAAGTCAACACTCCATAAACAAGGAGAAAACAAATCAATCAATCAAGCAATCAATCAAACAAACAAACAAACAACGAAGGCATCTGAAGGAGGCAAGCAAGCCTTCAACACAGTGAAGAAGCAATTGAGATCCGCATTGGAATACAGGCAAAGAGAACTCACATGCCAGAGACATGACCACGAAGAGACAACATGGGAAAGGAGCAGGATAATTCCACACCAAGCTCTACCAACCCTATGGGAGATTCCCACAGTGGAATACCTCTGGAATGGCTCAGGACACAGATCTTAGAGGAACAATTGCAGACATATTCAAAGAAATCAAAGAATATAAAGAACAAGTCAGAGAACTAAGGAGAGAGAATGAAAAACTCAAGAAGGACCTAGAGAGAGAGAGAATGTCAAATGCCAGAAAGAACTAGAGGGAGAAAATGACAAACTCTGGAAGGAAGTGAAAAGATCCCATGTTGAAATAAAAAAGGAAAACAACCAGTGAAGCAAAGAGCTACAGGAAGAGATTGAGGGGCTGGAGAGATAGCCCAGTGGTTAAGAGCACAGACTGCTCTTGCAGAGGACCCTGGTTTGATCCCCAGCACCCACGTGGCGGCTGAAAACCATCTTTAACTCCAGTTCCAGGGGAATCCGACACCATCTTCTGACCTCTGCGGCATGCTTTGCGCGACATGGTGCACAAACCTACATGCAGACAGTACATTCATACACATACACAATAAATTAAAAAATATATATATAAAGAAAAGAGATTGAGAAGCTTCAAAAGGAAGTGGAAATACTAAAGAAATCACAAGATGAAATGAAAAAGGAAATTGAAAACTCATCCAATCAAGAGGAAAGGAATGGAAAAAGCCTCAGAAGTAGAATTGAGGAAGCAGAATAAAGAATATCAGATATCTGGAAGATAACACAGAACAACTAAAAACCTCAAGTAAAGATTATGAAAAATTAAAAAAATACACAAAAGTGGAATAATCAGGAGTTGTGGGAAACTATGAAAAGATCTGCTAGGTGTGGTGGCGCACGCCTTTAATCCTAGCACTTGGGAGGCAGAGGCAGGCAGATCTTTGTGAGTTCAAGGCCAGCCTGGTCTACAGAGTATACAGAGTGAGTTCCAGGACAGCTGGGGCTACAGGGAGACCCTGTCTTGAAAAGACAAAAA